>NXFR01000005.1:1200000-1502223 GCA_003004715.1 Moesziomyces sp. F5C1 | reverse complement strand
CTAACCCTAACCCTAACCCTAACCCTAACCCTAACCCTAACCCTAACCCTAACCCTAACCCTAACCCTAACCCTAACCCTAACCCTAACCCTAACCCTAACCCTAACCCTAACCCTAACCCTGTCTCGACTTGTAGCGTGTCATGCTGATTTCGTATCCTTCAGCGCTTCGCTCAACCTAACCACTTCGAGCATCACCTTCTTACATCCCCTCTGCTGAGCGCACGGTTCCGCCTGGCCCTACGATGATCTCGTCGAAATCAAGCTCGCACCGGCCGTGACGTGCTTTCTCGCAAGCTACCGTAGCCTTTGGCGAAATCGAGACCCGGTGGTCCGAACAGCGGGCCCTGACTCGCTCGTCCAGTCGTGACGTCAGTCGAAAGCGATACAATGTCCGAGTCTGTATCACGTGTTCTAGGACATATGCGCTACATGGTCCGGATTTGAATCAAGGGCAATACATGTGGAATCCGAGAGGGTTAGGGTGATTGAGGATCGGGTGTTCTTGTCCAGGTCAGGCGGCATAGGCGTCGTGAACCTGGCTTTCGATCTCGGCGAGCATGTTCTCGGTGGCCTTGTCGGGAAAGGGACTCATCTGTGCGTGCACCATGCCGCAAGTGCCGTCTTTGAAGTCGCACCACCCTGTACGAGATCGAGCGCGAAGGAATCGAGAAGCGTCAGGCGCGGTCCGACTGCCAGCAAGAGCAGAATTGAGGCAACTTACAGTAGCTGTTCTGCACGCCACACCAGCTGATCGTCTGTTGTGGCACAACGTTTGGTCGGGCGGTGGTGGTGAGTAAGAACGGAGAGGTGGAAGGAGAGAGAGGGCGATTCGGCATTCCACCAAAGGTCAGTTCGTCACGCTGTGTGAAGATCATGAGATTGACAATCCTGGCAAACTTACATCGTCGCTGTGTCCACGGGTAGGATGCTTTTCTGTGACGTGGCAGACGAGGAACAAAGGAGATCTGATCAGCAGGTGTCGCGCGGCACAATGCCCGGGCTTGCGACGTTAGCGCAAGTGGTACTCACCCTTTAGCCTGAGACCGCCGTACGACCAGTTCTTCTTGATGCCGGGCGCCAGACAACCTCGGAAGCCTTCGCTGATGACGGCAGGGATGACTTCGTCGAACTTGCGCTCGAGATCGTCGACCAGCTTTCCCGACAGTTGATCTTTCTTGAGTAGTTCGATGCTCTCGGGCTTGAGGATGGTGCCGCCGGTGATGGGATGCGTTCCGCCATTCAGGAGAGCGACGAGGATCTTGGTGTACTCTGCACCGTTGCCAAAGAGGCCGGCGCCCGGATAGATGGCCTCCATTTTGTCCTCCTCTGGCAAGAGCAGCTGCATGAACGGGATCACCTCGCCTTTCTCGTTCCGCATATGACTCCCAGCAAGACGATCGAGAAGACCAGCGGATCGAGGCTTGAAGGTGATCGCCTTGATTCCGAGCGGCTCAAAGATGTTCTTGCGGTAGTAGGACTCGAGGTCCATACCGGTGACGACTTCGACGGCCATACCGGCCCAATCGATGTTGAAGCCATAGTTCCACTCTTCGCCCGGCTGCGAGGCGTAAGGGGTGAAGAGGCTGGCTCTGGTCGAGTCGAGGTTGGCGGTGGGTGGCAGTCCTTTGCTTTGGAACCAGTCGGCGAGATCCTGGTTGAAGAGTGCGCAGGCTTGGCCGGAGAGGATGGCGAGGCAGTCGTGGACGGTGGGGATCTTGTTGGGCTTGGATCCGTCCTTGAGCATCCTGAGTTGTCCGGCTTCAGGGAGGAACTTGTCGATGCTGTCGTTAAAGTCGAGCTGACCCCGCTCCCGAAGCTGCAGGCACGAAATGGCGATGAGAAGCTTGGAACAGCTGGCGATCCAGAAGATGGTGTCTTTGGTCATCGGATCTTGCTTGTCGACCTCCTTGACGCCGGCGTGTGCCCAAATGACATCCTTGCCGCTCTTGTCCGAGACGTAGGCGACGGCGCCAGGCACGTTGTTGGGGCCCTTGCCGGCGGTGTAGGTGTCAAGGACCTTCTGCGCGTGCTTCTGCAGGGCAGCGGATCTGTCCGAGGTAGTTGTCATCTCGGCGGCTTTCTGGCGGCGGGCTCTGGAGTTGTTGTTGGAAGATCGGAGGAGGAGGGCGGCGGGGACAGAGCTGGTCTCGAGCAGCCTCGCCTCTGTCTTTAATGTATATGGTGGTCAGGGAGAGACGGATTTGATCCTTGCCTCGCTTCTTGTGATGCGGTGCGTCTGGCTCGCTGTGTACAGGGAAGGCAGTCCGACGGGGCCCACTGCAGACCTGCGGCAGGTCGACTGTGATGGAAGTGGCATATGTGCGGAGCTGAACGAGGCGCAAGGATGCGATTCGCGGGGAAATCCTAGCCCCACAGGTCGCCAAGACAAGGCTCAACTAACAAGGCAGCATGGTGAGAGTCCAAGACCCTGAAGGGTCAGTAACGAGGCCAGAAGCAGGACGAGCGAGCGAGCGAGGTGGCAGACCCGAGATGTCATGAAGCGGAAAACACGGTGGTCTGATCTTTGCTGGTCTGTGCGAACCCCGCAACATAAGCTGCATGCCCTCTTTGTCTGAGCCGAACAGGCAGCTGCGGAGATACGAAGAAGAGTGCGGGGAATTGCAAGGCGGAAGCCGACCGCGGATGGAGCGCGATACCGTGCAGGTCGCATCTCGGATGCATCAAGCCGAATCGGGCTGGCCGAGGGCGCGACGATCCCGAAGTAGCGGCACTCTGCTGTGAATAGAATGCCTGGCTCTCACACGGGCAGAACGGCGGAAGAGATTTGCATATTGATGATAAACCCGAGTCGACTCGAACGAAGTTGTGCTTCTGCAATCGGACGCTAGAGCCAGTCGAACCATCTCGATACAACATGGAAAAGCACAGACCAATCGATGGGACCACCGAAATCACATCGCGGCGAAGATCGAGGCGCAAGATGCTGCTGCGATCGTGTCCAAGGATGTCGCACGGCATTGGTCATGGCTGTTGATCATTTGCGATAGGGCGCCCGCACAATTTGTCGGTTAGCAGCTCGGTACAAGAAAAGCACCGTAAATCGACCGGAAGCCTTGGAATAACGCTCGGATCGGAGATGACCGCGAGCGCCAGCAAAAGGGGGAACAAAGTAGCCGAAGACAGGGTCCAGAAAACAATGACTCGTGCATCTTCTTTGCAAGCACCATCATCGGAATACGCGGCCATGGCGAAGGAAGTTCTCATCGTTGGCGGAGGTCTGAGTGGCCTCTACATGGCACATAGGCTGAAACAAAGCGATGCCAGCTTTCGTGTTACCGTGCTTGAATCGCGACGCCGACTTGGCGGACGACTGGAATCGGCTCAAACGAGCGCTGGCAAGAGCGACGAAGTTGACGCGTTCGACCTGGGTGGATCATGGTTCTGGCCATCTTCTCAACCTTCGGTGTTGTCGCTCTTGGAGGAGCTGGGCTTGGAGAGCTTTGCGCAGTACGAGGAGGGGGATCTGCTGATTGAGCGCAGTCAGACGAGGCAAGCGCAGCGACTGGATCCGAGAGGAGCGGGAATGGGGGATGCTAGAAGGCTGCGAGGCGGGATGCGATCGCTCATTGAAGCGCTGGCGGATCGTGTGGGTCGCGACAACATTGTGCTGGGATGCAGGATGACGGATCTGCGTCTGGTGGATGGGGACGGTGCTGGTACAAGGGTTCAGGCGACATGCTCCAACGGGCAACGCCTTGAAGCGGACCGCGTGGTGCTGGCGCTTCCTCCCCGCCTAGCCGCTTCGAATGGCATCGAATTTGGGCCACCGTTGCCGAAGGAGCTGACTTCGAGCTGGGCAGCGACTGCGACCTGGATGGCGCCCCATGCAAAGTACGTGGCCGTTTACGACCGACCCTTTTGGCGGGAGCAGAAGCTGTCGGGTAATGCGCACAGCACCGCTGGACCCCTGGGCGAGATTCACGATGCGACCAACTATGACGGTTCGATAGGCGCCCTGTTTGGCTTCTTCTCGATCCCGTCGAGCGCTCGACAAGCTCAAAGCGAAGACGAGTTGAAGTCGGCGTGTCGATCGCAGCTGGCTCGACTCTTTGGCGAGCAGGCGGCGTCTCCTCGGGACGAGTGGATCAGAGACTGGTCAGCGGAAGAGGACACGGCGACGGAGGCAGACCAAAATGTGGCGATGCAAGCCAAGAGGGTAGGCGCGCTCAAGATCACGCCAGACGAGGACGAGTCGCAATGGCATGGATTGGTGGTGGGTGCGGGCAGCGAGTGGTCGCCAGCATTTCCCGGATACATTGCTGGCGCCATTGACGCGGCTGAGCGGGCCATGACGGCTCTTGCCGGCTAGGTGGTGACTGAATTGATTGCGGCTCAACATCAGACTTTGCATTCATAGCTGCATCGCAATTGCAAGTACTCAAGATCGATGCCGAACGACTGTCAGAGGCGAAGACTTGCCTGAGCCGAGTGTCGGATCGCAATGCAAGGCTGCTGCAGCTGGGCTCGGTCAAGGAGACGTGGGGCGGTATATTTACATTTGACGCGCTGGCAGCGAGCCGTGGCTGAGCCTCTCTGCTGTTGTGAAATGCCAAAACAAAAAGATTTCATTTTGGAAGCTGGTGATGCGGCGCTGCTGCTCCTGAATGTGGCCGAGCAGCTGAAAACACTCCGACATCCGAAGCCACAGCCCAAAAAGCACGCGTGCATCCGCCAGCAGCAGCAGCTGCTGCTTTCTGCCGAGACCAACACACACTCTCTCTCACCGCGTCGAGATACAGTGGCTACAGGCGAGCCTAGGCGCTGCTACCGTCCACCACCATCCCATCCGTCCAGCCAGCATCGCATCGCACCGCATCGCACGCTCTTCAAAGGTGTCGCTCGCTCCGGCACCGCCCGTCACCATTCCCACCCCACGCCATCTCAAGCGCCTGTCTCTCTGCTCGCCTACGCTGCCCTCGTTCCCGCCCCTGCGCGAGGGCCCAACCCACGACTTGTTCTCTCCAGCAGCCACATCTGACCACGATCGCACACAGTCCTCGCCAGACAACTCGAGCCGTTCGGCCGTATCCGAGTCGCCGCCCTCGTTCGAAAGGCGACCTTCGCACGGTCCGGACGGCCTCGCTTCCGCATCTTCGCACGACATCAAGCTCCAACGCGCAAAGAAGGCCGTCCATCACATGCGAACCTACTCCTCCCAGTCCACCGCCAGCTTCGCCTCACATGCATCAGCCTCGCGTCAACCATCGGCAGAGATCCTAGAGGAGGACGAGCCCACATCCTCCAGCCCAACCATACACAGGACCCGCGGCCATCCCGCTACTCCCGCTGCCATGTCCGCTTCCTCTGCAAACAACTCGCCACAGCATTCCCGCTTCGGCTCCCGCTCCGATGCTGGCTCCATCTACAATGCCGATCGCAACATGTCCTCCTCCATGCTCTCCGTCGTCGATCCTGCCGACATGGACGAGATCGAAAACAGCGTGCGCCAGTCCAAGACCATCGAGGACTTCACCAACATCATCACCGAGTTCCGCATGAACAGGCACACTCTCTACTCCGACTCCCTCGCGGGACAACATCCTCCCGATACAGGTACGATGCCGATGAGTGCAAGCAGCCACAGCATCGACCAGCGCTCCGAAGTCGGAGACACGCCCCGATGCACCTGCTGCTGCAGCAAGGACGATTGCCCGCGCGCCCTGCGCGCTCGCCAGGAGTGGCGCGACCTCGAGGCTGACCTCCGCCTCAGCGCCGAGATCGGACAGGCCTTGCTTCGCCGTCATGACGCCATGCAGTCAAAGCTGCAGAAGCAAGCGGAAGAGTACATGCAGCAGCGCGACGGTCTCATGACCAGGCTCACAAAGAGTTACAAGGAAACATCCGCTCTCGAGCGCGAGCTCGCACAGTCCAACCTCAACCTCGAAGCAGGCGACAGCAGCAATCGCGCCCTCCTCCACGAGCTCGACGAAGCTCGCAAGCAGCTCATCAAGCTCAAAACCAATCACGCGCGTCTCAGCGGCGCCGAGGAAAAGGCTACGTCGCTCCAGCGAGAGCTCGACGATCTCAAGCAGGAACTCGCTGCCGAACGCAGACGCTCCCAAGCTGCAGAGGCCAGATCCAAAAAGCTCGAGCTCAAGTCCTCTCAGCTCAAAGACGCGCTTGCCAGTGCTCGCAAGAGTGCAGCCATCGAGCCTCCATCCGACGGTCGCGCGCTCATGGATCAAGCAGCGATCCAACTCGCCAAGGACCGACTGGCGCACGCCTCACAACACCAGCGCATCTTCTCGCTCGACATCAACACTGCCACAGTCAACGACGATGCGGACCATTCGCAAGCCATCCAGACTCTGGTTCGCGACAACGAGGCCCTTCGCGGCGACAACGAAAAGCTCAAGGCTCTCGTCGATGCCTCCAACGAAGAACTCGAGGTCCTTCGCAGCTCGGTCACAAACGCCATGTCCCTTGTCGCCTCACCCATACCGGATGCCGCCAACTTTGAAGAGAACGCCTCTTCTTATCTCGACACCCATGCATCAGCAGCAAGCAATCCAACTGACCAGCTTTCTCCGTCGGCACATGCGACCGCCATTGCGCCACGCGCCCCACCGCTCCGCAACCCCTCGCATGCCTCCTCGGCCGGCTCGTTCACCTTCCCTCCAATGTCACCAACAACGGCGGAGCGGGCAGAAGCCTCTCTCTCGCGCAGCGCCTCGCTCGCGCTCACCGCGGACAGCAGTGCAGCGAGCCAAGCTGCGGAATCCATCGCATTTGTGCCCAGCTCCCGATCGAGCGAGACCAGCCGCGATACAGAGAAGCAGACTGCCGACTTTCTCAGCTCGGATCCCAATCGCCGCGAGAATAGAACTGCGCAGCTCAGCAACCTCCTCGAGTACATCAATCGACTCTTCACACGCCTATCCACTGCCGATGTCGACACTCTCACTCGACGCCTTCAACGTCAGAATCTGGCCGGCGACGCCGGTCACCTCGCTCGCACCACGGTGCACTCCATCTTGCGTGACGTCGATGGCTTGCGCGATCACTTTCGCAAGCTCATCGAAGCCGAGGCAAGGAATCATGCGCGCGACGACAACTCGTCGCATTCGAGGGACTTTGCAAACGAGAGCCTGGTGGCGAGGAAGGAGTTCTTCGCGCTGCTCAAAGCGTTCCGAGATATCCTGTGCGAACTGGCCAAGCTCCGCCTCTGTGTCAACGACATCCACCTCAATCCGGGGCAAGCAGCCAAACTGCTCAACGAACACCTCGGCGCAAACACTGCAGAGGACAGATCGCTCATCCCCATCCCTTCGGCCGTCAATTGGCTGGGCAAAATGCTGTTGGGCGGGCCAAGCGGCGCTCCCTCCACCCCGTCTTCCGGCGCTGTCGCTCCAGCGGGGTCTTCTGCTGCGCCGGATGCAGCATCGTCAAGCGGCGCGAAAGCGGGCCGCCCGCTCACGGGACGGACGATTTCTGGCCATCTCGCTCCTCGAGCTTCCCCTGCCGTTGTCTCGTCCACACTGGCCGTCGAAGTCAAGGGCACGCATGCGTCCGCCGCAGAAACCGCCCAGACGCGCCTTTCCACCTCGCCAAACACGCCCGTCGGCGGTGGCTTGAGAGCAGGTCCACGTGCCCAACGTGGTCGATCGACGACCTCACTCACGCGCGTTCAGTCCCGCAACCTTTCTGGTCTGTTTGCAGGAAGCCTTGCGCCGTCCTTTGCCAACCTCGATGTGGCCAGGGGTGTGCCGTTGGACTCGGGGAACATCCTTGCACCGACAGGCTCCATGCGGCCAAGGGATCATGCTGCCAAGTCGACAAAGCCTTGGCAGCGGCCGCTGTCAAGGATTGTGGATGACGACGAGATCAGCATTCACCGCGGCAGGGCGATCCGGCAACAGGTGTTTGAAGATAGCGGCGATGAAGGATCGGACGACGAGATGAACGCAAGCAGCAATCTTCTCGAGCGTACCTTGCGACCCCGCGGACTGAGCGACAGCTCGATCCGCAGCACCTTTGTCGACATGGCCGACGGCATGGGCGCGGGACCCATTTCGCCAGTTGCCAATCGGATCCGGCCGTCTCCGATCTCGCGCATCATTACGCCAGCGACCCTTTCGCTTCACTCGACGCCGAGTGCTGCACCTGCGACGGTCTCCTCATCCAGGACCGAAGATGACGCGAGCGCTTCTCCGTCCGTCTCTTCGGAAAGGTCGGGCAGCTTGACGCCAGGAGGCGCTGGTCTCGCAAGCGGAGGTGCCAGCTCCATCCTGAGCAGGTCTGAAAAGGTGCTGTCGTTCTTCAGCGGCGGCGTTGTAGGCTCGGGCGTACCCATCCAGCCTGCTTCGGCGACGGTGAGCGCCAGTGGGCCGAGCTTGCGTCAAACTCCCTCGATCGCTGCACTCAACCGAGCGGCGGCTCGCGGCGCAGCCTCGCACGACCTTTCCGTGTCTCCGCGCACCACATCCGCATCGCCGGCAGCCGCAGCAGAGTCTCGCACGCAGGCCGGACTCGGTCTTGGTCTGCCGACGCGCCCAGGTCTGGGTGGCGCCGGCAGCGGACGTGCCGGTTTCTGAAGACTCGTAGCGCCCGCCTGTACACTATAATCACCTCACTTACTCTGGCCAGTCGGGAGCGATCTCGACCGTGTGTGAAAGACCGACCCCTTGATTGAACGCGGCCATTCCAACCCAGTGATCACGAGATGATGGACAAGGTGGAAGGCCGCCACTGTTAGTGTGCTGTCCGCGGATCGTTAGCAGGGACGACTGGCGGTGTGAGGTACACGCCCTGCACTCATGGGAAAAAATGTCGGGATTCGGCTCAGTGGTTGGTGTGGAGATTCATCACACCCAGAATCGTGCGCTGTGGCCCAGGGCGGGCTCGGTGCACAGGGCGTCGCAACAGAGTGACCACGCGCATCGCCCTGCAGCAGTAATATCTCGACCCCGGCAACACTCCGTCGTTGTTGCTTTGCTCCTCATTGCACCTCCGTAGCTCTCAGAGACCCCTCGCAACATCGGCATTATCACGCGGGAATTGCGTCACGGATCCGGCTGCAAAAACATAGTGCCGCAGACGCTCGCCACAACAGCGCCTTATTTGGCCCAAAGAACTCCACTCCGCCCTCCAACTCCACCAAGTTTGCCGCTCGATAGACGGCGCGCGCGTCTCACCCATCCACCTCACTGCCATCATGTCGGGCCTGGAAAAGTCATTGTTCCAGCTCAAATTCACCGCCAAGTCGCTGCAGCGCCAGGCACGCAAGGCTACCAAGGACGAGACGGCGGAAAAGGCCAAGCTGAAAAAGGCGCTGGCGCAGGGCAACACAGAGGGCGCACGCATCTATGCCTCCAACGCCATCCGCAAGAAGAACGAATCGCTGAACCTGCTGCGACTCGGCAGCCGCATTGATGCTGTGGCCAGCCGCGTCGAGACGGCGGTGACGATGCGCCAGGTGTCCGGCAGCATGGCGTCGGTGGTGAAGGGCATGGACAAGGCGATGGAGAGCATGAACCTCGAGCGCATATCCATGGTCATGGACAAATTCGAGACGCAGTTTGAGGACATGGACGTGCAGACGTCCTACATGGAAGGCACCATTGGCGCCACCACGGCGCAATCCATGCCACAAGACCAGGTGGACCTGCTCATGCAGCAGGTCGCCGATGAAAACGGCATCGAGATCAACCATAAGCTCGGCGAGGGCGGCCTGCTCGAGGGCAAGGTGGCGGATCTGGCTCCCAAGGTGCCGGACAGCAGGGTCAAGGACAAGGAAGACGATGCGCTTGCCGAGCGTCTGCGTGCGCTCCGTCCCGCCACCTGATGTCCTCCCTCCTCTGCGACTTATTCTTCTTCTCCCGTGTAAATGCATGCGTCTTTTTGTCCATGTCGTGGTCTCGAACCTCGTCTCACTATGCCACGTTCTCTGCCGCGATGATGTGGCAAAGCGAATAATTGGATCTCGCCGGTTTTGCAATGTGCTAAAGTACAATGTGAACGGGTGGCATATGGTAAGCGCTGATCAGCGCGGGCCGTAAGTGGATCTGGACTGCGGCGGTGGATAGGAAGGATTGGGCGGTAGCGATGGAGGCGGCCCGCGCATGTTGGGGGGCGGACCTGACGGGTACATGCTGGATGGAGGCGCTCCGTAGCCGGGAGGCGGGCCTCTTGGTGGATATGCGCCGTTGGCGCCTGGAGGAGCATTTGCGCCGCCCATCATGTTGGGCGGAGGACGTGAGTAGGGCCCGCCTTGCGGAGGCGGGCGGTTGTAGTTTGGCGGAGGCCCTTGATCTCTCGAGGAACCATTGTTGCCATTGTATCGGTTGTAGCCTCCCGGCCCGCTTCCATAGCCGCCTCTAGGTGGACCCGAACCGTTGCTGCCGCCTCCACCGCTTCCGCCCATGGACATGCGAGGTGGACCTTGAGATCCGAAAGCTGTCGCCAAGAGGGGGAGGGCAGAGAATTTCTCGGTTAGTAAAGCTACTCGCATGAATGCTGTCGAAATGCGGCCAAGTTCCGCAAGCAACGTACCTCTATCGGATGCTCCGCTGAGCGGTCCTGCGCCGAAAGTCATGAACGAGGACCCAGCAGGTTGCAAAAGATCCCTGGGCTTTTCGATGCCACGCCGGTCGTACTCGTGTGCCAAAGTGTCGATGACCTGCTGTATCTGTTCTGGATCCAGGGTCTGGTAGTACTCGCGCACATTCTGCAGATGATTGCGTCCGCTGTTGTGTGCTTTGCGCACCGACACCGAATCGTGTGTCAGGAAGACGTCGCAGTAATCGCAATAGTGTTTCCCCATGTTTGGCGCTCTCGAGCGTGAGCTTGCTCGATCCCAGTGCCTGCTTTCAAAGGATGGCAGGCCCGGTGCGCGATGCGATGCTATGTGATGTGGTAGGAAGCGGAGCAGCGAGGAGCAACGGTGTCGCTGTGACGAAGGTGAGGGAGGAAGCCGCCGTGAGCTCGCGGCACCGAAATGCATTTCCGCACTTCGGGGTGGTGGGAACTTTAACACTTTTTTGAATTTGTTTTTCGGCTTTGTGCCTCCACCTGGGACCCGCTCCTCTCTTGCACCCTGCAGCCACAGCTCGGCGCGACTGACCGACGGCGCATTGCACGCACGCTCGAGACGCTCGCATCCGCTCCGAAACCAACACACTGCTGACGGCTCAGCCGCTCAGGCTCAGTCTCGAGCCCAGGGCCAAGACCCTGGAGATAGCTATTCGTACCCGCATCTGCTGTAGCGTCCCTTGCGACATCTCTTGCTATCTTTCCAGCCTTCGCTTCTGCTCGCCACCGGATTCGCACTCACCAGCGTCACTCCCTTTGCCACGCGAGGAAGCAGAGCCCGGGCATGCCTTCCACGACTTAAAGTTTGGACCCCAGCGTCATCGGCCCCGCCGTCGACCGCATCGCTCTGCACAGCCGTCATGCATCTTCCGCGACATACGATCGAGTCACATGCCGCTGCTCCTCTCTTCGAGCATGCAAGCTTCTGCTCGCCAGATATCAACGTCTTCCACGACCGGCCGCCAGAAGATGCCGCATCACCCAATGCGTCAGGCTCGACTTTCGACGTTGCCCAGCCGGCCGTCTTCGCATGTGCCACCCTCAATGGCTTTCTCGTAGCTCAGTCCGATCCGCTCAAGCTCGCTGCCAACAGATCCTGGTCCAGCGCACAGGGCGGCCTCTCTCATGTTGTGCCCGTCTCCCACTCCTCACTCCTCTTGCTCGTCGGTGGAGGAAGAGTACCTCGCTTCGCCCCGAACAAGGTCATCCTGTGGGACGAGGCAGCAGAGTATACCCCTTCACATCCCAATTCGGCCTCTCATCATGCCGACTCTGATGACGATGACGACCATTCCAGCTCCTTTCCCTCGAGGCGCGCATCCACCATCTTTTCGGCTGGTTCCGAGTTCGACGCATACGGCAGAGCTCCTCCGGCCGAATCCGAGAATGCCGAGCCGCCAAGCTCATCTGATCAATCATCACCTCGCACTCTCAGCACTGCCGACTCCGTTACGTCGCTGTCGGATCTCGATCATGCCGAGCCTGACTCTTCAGTCGATCGAAGCATGCTTGCAAGCTCTCTCGGCATCGGTCGGCTTCAATCATCTTATCTTTCCGATCACACCGATCGCAATGCACGATCATCCGTGCAGTTCAGCCACGACTCTCAAGATCTCGCTGCCTCGAGCCACTCACACGCCATCATGGCCAGCTCCGCAAATCTCGCAGATCCCTTTGCAGAGGACGAGGCGCCTCCAACCCGCTTCTCGCCAGAGCACAACGCTCGCCCCGGCACCTTCACTTCCGAATCCCGCGCCGATGCTCATGCCCATATGACCAGAGCCGAAAGCGCTGCATCGTCTCGTCAGTTTCGACCGACTTCGGCTGCCCACCGACCCCGCGTAGATGGCCTCGGCCTCATCGACTCGGTCTCTAGCATGGCCACCACGGACACCCACGCAACCGCAAAACGTCCCCCTCGCGTCATTCGCGGACGCGAGGTTGCAGAACTCGAATTCAGCGAGGTCGTTCGAGGCATCTATGCTACCACCATCCACAGCGCCAAACCACGCTCACCCCATCCCGCCGGTAAAGGCAAGGCCCGAGCCACATCAAGCGCAGCATCCTCCCTCAACCGAGATGCTCAACCTCGCTTCTGCGTCGTGCTTGTTGTCCTGCTCACCACTAGAGCAATCGTCTTCGAGCTGTCCCCACCGTCCATCGCGCCAAAGCTTGGCGCTCGTCCGACTTCGTCCGCGTGGACTATATCGAAGCGAGCCGTGGCCCAGACGCATAAGAACCCAAAGGGTCTCGGCTCTGCGGCACCTTTGTACCTGCACACGCTGCCGGGCACAGTCCCGCTACCTAGCGCTGTCGTTGCGCTTCCTGGACGCCAAAAGGGACACGTACAGCTCTTGCATATCCAGCTGGGCACGATGCACGCCGACCAGTCTCGGCCCTCCACTGGTTCGGCACCATCTGTCGGCGCATCTGCCATCATTGTAGCTCACGAAGCTTCCCTCGCTGCGCTTGCCTTGAGCCCAGATGGTCGTCTCCTGGCAACGGCCTCCTCCAAAGGCACTCTTATCCGCATCTGGTCCCACAATATCGGGCAAAGTGACGGCGCAAGTACGAGCAACAGTCGCGCCTCTCCGCACGAGTCAAAGTCAAGCGGACCAGGCAGGACCGGGGTAGGTGCCACACTAGCACGCGAGCTTCGCCGAGGCACCGATCCGGCTACCATCCTAAGCATCGCCTTTGCGCCCGACACTTCAATCGTGGCTGCCGCGAGCGACAAGGGAACAATCCACATCTTCCTGCTTGCTCAGCCTGAATCCACGGCGCCGACCGACGATGCGGCCGAGCGGCGCGGATTGCAGGCACCTTCAGCGTCTCGCGCCTCCAACTTGGGCCGAGTTGCCGCTAGCTATCTACCCTCCGGTCTCGGCAATCTCGCAGGCCAAATTCCGCCGTCGGTGCTGCCGCAGTATCTCAAGTCGGAGTGGAGCAGCGCCCAATTTCGCATTCCCCTCAAGACGTTCGGATCCGCTTCTCGCCACTCTTCGGCATCGGCACAAGGCGACGAATCCGCAATCTATGGCACTAACGCCGCAAGAAGCACCACGGTCGGAACCGAAAGGTCCACCGAAGGCGCTTGGGCGCATATGCGTAGCCGCATCAGCGACATCCGCAAGGGTGAGGCCAACGTGGACGAAAAGATGTTCCTGTGCTGGGTCGAAGAAGCAGCCCAGTCGCCAGTCACGGTGACCAAAGGCAAAGCGTCGGCGCACCACTCTTCCAGGTCCGATCATGTATCTCGGCCGCCTCCGCCACCCATGCCGAAGGATGCTCACGATGGTGCCAACACGGAAACGCCGTACCGCTTTCGCCTGATCGTCCTCACGACTTCGGGCGGCTGGTACAAGCTCGCGATCCACCCACCGAATTCGAATGCCAGCGAGGATACATCCGGCTCCACTGTGCTCGACATGTACCGCCGCGAGTCGAAGCGCGCAAGTGACAAGCCCAAGCCGCTGGAATGCCAACTGCTCGAGTTTCGCCCCATGGCCACGATGCTGGACGGATGGAGAGCATGATGCCCGCCACGAATCCTGTTCTCAGTCTGCCCACGTCGATCATCATCACAAACCACGACCTTTGCATCACAATATCCATTTTTTATCAGGTATCAATGCGCGATCGATCGAACAAAACGGGTCGGTCCTTCAGTTGATGCCGCCAAAGACCATGAGCTTTTGGATCATGTACTCGTCGATACCCGTGCGACCGCCCTCGCGGCCGAAGCCGGACTCGTGCACGCCACCGAAGGGCACCGAGTTCTGGGAGATGAGGCCAGTGTTAATGCCGACCATGCCCACCTGGAGCTCCTCGGCGACACGCCAGCATCGAGCGGTGTCCTTGGAGAAGAAGTAGCCGGCGAGGCCGACGTCGACGTTGTTGGCCTTGCGCACCACCTCCTCCTCGCTCGAGAAGGAGTAGACGGCGGCGAGCGGGCCGAAGGTCTCCTCGCGATCGGTGGGGACGCTGTCGGGCAGATCGGTGATGACGGTGGGCTCAAAGAAGAGGCCCTCGCCGCGCTTGCCGCCGACGACGACGCGCGCTCCGTTCTTTACCGACTCGTTGACGTGCTCCTCGACCTTATTGAGGCCGACCTCGCTGACGAGCGGGCCGTGGGTGGTGCCTTCGTCCATGCCGTAGCCGACCTTGAAGTTCTCGACCTTGGCGGCGAGCTTCTTGAGGAATTCGTCCTTGATGCTGGCGTGGACGTAGATTCGGTTGGCGCAGATGCACGTCTGACCCGAGCCGCGGAACTTGCATGCGATGGCGCCCTCGACCGCCTTGTCGAGGTCGGCATCCTCAAAGACGATGAAGGGAGCATTGCCGCCGAGCTCCATGGAGAGCTTCTTGAGGGTGGAGGCGGACTGGGTCATGAGGATCTTGCCGACGCGGGTGGAGCCTGTGAAGGAGATCTTGCGCACCGTGGGGTTCTCGCAGAGCTCCTTTCCGACGGCGATCTCGTTGTCGCCCTTGGCGCAGGTGACGACGTTGATGGTGCCCTTGGGGAAGCCGACCTGTTCGGCAAGGTGTGCAAAGGCGAGTGCGGAGAAGGGCGTCTCTGCGGGCGCCTTGATGACGACGGTGCATCCGGCAGCGAGTGCTGGTGCGGCCTTGCGGGTGATCATGGCGGCAGGGAAGTTCCACGGGGTGATGAGGCCTGCGACGCCGACGGGCTGCATCTGCACCACGTTGCGGACGCCGGGGAGGGGCGAGGGGACGGTGTGGCCGTAGGTGCGGGTGGCCTCCTCGGCGAACCACTCGAGGAAGCCGTTGGAGTAGGCGATCTCGCCCTTTGCCTCTGCAAACGCCTTGCCGTTTTCGGCGACGATGATCTTTGCGAGGTCGTCTGCGTTTTGCTGATGCGCGTAGTAGAGCTTCATGAGGAGGTCGTGGCGGTGCTTTGCGGTGGTCTTGGACCAGGACTTGAAGGCCTGTTCGGCAGCGTCGATGGCGGCGGCGGTCTCCTTTGCGCCCATGTCGGGCACCTGGCCGATTTCGGCGCCGGTGGCCTTGTTGAAGACCTTAAGGGTGGCCTTGGTGTCAGCATCGGCCCAGGCACCATTGATGTAGGCCTTTGTCTGCCAGAGCGACTGGTTTGCGAGCTTGAGCTCCTCCTTGCCGCCCTTTACGATTCCCTGGGGCATGTGCGGCATGTTGAAAGAGGCGGTGGTGTGGATGGGACGCGAAGAGTTGGGGAAACGTGGGGCGATGCGCTTGGAGGCGAGAGAGATGCGCGAAGAGTTCAGCGAAGAGGACGATGCAGTTGCAGAGCGAAGGGCAGGTCGAGCGATGGCAGTGCGTGCAGAGCGAAGCATGCTACACGAGACTGGAGGGCACCAGACAGGGGAATGTCAGCAAGCTGTGGTCGGAAAAGCGAGAGGGTGACTTGCACCTACCGGAAGTTCGGGACGATCGACGCTAGGCGTTGCAGTGACGGTACCACTGACAGATAAGATGTTATGGAGGGTGCGAAGATACAACGCGGCTGCAAGAGGTTGTGGATATATGGAGGCTTGAAGAAGGCCCGGAAGGGTGATAGGCGGGGAGTCAGACTGAAGACAAGCCGAATGCAGTGTCGGTGAGCGCGCGAGAAGGCTCGGCCGCTGTTGGACAGACGAGCTGCAGGTGGAGCAGATTGCGCCTCGGGTTCCACGGGTTGCAGTGCTTCTGGCCCAACGCTCCCTCGCTCTGCTCACTCAGCTGCAGTATCGCCGCACAGACCGGGGAAAGTCGCGGCTAACGCGCCCACCGCGGCTACTTGACGATTTTCGCCGAGTGTGAGGCCGCAGTTGCTGCACATCACGCAAGTCTGCGCGCGGCTCAGGGTTCAACTTCGCGTCCCGCACCAAGACCCGCTCCCGCTTCCTCGAAGACACATCCATCATCCAAGCTTTCGACTTCACAGAGCATCATGGTGAGTGCACTTGCCCAAATGCAAAGATTCGCAGTGGATGTATCTTGCTGACTCCCTAGGGTGCTGCTCTTGGGCTCTAGCCTGCCTCTCTCACCGAGGCCAAGGATGCGCTGGTGCTGCGCCTCAAGTTCCACAAGTCCACGCTCTTCCTCCCGTGTTCGCCCGCCGACTCGTTGGCATCGCTCAAGGCCAGCTTCGTCTCGGCCGTCCGCTCCAGCAACCAGCCGGAGCTCTCGTCTCTGCCCTCGTACACAACCGCCGACGCCAAGTCGTATCCGAGCTGGTCCGACATGGATCCCGACACCGACGTCGGTCTCTTCATCGCTAGCAGCACAGGCAACGACGCGGCAGGCCTCGAGGGCATGACCGTCTTCATGCCGCTCGAACACGACGCAACCGGCGCAGAAACCACCGTACGCAAGGCCGGTCTCAAGGACTCGGACGCCGTGTGCGTGGGCTTTCGTGCTCAAGGCGCAGGTACGTGGCGCGACGGCGTCCTCAATTCTGCCGCTCGAGTGAGCCTCAGACTGACACTGACCATCTTTCATCCTATCTTCTGCGCGCTCCACCCCTTGCTCTGCGCTACATGCTCAATGACGAACGCATCTGTGCACGTCAGCCTCGGTCTCCCAGCCTGTCGTCCAGTTTACCGATGTAGAGGAGGACGAAGAGGCCGCCGACCCAGAGTCCGTCCCGCCGCCCCTCTCAGAATGAAGCCGAAATGCAATCTGCATCCTAAAAGACCCGAGGCCAGCATGAGAATGCATGCGACCGCCGCGGAATGAGAGAACAGCACACCATTCGATCGCGTCTAGTTTCTAGTGCTCAGCGACTAAGCTCTCTGCCATCTGCTGCTGGCATGGAAAGGTGGAAATGGCTCGGCCGCGAGAGGGAGCCGCTCACGGGGTCAGCAGCATGGATTCCTCCTTCATGCCCAAAACCGGCGGATCGCGCATGTGGAGGAGAGCCAACCATCTGTGATTTTCGGGCGCTTTTTTGCCGAGCAATTATTCAGTGAGATTTCCTGCCAACAGCAGAGAGAAGCCGGGAGTTACTCGCTCACCTTTGCCGCTCATTCTTCTTGACCGCACGGCTGTCTGCTACCAACTCCAAACCGTTCTCGATTCGCCGCCGGGCTACACTTTTGCCTTACAGCCACTCGCCCAGCTTCCAAGATGCAGCGCCTCGGAGTGTCCAGAGGCCAAGCTCTGGTCGCACCAAAGCGCTGGTCACAACCGAAGCTCCATCGTGTCGACCAAGCACACGAAGCTGTCTCGTGTCTGATCACCCCCTTGTCGCTCGGTTTACACCACTCTAGGTCGGCCGGGACGCACACAGATGGTCGACGACGCACAAGTGGACGCACATTTACATCGTCCGCTTTGCGCACAGGCATTCCGATATCCGAGTCGAATCCCCGCCTCGTCCCACAAAGCCCCGTCTCGCGAAGAAAGTTCCCTCCCCCGTCCTTTCCGCCTTCCTTTGGCTCCAACCAGATCTTACCCGTTCCGCAAGACACAGACAGGCGTCTTCACAACATTCTGGCATGCTTCGACACCCCCGTGCGCTTCGCCTTTGCCTACGGCTCCGGTGTATTCTCCCAAAAGGAAGCAGGCCCAGAGCACTCCAAGAGACCCGCTACCAAGGACGGAAAGAAGATGGTCGACTTCATCATGGCCGTCACGCACCCACAGCACTGGCATTCGCTCAACATGGCGCAGCATCCAAAACACTACTCGATGTTCAGCAGACTCCTGGGCGGCTTCGGCATCGGCCTAGTTCAACCTGTGGGCGCCAAAATCTGGTACAATCCATACATCACGCTCGAAGACGAACTGGTAAAGTACGGCGTCATCAGCGTAGATGATCTTTGCACCGATCTGCTCGATTGGGAAACCCTCTATGTCAGTGGGCGGATGCACAAGCCCGTGGCGCTCGTCACCTCGGACGCCCGTGTGCGTCTGGCACAGCAAGTCAACCTGGCCTCGGCCTTGCGCACCGCCCTCCTTCTCCTGCCCACCCAATTCTCCGAGGTAGAGCTGTACACGCGCATCGCATCGCTCAGTTACACCGGCGACTTCCGCATGTCGGTGCCTGGCGGAGAAAATTCGAACAAGGTGCGCAATATCGTGCTCAACCAGCGCCAAGAGTTCCGACACCTCTACGCCGGCCTCATGCGCAACTTGGGCACTCTCTCAGTCGAGGAGGTCGAACCGAATCGCTACAGCATTCAACAGGATGACTCGATCGCCACTCGTGCCTCGTATGCCGCGCGTCTGCCACGATGTCTGCGTCAAAAGATACAAGACTATTACTCGGCACGACCTGACCTCGACCCGGCGTTCCTCAAACTGTCTTTGTCCAAGACCCTCGACACTGTCCCACGTGAACCATCTCGCATCGAAAGAGAAGAGACTCTCAACCAGTTCTGGCGCGCCGTCGTTCAGCGAAAAGACTTTGACCAGGTGCTGCTCCAGATGATCGCCAAGACCGTCAAAGGTCCCGCTTGGTCGCAATCAATCAAAGGCATCTATACCGCTGGATTCACAAGGACCTTCCGATACGTCGCCGCCAAGATCGGCAAGTACTTTGAAGGCAAGAAGGAGACAAGTCGTTGAGCACAGATGCTCAGCGGTCGGCTTGGGAATTGCGCTCTTCAGAACCGTTCCCCAGATTCACAGGACCGAAGAATGCGTGCAATTCAAAGGTCAGACCCAAGACTGATGTGCACCCAGCCGCGGTCGAATCGATGTTTCTGATGTGCGGATGGGGTCGTCAAGACTTTTGACTGATGTGTTGAGTGACGAAGCTTGCGGGCCGGGCAAGGAGGAGGCCGAGGAAGCCCGTCCGTCCCTGGACGGAGGTGCGGGAACGCTGAAAGGGTTGAGGCCCCACCGCGTGCGGAAGCGGACGATTCCGCAGATGGACAGGTTCAACATGCGGGATGTGAGCCAGACGGGGTGTGAGCCTTTCGCATCCCTCCTCACCTCCATTCCTAGGACGATATACACTCTCGGCAACATAAGTCTTGGGTTCAAAGCGGTGCGGAACACGTCGGACTCGCCTCTAACGTCTTCGCTAGCTCTACAATCCCTCTTCAGAATGCTTTGGCTGATGCTATGCGGTCTGCACCTGCGATCCCAGGAAGACTGGCATCTGGTGAACTCTTGGTTCCCGTTACACTACATCCACGGCTCTGACATGGCCACAGCTTTTGTCGCGACCGAGGACAAGACGGAAGTGCTGACCGTCGTCATGCAGGCACAGCTGCTGCTCGGCTACGTCGTCTGGGTCTCCGAAGCCGAGTTTGGGCGCGCGCTCGAAATGTGCGCCAATGCTGCTCCACCTCCTCCGACCAATCCTTTTGTAATCACGGCTCACGACTGGAAAGCCTACATTGGCAGACAGATTGAAGGCGGCTTCGCGCGACGCTCAATCTTTCCCCCTGCGTCCGAAACTATTGACGACGGCAGAGAAAGCAACGAGGGTGTGGATGCAGAGTCGGATTTTGAGTCGGACTCAGACTCGGACGAGGAAGACGACTCGGACGACGAGGACGACGACGACGACGACGATGGCGACACGCACCCGGACGGCGTAGAGGCATATGGTTTCGACGGGGTAGCCCTTGATGATCTGGATGGCAATAAGCAGGTGCGACCAGGCACAGTCGCTTTGGCGATCGTGGAAAGCGTGAGCCTCTCCCTCTTCGACCAACTGGGTATTCCCGCGAGCTCGAGCGCCGGTTTCCTGCTTTAGAGACACGCCAGATAGCGAAACTCAATTTGCGGAAGTGCGGGAAGTCTCTCATCGCCGACGATCGAACCAAGCACGAACGTGCCGTGCCGACACCGGATGGCGAGCTCTCGTTGCCAAGAAAAACATCCAGACCCGCAAGCGTGTTTTCCTCGTACGCTTGATCCAGGCAGCTCAACAGCTGTCCGGTATCAATGCACTGATCTACTACTCGGGCACCCTCGTCTCCATATCGACCGGCTAAGAGCTTAGGACTCGCCTCTGTTCCCTTAGCTGAAACGCTCGCTTCCCTGACACGCCAGCGCCTGTCAACCGCCTGAAGCCCAGGTTCAAGCAGATGGAGTGCCCCTGCGTTCCTACGCTGTCTGGCGCTGACCAGGACTGGACGCCGGCCGGTCGGACTCTCATCTGCGGCTGCTGCGGCCGCACATGTCGTGACGAGCGCAACCACCGTCTCTGTCTCGTCCATTGACCGACTCGGTTTGCGGACGACCCCGTCCAGCTCAGCGTTGCTGATCTCAACAAGATACGCGGCGGCCTTCGCAGCCATTCCTCCTCCAAGGTCCGGTGCTCGTGCTCCCTTTAGTCTCTCGCTTTCCTCCTCCTTTTGTCCTGCACTGCACACTGGTGCTCTGTTCCCTGCCAGCCTGCCGCAGGGTCGTCTCTACCTCGCACTGCTGGCTTAGGGCTCCGAGTCGCTAGCGTATCACCTGTATATAGACCCTGCCTCGAATGCATTGTTAAAAGATAAACAGACACCGGAAGCCAACGGGGCGAGCGCGCGGATGCACAAAGAAAGACGCAATTCTAAATCGTAACAATGTTGCTGCCAGGTGTGATCAATGTAAGGATACAGACGAAAGTTGCCAGAAGGTGAACGACATGTAGCGCTCGTTGGCTGCGGACAAGACGCGGGATTCGGGATGGGGGTATTTTGACAGGCGGCGAATTTACCTCGAGTCGAGAGTCGCGGTGACGAGGCCGCCCTCTTTGTGCGAGCCTTTGTTGGAGCCGGTCTCGACGTCCGGGTAGTCGATGTCGGCGTTGCCTGCAGCGGCGGCGGCCTTGGTGTCGGCAGCAGCGTGGGAGCTGTCGATGCGCCAGCCATCGGTGGTGAAGATCTCGTCGATCTCCTCCAGAGCTTTGCCCTTGGTCTCGGGAAGCATAAAGTAAATGATGGGAACCCAGCAGGCGTTGAGGATGGCAAAGACGATGTAGGTCTTCCACTTGATGTTCTCCAGAGCGGAAGGGGTGAACTTGACACTTTTGGCCGGAAAGAAGAACAAAGGAGCTCCTGTCAGTACGAAAGTCCGCCGTTTCCGCTGCAAATGGCACCGCCTACTTACACAACAAAGTTGAAGATCCAGTTGCTGGCTGTCGAGAGTGCGGATCCCTTGGTCCTGATGAGGAGGGGGAGCACTTCAGAGGGGATCAACCACACCTTAAAGATTGAAAGACATGCGTGTCAGTACAAGCTTCGACCAGAGCGAGGATTGCAGGCGGTGTCAACTTACTGTTCCTTGGAATCCGAGCGAGAAGAAGAACTCGAAGACGAAGAGCATGGCGGAAGCTGCGCGGCCGTAGATTGCGCCGCCTCCCTCCTGGGTCTTCTTGACCAGGCCGGTCTGAACGCACATGACGGCGGCCATACCAGCGATGCAGGGGATAAGGAGCTTCCTGCGGCCGACACGGTCGATGAGGAAGATGGAGATGGTGGAGCCGAGGATGAGGCACATGTTGAGGCCACCGGCAAGGAGAGCGGACTTCTTGTTGTCGAGGCCGATGGACTTGGAGAAGAGGGTGCCCGAGTAGTAGATCAGGGCGTTGATACCGGAAAGCTGCTGAGCAGCCTGGATGAAGCAGGCGAGGAAGAGACGCTTGCGGGTCTGGATGTTGTCCTTGGCAACGAGAGCTCGCCATCCAGTGTTAGCAGCGGCGCGTTCGTGCTGGATGGCCTGCTGAATACCGGCAAAGGATTGCTGAACTTCGGGGGAGTCGATGGAGGCGTTGTGGAGGCGCTCGAGGACGGCGATGGCCTCTGCGTCGCGGCCCTTGGAGGCGAGCCAACGAGGAGTGTCTGGGATGACGAGGGTGCAGGCCATGAGGACGGCGATGAAGACACACTGGAGAGCGACTGGAATGCGCCAGATCTTACTTCCGGTGAGGCCGCTGAAGCCAAAGGCATAGTCGACCCAGTAGGAAATCACGATGCCGAAGTTGAGGACTGTCAAGTCCAGGCAAACGAGCTTGCCACGGGAGACGGCGGGCGAGGTTTCGGCCTGCATGATGGGGACGGTGGAGTTGATGGCACCCATGCCGAGACCCGAGACGATGCGGCCGAGGATCATGATGCCGACGGTGGAGCTGGCTGCCTGGATGATGGCGCCTGCGATCATGACGAGCGAGCTGAGGAGGATGGTGCGCCTGCGGCCGAGGTAATCGCCAATGACAAAGGTGGAGAGAGCGCCGACAAAGCAGCCAATCTCGTAAAGGGAGACGATGTTGCCGATGGTGTTTGCGTCCGGGTTGTTGAAGGTCTTGTTGAATTCGCCGAGGCCGACGAGGCCACCCATGACACCGTTATCATAGCCGACCAAAGAGAAGCCGGCGGCACAGCTTGCTGTGATGACGGCGAGAAGCGACTTTCCGCGGAGTCCGACATCGATACCGAAGTAGTCGTTGTGGATGCGGCGAGGAGTGTAGGGGTGGGAATGCATGGTTGCGAAAGGGTCGCCCGTCGTTGACAGCGTTCGCAGGGATGGAAGGCGAGAGGAGAGGCGGAGATCAGAAGGGAAGGGCGGGGATGATCTGGGGAAGAGAGATGCGGGGCCCAGCCGGAGATGGTGGAGGGTCTTATAGGGAAGAGTTGAGTCGGACGAGGGGCGAAATGAGGTGGCAGAGTAGAGTGGGCGCGTTCATGCAGACCGTGTGGCGGCTGCATGAGAGGGATACACAGAGCAACGAATGAAAATGTGTGGGGTTCGATGAAGGGCGGCGTGGCATGCAGTCAAGCGTGAGAGGGAGGGCGTGAGAGGGCGAGGGTCAGGAACCGGCGTGAGAATCTGCAGTTGAGCAGGATTGGCCATGGGAACACTGTAACAATGGATGCAAAGCCAGCGGAGTTGCGTTGATGGAGCGGCAGACCGGGCCGGACATGTGGTGGACGAAGCGTGCGGCAATGGCAGGAGGGGCAAGAGTCGGTCTTTGAGGTGCGAAAGCATTCGCGCATGAGGCACAGGGACGACTGCTGAATTGCGTGTACGAGGACTGCATTGCGCGGGCATTGTGGGGAGCTTGTGTCTATGGAGCGAGGGGACGAGTCTCGAATGCGGGTTAACGGTGTACAGACGAGCAAACACGGCCAATCGAATCGGCGGCTGCCGTCTCGCCTTCACACGCCACGCGAACCTGTCGCGAAAAAAATAAAACTGGGAAATGAAATGAAATGGACCAAAAGCCAGTTGACGGGAACATCTGTGGCACCACGCGGCGTGTTGGCGCGGACCGGTGCGGATCGCTGGAGGGGGGATGGGCGATTTTGTTTTGGCACGCGTGAATGCGCTGCCCTGCAGAGAAGCCCTCGCTTCGGGGATCCGTGCCGTCGGTCATGCCGGCCTGGGGCTGAAATGATGCATCAAGTGTGGTCCAGTGCCTGTGTTCGATAGGCCTGGACTTTTTGCAGGTGCGGATCGCGTGTCGGAGAAATATCCAACTCGGCGCCACACTGGATTTCGGAAGCTGCACTACAGCCTGGGCGGTCCGGTGCTCCGCTTTGTTGTACATAAGCAGAGAGCCGCTTGACCGGTCCGCCATGTTTCGACTCCGCCCTTTGCAGCGCGTGCGTTCACTCCGGCTCGATCCGAACGGCTGCGTCTCATGCCGGTCAACTTTTTTTCTCACTTTCAGGGTGTTAGAGCGTGATCGTGGTTGGTGGGCGTCTGTGCGCGAATAAGCTCGGTCCGTCTGCCCAGACCGGACCGAACCGAAAGAGCATCCGCTCCGCACCCCACTTTCCTCCACAGCGACGACTTGGACGTTCGACGTCACGCTCGCGATCCCCATTCCTGCCACCACCACCAACGTCTCCTTCACCGACACCAACCACACCGAGCAGCACCACCACCCATCGCCCATACCCCGCCCAAGCACAATGTCTTCGCAAACGTCTTCCGAGCCAGTCGGCGTCGTCAGCCTCGACCCCGAGTTCGATCGTCTCGCAGGTGAGTAGCAAGACGAACTAAGGTCAGTGCCCAGCATTTGCTAACTTTGGCCACCTGCCCTTTGATCAACAGGAGCATCGGCCACCATGCGAAAGCTCCTCACCGATCCAGAAGGCCAGCAGAGGTTCCACGAGGCCGGCATCTACCTCGCCAAGCACAACAAGGTCTACCTCTCTTCCAACCGCCTTCCACATCCGAAAGTGCAGCAGAGCGCATGCATCATTGGCGTTCCCCTCGACAGCATCCCGCCTCCAAGTACCGACCAGCGCGCATCCAACGGCTTGCTTCCCGACCTCACACCCGACCAGCAAAACTCGCTGTGGTCCGCGCTCGAGGTCATCGACAAGCTTCCCGATCACCTCGCGCTACCCAACGGCGCTACCCACTGGGACCAAGATAGCGTGCTCTGGTGCGAACAGGGTCACGACAAGCTCTCCATCACATCTTCACTTGTCGTTCACAACGTCGCTGAGCGCTCTGGCAAGGCCGTGCTCTCGCAGTTTGAAGGCAAACCCTTCTCCAGTCTCAACGACGCCGTCCCCCATCCCTCTTCGGGCTCCTTCTTCTTCACCGACCCAGACTACGGCATCGAGCAGTCGTTCAAGTCGCCCGACGTCACGTACGCCCCCAACGCCCTCTATATGTGGAAGCCGTCCACCAACCAGGTGCGTCTGATCGACTCCAACTACTCCAAGCCCAACGGCGTCACCTTTGTGCCTTCCCCCGCCAACGACGGTTCGGGTCTGCTCATCACATCCGACACCGGCCGCTTCCGCTTCCACCGCAACGACAGCGTCGGCGAGTTCTACGTCGACGACAATGGTCCCGCACACCTCTACTCGTATAAAGTGCTTCCCGACTCCGAGTCCAAGGACGGCCTCCCGGCTGTCGACGTCGCCTCGCGCACCGAGTTCGCAGAGTCCACCAGCGGCGTGCCAGACGGTATCCACGTAGACACCTACGGCAACGTCTGGGCGGGTCACGGCAACGGCGTCCACGTCTACAAGCCCCAGCCCGATGGCACGGGCAAGCTCATCGGCAAGTTTGTCATTCCTGGAGAGAAGGGCGTCGCCAACTTCTGCTGGGCAGGTCAAACACCCTCGGGACAGTACCGCCTCCTCCTCTTTGCAGAGGTCGAGCTCTGGGAGGTGACCGTCGCCGTCAACGGCCAGGACTGAGTCGACGTCTTTTCCGCTTCTCCGCACTCGCCTGTACCCTACTAGGATGACCTGTAGTCTACTGTAATTGCATTGCTTGCGATTCAACTGCATCACCTCGGATCCATTTCCGCGGGACACGCTTGAGGCTGAGCTCAAGTTTGAGGGTGCTGGAAGATGAGCGTGGGGTGGCGCCAGATGCACCTGCAGTGGCCTGCACGGTGACATGCTGCGCGCGTCGTTGCTTTTTGCTGGATCAGCAGCGCACGACGGTGGCGAGACGCGTCTTCGTTGCGCAGAGCGGCGCAGAGCAGCGCAGAGCAGGGAGCGGCAAAGTTAAGCGAGCGTTGCGGAGTCGCCTCCTGGAGGATTGGCACGGCTTGGCGCATGAAATTTCCGAGCTGTGCTGGCGGTGCAGAGTGGCTCTTCTGTTGCTTCGCTGTCGCTTTTTTGGCGCTCCATTCCGCGCTAACCGACGGCTCTGTGCGCAACTCCGCCAACCGCAGCAGCCAATCATTCCGGGCGCCAGCATGCACCTTTCCTCGACGCTCGAGCCCTGCGCACCAACCTTGAGCTTGTGTCAGGCGCAGCATCGATGCGCACCACCAAACGGAACATAAAGTCATGGCTTTCCTCGGACTATCCCTCTCCTTCCATCCAACCACCACAGCCAACAATCGCCGCTCTCCGACTCCTATTTTACCACATCGGATCAGGACCTTCAGAATGAAGTCGAACATTGCATTGACACTTGTCTGCCTCGTGCTGGCATCGCTGGCGACCGCAGCGCCTACGCCCGAGGAGCCTCTCTTTGTCTCGCGCATGGTGCGCAGGCAGGCCGAGCCTGCTGCCGACGAGCGACTGGCCGCCTTCTGTGGCGAGTTCGCACTCGAGGAACCTCAAAAGCTCCAAGTGCGCTCGTACAACGACTCGGCCACCGCATACCTCGGCATCACCCCCAGTGCCTCGGGAACGCCCGAGCTCACCACCTCGCAGGACGCCGCCCTCTTCGACTTCCAGACCTGCAACACCCAGGGCTTTACTCAGGGATACACGCGCAACACTGGAGGAAGCATGGGCGCTCCCCTCGAATACTGGGGACGGGTCGTAGCCAACGTGTCCGAGGCCAACACCACCATTCAGCGATCCGTCTGTCTCACCGCTTCCGCTACTCCTCTCGAGAGCACCGGCTCTTTCAGCCTGACGAGCTGCGACGACCAAGACCCGCACCAGTGGTTCCGCCTCCAGGAAGCCATCGGCTCCCCTTCCGTCTCTTACTTCCCGCTCAAGAACGAGTCCAGCTTCGAGTACACTGGCCAGACACCAGCCTACTTTGCCGTCGACCTCCATCCGCAGGCCTCGGACAAGCCCGTCGTCCAGTACTCCACTGCCAACTCGAACCAGTACGTCATCTTTGACGATTGATCGCCGCCCCAACGCCGCGGCACAGCATGTGAAATTCAATCATTGCTCCATTTCATCGCAAACCAGTCCCGAAAGTGTGAGCCAGACTCATCGAGAAGCTACGGACCAGGCAATGAGAGCGAACCGATTGTGATTGATCATCGCTCCGAAGTGCGGGGAAAGGGCAGTGAGTTGCGGGGATGCGCATCCGAGTTGGAACCGCTGCGAGCCGTGCGTCGACGCCGGTCCGAATGGTCGGCATCGTCGTCGTCCTGCGCCGGCTGTGCTTCGAGCCTGCGTCGTCGTTCGAGCAGGCGAGCGCGCTGTGCATACGCCTCGAATGTAGCCTGCCTGGCTTCTGCCGGAGTGGATGCGCCAGAGCCGGACACGAACACACGGATTCCCGATCCCGGCTCTCCGTCTTGGTCGTCTTCATCCTGGCTACCGCCACTGCCATCGTCCGCATGCCGAGTGCGGTTGCCTCGGACACGGCTGAAGAATCGTCGCCTCAGTCGTGAATCTGCCGTCTCGCCGTCCAAGCTGTCGTCGTCGTGCTGGCGCGCAGCACGTCGCGACTCGGTGCGCAGAAAGTCGACCAAGTCGAAATCGAACCCATCCTCGTCCGCCATGCCCAAGTCGAGATCCAGATCAATGTACTCTTCGGCCTCCGAGTCGTCTCCCTCCAACATCCCATCCCCGGGTGCGTCCGATACAGGCGATGCGCTGCGCTGTCCCGCTTGGCTGCGGCTTTGACTTCGCTGTCGCGAGCGCAGCACGGCTGCCGGCGTCGTGATAAAGGTGAACGAGCCGCTGCGGCCCGCCCGCGGTCGATCCGCAGGCGGTGCCAGAGACTGAACGGCACCCTCGCCGGTCGGGGTGCGCGTCGCGGTGCCGATCTCCATACTCGTCTCCACAGAGTCTTCCTCGCCGACATCCAACTCGTCGCCGTCGCGATTGGCCGTCGCTGCAATCTCGGCTCGCGGTCTTCGTGCAGTGCTGGCGGACAAGTCTGCGTCGCGTGCGCGGCCGAGAGAAAGCGTGGTGCGTGCGGAACGGATGCTGCCGGCATCCGAGTTGCTCAATGGCAGTCCTCGAACGGCGTTTCGGCGCGTCAACGAGGTTGTACGCGTCAGCGATACATCCGGATCGGCGTCCAAGTTGGCATCGTCTGCTGTTGCGCCATTTATATCCGACGCAACCGGTGCGTCTGCTGCAGCGTCAGGCTGCCTGTCAGGTTCGTTATCCGTCTCGGCAAGGATAGCGCAAAGACGCCTTTGAGCGGTGTTGACGGCGTCAGAATGAAGCGCAGCGCGGATTTCCGGATCGTCGTTCAGGTCTCCTGAAAGCGAAGTGTCGTGTTGACGGGCAAACGCCCAAGCCGCTCTCGGATCCGCAATCGGGTCCGGGCGTGAAGACGTGGCAGCCCCTGCCGACGGCTCGTGGATTTCGTCATCTAGAGGATACGCCAGCTCGACGTCAGGATGCCACCGGGCGTAGCCCTCGTCTGGGTCGGATGCAGTGTGGGATGCGTCCGGAAATTGGGTGCGATCACGATCGAGGTGGTACCACGCGGCCACCTTTCGTCGCCACGTGCGAATTGCTACACCTGAAGGCGGCGGCACATCGGGTCTGGCCCAATGCGACTCTTCGAGGGTAGCCATGAGGTGATGACGCGCCTTGAGTTCGGCGTCGATGATGCTTGGAGACGATGTCGAAGCACCGGCGCTCGCTTCTGCTGCATGTTGAGAGCGCCTTGACATGGATGAGAGGAGCAAGAGGTTGCGCGCTCTCCACAACGAGGTGCGCATCTGCGACGAATCCGTGTTGCGCTGTGTATTCGACAGCTGCGTCTGCGTCTCCGCGACGCGTCCGTCGTCACGATCGTTGTTGGACACGAGGTATGAGAGACGTCGGAGGGTGTCGTCAAAGAGCTCGATGGTGTCCATAACGAGAGCGTAGGACGAGCCGATACCGGATGAAGCGGAGTCGTCGCTGCTGGACTGTTGGAGCTGGTCGACAGGATGGTTGTGTGCGTGTTGTAGCTGCGTGGAAGCCAGATCGATATGAAACTGGAAGAGGGAGGCACGCAGGGACTCGATGGAAGTGCGGATGAACTGGCTGGACCTCAGACGTTCCGCTTCGTCAATCGTCCTGGCTGCGTCGGCGTTGCGTCTTGAAGCCTCGGCGAGCCGAGCGCTGATCGAGCGCGCCGACATGGCCGAAGTCGAGGGGCGATGTGTTGCGCTGCGCTGCGACTCGACAGAGAATGGGGGAGCGGTTCGCACTTGTGATTGATTGGCCGTGCTCGTTGTCGAGGTTGGCCAGGAGAGTGGTCTTTCCGAATCGGCGGACGGAAGCAGGAATTCGCGAAGCGAGAGGCGAGCTGTGCGCTGATGAGTGTTGGAAGAGGGAAGTGAAAGCTGTGCATTGGCGGAGGAGCGGTCGGAGAGTGCACGGGTGGGCGGGGCGATGGAGCGAAGGAGATCGTAGGTGGGGTCGGGGTTCATTGCACTGGCATTGGGACCGCGCACGTCCGAGTCGGGGCCGAGCGCGCGAGCCATGCGTCGTGCAAGCGCGATATCTGTGCGAGCACGGTCGGAAAGGTTGTTTCGATCCGATCGCGAAGAGGCGATGGCTGAACGCAGCGAGGCTGCCGAGTCGTGCGAGGGTCTGGATGAGGCCCTGGACGGGTCATGATCGGGATTGCGCTTCTTGGCGAGAGCCTGACGAGCGGTCTCCTTGATGATGATCTCGAAGCTTCGCTTGAGCAGCTTGTCGGTGGGGTCGAGATGCTCTGTGAACTGTTCGAAGGTGTAGTCTGGCTGAGACATGGATGGGTTGCGTGCCGAGGCAGGATCGAGACGATTGTTGGAGATGGACGAGGGGCCTGGTGCAGTGCGTGAGTCGGAATCGTCGTCGGAATCGATGGGATCGCGAACGTACTGCATCTCCCTTGCTCGCCTTCTGCGCTGGGCGGAGAGGCTGGCGACGCTGTCAGTGCCCAGTGAGGCCTGGCGAGATGGGAGGGCCGAGGAGGACGGGCGAAGAGAGGCGAGGGGAGGCGAAGCGGATGAGGCGGCGGAGCGTGCGCCAGGAGAGGCGGAGGAGCCAGCCGCCGCTGCGGCATCGACTTGGTCTGCATCGTGGAGGAAGGACAAGATGACGCGGTTGCGTCTCGAGATGGAAGGGCATAGGTCGAAGGCCTGTTCGATCTCGTTTGCTTCGTTGAGCTGGTCGAGGACGTGGATGCAGACCTGCTTGACCTTGTTGAGGAAGAGGTCGTCGAAGTGAGCCTGTGTGAGCCGACCCATGATGATGCTTGCCGTCTGCCGGCACTCAGAGCGATGGCATGTCGTGGTGGTGTAACGGAAGAGCATCCCGCATGCCGAGGGCGCGTCCACGCTTCTGCGGCCCTGCAGATGCGCCTTCGCTTCCCCACACAGACTTTCTGTGGCTGCGTCATCGGGTCTCGCGTCACCGATCGAAAATGCCTGTCCCCCGATTAGTTGGATCCGGCTCTGAGAAAGGCGTGTCGTGTGGAGCGGCAGCGACCAAGAAGAAGCGGAAAAAGAAAGAGAGCGCCCTAAGGGAGAAGGTGAGCTCAGCCTGGCCAGGCCTGCATGTCCATCCGGCTCAGCGACGTCTGATTCGAAGGTGGCAATGCAGATGAGCCGGCTGCTGAAACAGTAGCTCAGCTGGGAGCTGCTGGACCCTGCCTGCTCGCGTCATCTGGACGCAGCGTCGTACCCGGCAGGATGTGCTGGTAGCCTTGTATCTGAACCACCATTTCTGCAGCTTATCACTTCTCTAGCAAGATGCCGTTCCCGCTACCTCTCAACTTTCCAAAGTGGCTCACCGAGAATGAGCACCTGCTTCAACCGCCAGTCGGCAACTTTTGCCTGTTCCGCACAAGAGACTACACCGTGATGGCAGTGGGCGGACCAAATGCGCGGTCAGACTACCACTACCAGCCTACCGAGGAGTTCTTCTACCAGTACAAGGGCGACATGCTGCTCAAGGTCATCAACGAGGACGGCAAGTTTGAAGATATCAACATTCGCGAAGGCGAGATGTTCATGCTGCCAGGTAAGTGTCTCGAGAAGTGCTACTTCTTCCGCAGCTAGGTGCAGACGGCTGATCCGTATTTGAGTTCGCTTGCTGCAGCCAACACACCGCACTCGCCCGTGCGCTTTGCCAACACAGTGGGTCTGGTCGTCGAGCGCACACGGCCGGAAGGGAGTCCAGATGCGATGCGGTGGTACTGTCCCAACAAGCAAGCACACGGCGACACACCCACGCTGGTCAAGGAAGTCAAGTTCCAATGCACCGATCTCGGCACTCAACTCAAGCCCATCATCGACTCTTGGGTCAACGACGAGGCAGGCCGCAAATGTGCACACTGCGGCTACCTTCAAGCTGCGCGCGAACTGCCTGCGTAGCGAATCGGCCATCTCGCTGCCGGGTCCCACCGGAACTCTGACTGTACTATTTGCAGACATCCAACTGTACTGTGCCATTTCCTTTGTCTTGTGATCTGACCATGTGTCGATCGCCTGATCTCAACGGGGGCTGCGGTGCAAAATGAGCGCGGCTAACACAAGTTTTGGAAGGGTTCCTAACCTCAGTGGCCACTGCTGGCAACCTTGAGCTTGACTTTCGGCACATGCGGCTATGGCATTCTGAGCTAGAGGCTGTCTGCACAAGGCGCTCCGCACATCGAAGCCGGCTCTGTAGCTGCATAGACACTGCAACGAGCGGACACATAAGCAATGATCCTCCATTCGACTGCATCATCAAAAGAGGGAGAATCCAAAGTCGAGCGGCTGGTTTGGCGCCGAGAAGGCCGCAGCACCAGGATTGAGCAGCGACGACAGCCACTCGTCCGCGTTGGATAGAAAGAGATCCAACGAGTCGGCGGACGGAGTTACCGCACTTGGACCCTCAGCGCCCAGCATCGTCTGCATGCCGTCCTCATCCCCTGCCAGCTTCGCCGTACCTCCCGCCAGCTCTGCCTCGGTTCCAGAGTATCCAAAAGCGCGGGAAGAGTAGCCTTGCGTCTGTTGGTCGCCCATAGGCAACGCACCGCCTGCACCGATGGCGTGTGAGGATTCGCCGGAGCTGGTAGCGGACCTGCTCTCTGCGAGCGGCTTGTCCTCGCCAGATGGCGGGATCCGCGTAGCGTCGTCAATGCGCACGCCGGCGCGGGCCATGTTGAGTAACATGTTTGCCGCGCTCTGTAGCTCTGTGAGCGTCATATCGAGCCGATCAGCACATCCGCCTGGATAGCGTACGCCAAGCACCTGGAAGCCGACACTTTGCGGGTTGAGAGTAGCGACCTTGTCCTGGATCCGCTTGAGCAACGAACGCATGACGTACAGCTCTTTCACCGCCAGGTGGTCGCCGCGCGACTCTTGGATGTTGGCGCGGACAGTGGCGACGTATTCTTGAATGTAGCCGAGGCGCTCCTGCACCTCGTCGCCGTGGAGTGCCTCGTCAAACTCGAGCGCAAACAGCATGTCGCTGGCGATGATCGTGTTCATGCTGAGGAGCGAGTAGGCGCTGCCGTACAGGTGGCAGAGCATGGTGACGGGTATGCGACGAGAAAGCAGCCGGCGACTGCGCAGATCACTGAGCGCGAGCTCGACGCATAGCTCGCGCGAGCGCTTGTACCGCTCGGCCGATACCGGATCGGACGACTCCATCCAGAAGGGCCGATGCAGGAGCGAGCGAAAGAAGAGGATCTGGTTGGTACACAGGTGATGGTAGAAAGTGGTGGCAAAGTCCTGCTGTCTCATTGCCCCGCCCGAGGACGGCGAGGCAGACGAGATGCACGGCGGCAGCGAATCAGTAAACTCGACAATGTCACGGTCGATCTCGAGCGCACGATCGTAGATGCGCGAGGTGGGTGACGAGTTGGAGCTGGCGGCGATCTCTTGGAAGAGGCGCGAGATGCGTTCGATGTATACGCGAAACGCATCCCGCACTACCAGGTACTGTGCACACGCCAGGTCGAGGCCAAAGTTCAAGTAGTCCTGGAGTGTTGCGACCGGAGTCGTTGAATGCGGGATCTCGGTCATTGGGCGGCCGAAGAGCACGCTCCATTCGCGGTCCTGGTGGACAATGTGAGACCACAGCACTCGTCGGTGCAGCGTTGCGGCGCAATTCTGCCCGAGATGCGCGCCATCGAGATGGAGACCGAGATCGATAGCACCACGCATGCACGAGGCCACCTGCAACCAGGTGGATCGTGGCACACGGCACAAGTCGAGGTAGCGGCACAAGTTGAGCGACGCCGACAGCGAGTCGAGCGTGTGTAGGCCGAGGCTCTCCGAGAGCGAGAGCGCCTTGCGTGCGGCGAAGAAATACGTGCGCGACGGCCGCGTCGGATACGGACGCACAGCCAAGTCGAGCGTGGCGAGCCCAAAGATGGAAAGGCAGTAAGCCATGAGGGGCAGCATCTGAACGTCGTCCGAAATGGTGCAGTGGTCGATACACGCATTCACTGCCTTGAGCAGCTCTGACGGGCTTGCGGGGAAGCGTGACCAGTTGAAGTCATCGAGGTAGATCTGCAGCAGCCTGTGAGCCTCTGCCCTGCTTGGGAGCGATTGCTGCACCGAGCGTAACTCGTACTTTGGGATCACCAGACCGAATCCACGGCCCAGCTGGCCGGTCCACGAGAGGAGATCGGTGCCGATGCCCTCGTGCCGACGGAAGGGATTCCAGCCAAGTCCGTTCAGCGCAGGCTTGCCAATGAAGGCATCGTCAGCATCGACCATGCTGCGCTGATCCGATTCGGCCCCATGTGCGCTCTGCCAGCTGCGCGATGATGGAGGCGCGGGGAGTCCGACAGCCGATCCAAATGGACGCCCAGCAGCACCGGCAGCGCTGTTCAAGGCACGATCTGGGCTTGAAGCCGTCGCCGAAGCCTCGGCCATGGGCCTGTTGATGGAGGTCAAGTGCGTTTCGTGCTGTTGTAGTGAAGGCCATTGCGCTACGGTGGCAAGCTGAGCCAAAGCATCCGTACGGTTGTCCGAAGCAAGGCCACGTGACGAAAGTGTGGATGAAGTTGCGAGTGTTTGCAAGGCTCCTGCGTCGTGCATCGGAGAGGTGCTGATGTCCGAGGAGCTGTGTTGAGCTAAGAGAGTGCGACTTGACGAGGAAAGGAGCGCACGAGCCTTGGCGATAGCGTTGGGACCAGCAGGCGTGCTTGTTAGAGGTGCGGCATCAGTATGAGGATGCACGTGGTAAAAGTTTTGCGAGCGCCGATCTTGAGCGAGGTTGGCATTGTGCAGATAGCGAGGAGGGGACATTGGCGAGATGTGCTGCGCACGATACGGTGTAAATGTATGACTGACGTCCTGGGAAGCCTGCTGCAGAGGCTGTTGGTGATCGTGCGACTTGTGCTGCGTTGAGAAGACGCTGAAAGGATGCTCGGTCGCCCCGACCTGGTTGAAGGGATGACTTGACTGCATCGACGCTCCGTCACGTCTGCTGGCCAGCGCCTCGTGAGGAACCTCAGGAGAGAGCGAGTCGGGCTCATCGTCAAGCTCGTACGTGTCCATGTCATCCATGTCTTGGTCGATTGACTGCTTGCTGGTGTCTTGATCCTGATTCGAGGCGGCGAGGGCGCGTTTCTGGCGCATGCGGATGCGCCGAGAGGGCCGATGGAGATTGGACGGCGGCGAACAGAGATGTGCGATGCCACGTTGCATGCACTTTTCGCATGGAAAGGTGCGACTACATCGCTGCTTGCGGCGTTGGCATTGTAGGCAGCTGTACTGGTATCGGTTTCGTTTTCCGTTGTCCTGGATGTACGAGTCGCTGCGGCTAGGATGATCGAAGGCGGCACTGCTAGTGCTAGCAAAGCTACCGTTGACCTCGCTGATGTTGCTGGCGCTGGCGCTGGTGCTGGCGCCGCTGATAGCTCCGTGCGGATTGCCGTTCGACTCGCCTGCGTATGCTGTGCCGGAGGTCGAGGCCGAGTATTTCGCGCGGGTCCGATTGGGACTCATCCTGCTCCGACGTACTTATGCTGTGGCGTCGCAAGAATAGGATTGGCACGCGCGCTATTAAGGCAGGAGGGCGAGGCGCCCGAAGAGGGGAGGGGATCAGGATGGTGGAAGTACAGGCGAGAGGCGCGTCGGCGAAGGCCAATTAGAGCTTTGGCGCTGCGCCTAGAGGGCCTATCTCCGAAAATCACTGATGCAGCCCAGGGTCCCTGTGGGCACTAAGCCGCATTTCAAGGGTCCATAATGTGCAGCAGCAGCAGCAGCGGCAGCAGCGCGACCCTCAGCAGCAGCAGCATCCCAAGACGATGAACCAAGTCACCCTACAGCTTCGCCACCACCTGAACATCGCTTTCCACCACCGATTGCCAACCGAAATGTCAGCACTCCTTAGACAGCTTCAGACGAAGAGGTTATTCCAAGGACCACAGCGTCGTCGTCTGTGGTAAGCTTGAGAACGTCACGCCCGGTCGTGCACTTCTGCTGTGTGTGGGCTGGGTTTGTGCCACCGAGCGACGCTCGCTTTAGCGCCTCAACTCAAGATTGATCATTCCAGATGCGTTTTGCAGAACGATACTCGAAAGAGGAGTAGCGGGACGGCGCAGATGTCGGCGGCGACTCTGGCATGCTCGGTATGGAGCCAAGTGTGGGAAGACCTCATGACCGCTCGGCACGCGTCCCGCCGCCACCGACCGTTGCCGTCCGTCGTCATTGTGGCCTCAAGCGCCTCGCACGGTTGTGTTTTAAGGTTTGAGATCCATCCGCGTCCTCGAGCTAGTTCATTCAGCAGAGTCACACTTTCACACAGGCGCGCTTCACTGATGGCTGGAGCCATTGTCGACGGCGACAATGCACAGATGCATGCGCGGACATCGCATCCACTCTCACTCGTCGTTGGGTCTGCTGTCGGGGCACAGCCAGCCGACCATGTGTAACGTCAAAATGGTGGGTGATGGCTTCGAGTGCGATCGGGCCGCGGCACGATAAGAGAGGTTTCCATGATTCCAGCGATGAACAGCGAGGGTGAGGGGGAAAAGGTGGGGATGGAAGAGGGACTGGCTCTAGGCTATCGACATGGTGGCTGATTTTTCGATCATGTACTCTTTGAGACCCGCACCGATGCCAGCCTCTTTACCAAATCCAGACTGGTCGACTCCACCAAAGGGAATTTCGGCGGCAGTGGTGCTACCACCCACGTTGAGGCCGACGTTGCCCGCTTTGAGCTGTTCAAACATGCGCCAAAGTCGCGCGGAATCCTTGGTAAAGACATACGAGGTGAGTCCCATGTCGGTGTCGTTGGCAAGCTCGATGGCCTCCTGTTCGGTTCGGAAGGTGGCGACATTGATCAAGGGTCCGAACGACTCTTCCTGGAAGACGAGCATGTCCTTTGTGCATCCGGCGATGAGAGTAGGCGCTACAAAGTAGCCTGCGCTGGGGACTGGGGCGGTCGAGGTGTAGATGGTGGCGCCTTTGGCTCTGGCGTCCTGGATGTGTTCGCGTGCCTTTTGCTGGCTACGTTCGGTCTGGAGCGGGCCGAGGGTGGTGGTGCCTTGGGAGCCGTGGCCGAGCTGGACCTGGTCAAGCTTTTGGGCGATGCACTTGAGCACGCGATCCACGACCGACTCGTGCACGAATGCACGCTGCGCCGAGATGCACGTCTGACCAGCGTGCCTCAGCTTGTTGGCTACGAGGGCAGCGGCGGCCGCATCCACATCGGCGTCTTCAAATACGAGGTAGGCACCTAGCCCACCAAGCTCGAGCGTCAGCTTCTTGAGCGAGGGGGCGCACTGTTGCATGAGCAGACGGCCGACGCGGGTGCTTCCGGTGAAGGAGAGCTTCTTGATGCGAGGGTCGGTGCACAGCGCCTGTCCAATGGCGGGTGTGTTGCGGTAGGATGCCAAGACGATGTTGACCGATCCCGAGGGGAAGCCTGCGCGATGCAAAAGGTTGGCAACGGCGAGTGTAGACAGCGGCGTCTCTGGCGAGGGCTTTGCGACGATGGTGCAGCCTGCGGCGAGCGCGCTGACGGCCTTGCGGATGAAGAGCGCCACGGGAAAGTTCCATGGCGTGAGGATGGCCACCGGTCCGACGGGCTGAAGCACAGTGAGGAAGCGGAGCGAAGGGTTGGTGGCGCTCTTGACCACCTGACCCTGCACGCGCTCGGTCTCGCCGACGAACCACCAGCTGAAGGTGAGCGCATATTGCACTTCGGCGCGCGCCTCCTCGAGCGGCTTCCCGGTCTCGTAGACGAGGATCCATGCGAGATCTTCGAGGTTGTCTCGGACGAGCCGATCAAAGTTGAGCAGCAGCGTGGCACGCTCCCTCGCCGGAAGCGCCGAATACGAGGCGAAGGCGTCGCTGGCTGCCTGAATCGCACGGTCCACATCCTTGAGGTTGGATGCCTTCATGCTGCAGATCGGCATTCCCGAGCCAGGATCTGAAGAGAGATAAGCAAAGAGGCGAAAGCGTCGTGTCGTCAGCTGCAGCCCTCAGGAAGGCGCGAGTGCGAGTGGTTTGGAGCCGGGCTGTGGTCGGAAATGGCAGACTCACCCATCACATCAAAGGACTCGTTGTCCGAAGTCTCGAGAGACTCGGGACCCTTGAGGAAGTCGGCGGCGTCCAGCAAGGACATGTCTTTGAGTCTGGTGTTCATTGTTTGGCTTCTGTGCAGCGTCGACGCCGTGTCGTCGTCGCCAAGGTTGCGTAGGAGCAAGCGGGTGGGAACAAGGTTTGCAGTCGGAGCTGGTGAGTTTGCCTAACTCTGAAGCCCGTTGTCTCGATCGCGGTTCGTTGAGCCGATAGAGTGGGCGGGCGGATGGAGGAAGAGAAAGAACGGGCGCGGATGGAGCGGGCGAGCTAGAAGGAGTCGGTTGCTGCTTTCGGCTGTTAAGTATTGAAGCGGCGGCGCCGCGAGTCGAGTAACGCTTGCGATCGGCGACGGAAAGCGTGGCTGACGGGCCTAGCTGGATACTGTGGGGTAGAGCGGTCAAGAGAGTGGTCAGCTGTGCGAGACGATGGAAGGGCCAAGTCGTAGGCGGCGCAAAGATGAGAGGCGAGCGACACCTTCGGAGCGCCCACCGACGCTATTTCGGCGATTTGCACGGATCCAAATCCGCGTACTGCTCGGCCATCTGGTCTGATGTGGGGGTGTCTCTGTGCTTTGCGCTGGACAACCGATCGGCCACTGCTGCCCTGACGGTTTAAGCGAGCATTGTTCTGTCAAGCACCCTTCGAGAGGATGACATGCTTTGCTGTCCGGCGGAATAGGACGCCGTAGCAGGCGACTGCCTGAGCATCCTTTCTATTATTCTTCGGGATTAGGACTCGCCCCACACTCGTTCCTGGCACGCGGGGTCAAAAAGCGCGTCCTAATTCCGACACCGCGCTCAGGACCTGGCAGGAAGGCCGCAATCCCGCTCGCACAAGGGTCCACCCTGCGCAAGAACTTCGACCGCTCAGTCTCCACCACTCAGCAAGAGAAGTTGGACCATTGGAATCGAGACGAATCACTCTTGTTCATCCCCCATCACGGTGCTCCGCGATACGAATCGCTTCAAGATGTCTGTCAGCCAACCTCAGCCAGGCGCCGCCAAGGCGTTCAAGATCCTGGTGCTCCAAGGCGATCACATCGGCCCCGAGATCATGGCAGAGGTCCTGCCTCTTTTCCAACTCGTTCAGTCTCGTTATTCGGTCGCGATCGAGACCGTAGAGCGTCTCATCGGCGGCTCCTGTTTGGACACCTACGACTGCCCTATCCAAGATAGCACCCTGGAAGAAGCGTCGACGTGCCATGCTGTTCTACTCGGCAGTGTCGGAGGACCGAAGTGGGACGTGGGTGACTCGAGCCGTCGACCAGAAACAGGCATCCTGCGCATGCGCAAGCACCTCAACCTCTACGCCAATGTCCGCCCGGCCAGAATCGTAGCAGAGCGCCAGCTTCAGCTCAGCTCGCTCAAGGACGACGTCGTCAGAGGCGTCAACATCATCACCTTGCGCGAGAACGCCGGCGGCATTTACTTTGGACGCAAGCAAGAGCCCGATTCGCAAGCGATGAAAGGTAGGCACCCACCATGTCATCTACTTCCGTACATACCCCATGGCATACGTAGCTGACCACCAGGACTTATCCGTTCCGTTAGCTTCGGACCTTTGCGAGTATACGCGCGAAGAGGTGGCGCGCCTCACGAGAGTGGCAGCCGCCTTGTCGCTCGCCAACGGGCCCGATCCTTTGCCCATCATCTCGGTCGACAAGGCCAACGTCATGGCTACCTCTCGCCTTTGGCGTCAGGTGGTGACCGAGACCATTCGCGACGAATTTCCGCAGCTCGTACCAAAATTGAGCCATCACCTCGTCGATTCCGCCGCCATGGTGCTGGCTCGGGATCCCCGCAAGCTCAACGGAGTCGTGCTCACCGAGAACGTGAGTGTCACACGCCATCCTCCGATATCGCAGTGTTCGCCGGCCGTCTAACGCTCTCGTCCTTTTCCCTTGCTCACGATCCTCTTCTTGCTTTAGCTCTTCGGCGATATCCTCAGTGATTTGGCGTCTGTCATCCCCGGCTCACTCGGCCTGCTGGGTTCGGCCGAGATCGATGCTCCGCCTACGCTTTCATCCTCGGGCAGACTGCCGGTCGGCGTCTACCAGCCCGTCTCGGGATCGGCACCGGACATCGCCGGAAAGGGCATTGCCAATCCGATCGGCATGTTTGAGTCGTTTGGCCTCATGTGTCGCTGGTCGCTCGGCCTTCCCGAGATGGCCGACGCCATCGACGCCGCCATCAAGCGCAGTCTCGAGACGGGCCAGTGCACGCGTGACGTTGGCGGCACCCTTTCCACCCAACAGGCGGGCAGCCAGATGCGACAATGGATCGAGGAATCCTTGTCGTCTGCCTAGCATGCATCTCTCCTTTGTCGTCAGACGTACAACGAATCGCATGCTGAGAACGTACGACGATTGCCACCCGTGTCAAGAGTGTCTTTCCGAGGTGCTGCAGTCTGAGAAGGCCTGCCCCAATGCGCCTCGATTTCTGCCGCCGCGGCTTCAGCCTTGCTGACGTGCAGAAGGAACCAGACCCGGAAGTAGCTGAAGAATGGTACAGTCGGATTGCGTGATGGAGCGAAAAGATGCAGAGCTGGTGTCTAGATCAGAGTGGTCGGAACGCGCTCATCCAAAGACGGGGTTCTTCTTCTCGTGGACCTGCGCCTGTCCTTCTGGCGATCCCGGGATGTTCTTGGCCAATTTCTGGTAGCAGTGATGAGGAGCGCAGGGGGTCAGCATACAGTCAGACTTGGGTCCAAAGCATAAGCGGGGATGTTGAGACTACGTACGAGCTTGTCAAAGACACACTGGTTGAGCGACTTTTCTGGCTTCCTGCACCTGTAGAACTCCTGGTTGTGCTGCTCCAGACATTGGTAGTGGGCTTCCCACTCCTTTCCGCAGCTGTCGCTGAGCTTCTTGATGCTGTATGAGCACAATGGAAGGGTATCATCCGAAACAAAGAGGTTGGTCAGCGAACGGCCTCCACCTTGCTCTTTGCACAAGTGCGCTCTGTGCTGAGACGCTGAGCGAGACCGAGCTCGACTGAGGTGATCTCAGCTAGCGTGGCATACTTACAGATCACGCGCACATCGGGTTACGCGGCGACCCTCCTTGAGGCAGTGTGCGGGGTCACGGCTCTCGTTCTTGCACAACATAAAGTCCTCGTTGACACCCTTGCAGTGCGAGCCGATGAAGAAGCTGGCGGACTTGAGCGGGGCCGAGGTCACACCAAGCTCATCGATATGTGGCTGGCTCGCCGGCATGGGAGCCGGGTCGATGTAGGGCTTCCCTGGGAACTTGGCATCACGGTGTGTGGCCATTTTGGAAGATTTGGGCTGACTGAAGTTGGTCGAGAGCTGCGAAAGAGTCGGTCGGTCGTTTTTCGATCCCTACAAGTGCGCGCGTGTGCGAGACTGAGCCGAACAATTCAACGGAAGAGAGATGCGGTGGCCAGGACGGAGGGTGGGATGCGGTAAGAAGCAGAGCAGCATGAACATCACGCGAAGCTCTCCATTCAAGATTCCGATCACGGGCCAATCAGCGCAACGCCAATTCGGATCCGAAATTCACAGTTGTGGTAACAAGAGGTCTAACACTTTACAACAGCGTTTTTTCCTGGACCCTTTCTTCTTTTCCTCGTGCATGGGCGGCGTGAGAAAAATCCGAGTGGAGTCTTCTTCGGTAGACGAGGTTTGACCCTCTCCTCCGATCCACCAAATCCATCACATCCTTGACCTCGCACCGTCTTCCAGACAGGACAACGACATCATGGCGTGCAGTCGTAAGGCGGCCGGGATGCCGCGACCCATGTACCGCTTGGCTCGAGCGGGTGGGGCAAGCACGGCTGCCGTGGTTAGCACACCCATGCTACCACCCGCCTTCCTCGCACCGGCAGCCTTCACGCAAGCCTTCTCCACCCAGTCGGCCGCACGCGCTATAGCTCCTCGATCTCGATCAAAGGGCTCGACGGTCAGCTCTGCGCACAATCTCAAGGCCGTCTTGAGAAGGCTTGGTAAAACCAACAAGTGGAGCGAGGCTGCTCCTGCCAAACCTTCCGACTCTCCCAAAGGCCGCCAGGAACAAGAACCAAGAAGCGATGTCAAGCAATATGGCGGCAGATACGCTGGTGCAGTAGCTCGTTCGGACCGACCACGCCGTTACGATAATGGCGAGCGTTCGGCACCGCTCGGCTTTCGCCTCAGAGCCAAGAAGCTGCTCGACCGTCTTGCTGCCACTGATCGAGCCATCGGAGAAGCCACTCGGCCCGATACCGACGTCAACGCGGCCTTGGAGCACTTCGAACACGAGATGAGAGCGCTGCGTGTCATGGTCAAGTCCAAGGATGTGCTCATCGATCCAGACAACGCTTGGAAATCTGCATCTCGCATCAAGGCGCCTTACAACGCAGCGATACGCCTTTGTTTCAAGGCTGGCAAGGTCGAGCGTGCCATGAAACTTGTCAACCAGAGGAAGAAGGACGGCATCTTTCCCAGTGCCTCCACCTATACGATCGTCATTCAAGGCCTCTCGCGCGCGCTCCCGGGCCATCGTCTCTCATCGGCTGCCGGCGTTAGCGTCGCGGAGGAGACGACCCTGCAAAATCTGACACAGCGCGCCGAGCAAGCATTCGAGGACCTCGAAAAGCTCTGGCAGCAAGCTTTTCCTCAGTATTTCCCGCGTGGCAGTGGCGCCCCTCCTTTCAGATCCATCCTTGCGATCGATGAAGAAAGCTTCCACAAGCTCTCTGACCAGGCCCGTCGAAACCTCGTTTCGCAGCAGTCCAGTGTACACGAAGCCCAGCAGTTCCCACGCTTGCTGACGAACGCCATCAACACTTACCTGAACTTCCTGCGCTGCACTGGCCGCAGCCAGGACCAGATCAAGATCTTGGATCGACTCTTCCCGTCAGCCCTGATCGAAAAGCTGGCTAGAGGTCTGGCACCGGACGCATCGTCGCAGGACAAGCTCGAGCTGGCCAACCGCAAGCTTTCAGACTGCTTGCCCCTTGGTCACGTGAGCACCTTCTCGCCTATTCTGATCCTTCACAGGGACACCAGGGATTCGGAGCATCAAGCGGTCTTCAAGCGGATCTGGACGCTCAGTCTCCAGCTCATGGAGATTGAGCGTCAACAAGCGACCACGCACACATCTCAAGCCGACTCACCACGCCGCTCCCGAAGCAAGGCGGATGCGGCAGAAGTCTCCGAAGCAGCCTCGGAAACAAGCGAGCTCAGGTTCAGGCCCGATGATCGACTTGTGTCGGACTTCTTCATTCGCATGTCAAATTCGTCGGAGGCCGATGCCAAGTCGAACATGCGCCTCGGCCTCTCCATCCTGGCCAGGGTCTACGGCCTCGACCTTGAATCAACCGCGGACGGCATTGTCAGGGACCCTCAATCTAGCAGCTTCTCAGACGCTTTTGGGCCTGATCGGTACCTGCTGTCGCGCGACGACATCGAGCAAGGCTCTGACCGAGACTTCGCCGAACTGACAGATGGGAGGACCGCCGGAAGCGTGCTGCGCGGGTTGGCCGTCGTGCAGCCCTGGCAACACTTCGCAGCCTTGTTCAACTACTTTTGGTCGAGGGCACATAGCGAAGATCATGGCGGCTCGGGGCAACGCGATGCTCTGCTCGATGCAACGGCCGACAAACCCGTCTTTGGCGATTTGCTCCAAGCTTCCAATGCGCTCGCGCTTCTGTGGGTCCTGGGAGACGCTGGCGATCCGGTCGGTGCGCGCGTGATCCTCCGAAGCATGAAGCGAGCCGCTGCCCAACAGGCAGACCCGTCCAGACGTAAGCCCAAATCCGGCGACCGCCGCGCGCGCCCTTCAGACACCTCCGAGGAGGAAGTGCAAGACTGGGAACCGGCCGACCTCTCATATGTGCGTGTCATGCGCGCAATCTTGGTGGCGACGCAAAAGCGACCTGCGGGACTAACAGCCACCATCGTGAACGACGCTGCCGCCCAAGAAGCGAACGCTGATGTCGCTTCAGATGCGAACAAGCCTAGCTACGATCCTTGGACTGAAGCCAAGACGCTCCTGGTCGAATACAGCGCCAGGAAGGCCGATGGCGGTTCTGAGCGTGCCAAGAGTCAGGCGGCAGCAAATAAGTTTGGGACAGATGGTCGCGGCGACACTGCAAGCCGAAGACAGTCCGAGGCGCCGGAAAGGTCGCCCGAGTGGATGGCCCGCATCCACCTCAATGCGATGGTGGCGTTCTTCCTCAACATTGCGCGCGTTTGCGCGGCCAAGCACGCGGACCAGGGCGACGTGATCGCGCGAGAAGCTCTCACGCTTCTCGAAGAGAAGTTTGGCTTGGAGGAGCTTGTCCGAGCCACCCGGAAGCTGCAAGACGAGATGAAAGCCATGGCGGCCGACGGCGAGACACACGCGAACGCGGTTGCAGCGCGCAGGCTGAACTTGCTGACCAACCTGGCCAAGGTGACGGCGCTGGCGCTCGATACGTCCAACCACTCATTTGCACCCAAGACGGACGTAGAGACGTGGAAAGGCGTGCGCAAGCTGCTCTCTACGATGTCGGTATTCGAGGAGTCGAACGCCAGGCAATCTGCGCCTGCAAGCAAGATGCGTGGTGGACTGGCGGGAAACCACCTGCTACTTTCAAAAGACGACTACCTCGAGCTCGAGGGGGAAGCCGAGTCGGAAGAGTTCGAGGAACAAGAGCTCGGCGAGGGCGGGAACGAGGGGCGCTACGGTGCTCGCGGCTCGCAACGCACCCAGCGGCGGTCGCGCCACGTAGAACAGGAGCTGCAGCGCTGGGTACGCGGCGCTTCTTCCTGAGGGCGCAATGCGGGACCGATACGACGCCCTATTCCCAATTCGCTCTCCTACATGCACCTTTGCAGCCGAATAAGGTCTGTCGATCTGATAGCTGCTTTACAGATGTGCCCATGTCATGCACTCTCAATCATCAAGAGGGACTGCACAGATGAGATGGCGTGAAATGATTGATTTGCGATGGGTCAAGCACGAGCACTGAGAAGGGCGAGTCATGTGGAGCTTCTTAGTTGTCGGCAACGAGGCGGATGTCGTAGGTGACCTCGGTGTGCGTGCCAAACTTCTTGGCCTCGGGAGCGGTGGGCTGGACAAAGTCGACGGTGAGTGCGCTCTTGTCGGCAAAGACGGCGTCTGCGCCGATGTAGTCGCACTTTGAGTCGAAGATCTGGGTGACGAGCTGCTTGTAGCCGTTTGCCTCGATTAGGAGGTGGATGTGGGCGGGTCGCATGGGGCTCCTGTCGAGGAGCTTGAGGATGTCACCTGCGCCACCGTCGTAGGGGATGGGGTAGGCGGTAGGTCTGAGGCAGCGCAGCGCATATTGGCCGTTGTCGTCTGTGGTGAACTTGCCGCGGTAGTTGAAGTCGGGCTGATCCGGGTCCTGCTGTTCGTAGAGGCCGTTGGGGCCGGTGTGCCAGACGTCGATGACGGCGCCTACGACGGGCTTGCCTGTGGCTGCGTCGGTGACGGTGCCGTGCATGTAGCAAGTCTCGCCGGTCTTGCCCTCCTTGCTCTTGATGGAATGGTCAAGGACGACGTCTGCACCGGCCTCGTACTTGGGTGCGCCCGAACGGAAGAAGGGACCCAAGATGGCGCTCTGGGTGGCCTCGACATCCGAGGTGGACTTGGTGGAGGAGGACGAGGCCTGTGCGCGTTCGTAGGCCATGCTGTCTACCAAGGACTCGAGTCCGAGCACGTCCGAGATGAGGATGAGCTCGTTTCGGCGATCATCGGACATCTGTCCCGAGCGGATGAGCAGGTCGCAGGCGCCGAGCCACTCTTCGTTGGTGAGCTGAACCTCGCGCGCAAAGGCGTGGAGGTGCTTCATGAGGCTGTCGAGCACGAACTTGGCGCGTGGGTTCGCATTGGGTCCAGAAACATCCTGGCACGTCTTGGTGTAGGGATCGAGGGACCCGTTGGCATGTCCGTTGGTGGCCGCCATCTTGTGTGTGGTCAGTGTGAGTCGGGAATAGGAAAGCGAGTGAAAGCCTAGCGAGTGGTGCCAGATTACGATGCTTAAAAGCGGTGTGAGTGGTTGAGGAGATGTGGCTAGAGTCGGGGGTGCCGCGGGAGGTGTTGTGGTGAACAGAGCGGGTATATGTAGGCCTTGTGCAGTGGTGGGACGCTTCGTCCTGGCCCCGAGTTAACCTTCTCGAGAGGCCAAAGAGGCTTGAGGCTACTCAGTCACAGGGTCCTCGGAAGTTGCGGAGGTCGCGTTGATGGGTCGGTGCGCTCCAAAAATCCGTGCGGGGAAGGCCAAAATCCGAGGCCTCGGACAAAGTCCGGCTGTCACTCGACTGTGTGGTGCTTCACAGCCTCTGCATGGACCGCGCGCTTCGGATCTGGTCCGGTCCCCACCTGTTGGCCCGCCAATCAGCCACCCCACGTTAGATAGCAAACTCTTGCATCGTGGTCTACATCGGGAGGCAAGCTGGATCCGAATCGGGGATGGCCGGCTTCCGCTTTGCCGAATGATTGCCGTTGCGGCTAAACACATGCAGCCACGGCCTTCTAGCTGGCCGGAAGTACCGCCTCACTCTGCCGGGGCATCCCCTGGATCGCCTTCATCTCTCTCTCACCATCCCTATCTCGAACCATGCCGGTGTGCGCATTGCATCTTGTGCGTCTCAGCGACGCATCTTCTTCTGGCATTGACTCCTTTCTCTACCGTCTGTTCGGTGGAGAGCCGGACGATGCCAAGTTTGGCGTGGTGACAGTGAGCAGGGTGCAGTCGCCCATCATCCGTCCAACGCGCATCGACACGACGCTGCTCAATGCCACACCTTGGACGCTGCTGCTCGTCACCAGCGGTTCCAGCGCACACGTTCTGCCGGCACATCTCGAACACGACGTCCTAGCGCACTACTCGGTCGTGGCCGGTATCCCGTCCAAAATTGTCACCAACTACCACACCATCTCGTCCAAGCTGCGCGATGTGCAGCCGCCACCTCCGTTGCTCGAGGTCAAACTCGACCAGAACAACGACGTCATCCCTCCCGCATCCTTCTCCCGCGACACCCGAAGCGATGGACAGGACCTTAGCCTCTCCCCCGCCCTCCTCGACCTCGCTCGCCATCTCAACCACAACGTCAAGCACCACGGCGCAGTCTCCATGCTCAACCTCCTCCACTTCCACACCGCACCCGGTGCCGTCGAGTCTTACCACGAGTACGGTCGTCGATTCGCCACCGTCGCCGGCAAACGCGGCGGCAATGCCAAACTCGTCGGCGTCGTCATCAGTCCGCTCTCCCAAGACCTTGCCGATTCGAGAGGTCGGCCGCAGCGAAGCAAAGACGACTGGTGGAACGAATGCACCCTCGTCCACTACCCGTCCATCAACCACTTCATCGACATGTCCATCGACCCAGAATACCAGCACATCAACCAACACTACCGCCTCTCCGCTATCAGAGATACCGCCCTCATCTGCACCACCGAGATCGACCTTGCTCCTTTCCGTTCGCCCGGCCACAAACTGTAGCGCACGTGTGTCAGCGGAGTGGAATCCGAATCGAGCCTCTATTGCATTGTTGACGTATTTCGCGCTGGTGTCCACGACTAGAGCGAAACGTTTGTATCCGGTGCGATCTGCAGTTGTTGCTTTTGCATCCTCCTCCTCGCCAAGCCCTTGAGCGCCCACGAGACATTTTCATACACCACAAAGGTGACGCATGTGCCCGGCAGAATGCGTACCAGATTGGGCACCAGGCCCTTGTAGAACGCGCGTACGCCCTCGTGCGTGTACGTGAGCCGGATGCACGTCCTGATGTTCGGATAGATGTGCGAGGTAGCATGATTCTGGATGCGCGACCGTATCACCTGGTACGGATACGTCAGCAGGATGGCCGCCACCTTGGACACGCCCGACATGACAATGTACTCGGCATTCGAGAGCTTGATCATGCTCGTATCCACAGGTCGTGTATGGCCTTCGCTGAGCTGCTGCTTGCGAGCCGCAACCGAGGTGCGCCACTTCTTGAGTTCCTCGTACGCCATGAATTGGATCGCGCCGTTGGAGACACCAAAGAGCGCGAGCCCTGCTCCCTTGTACCATCCGCGTAGGCCTTCCGTGCGGTAGATCGAAACGAGCCCGTGCCAAAGCCCGCGGTATACTTCGGGTGGCGCACGTGTAGCCGCTGTGCCGGCGCCTGCTGCCGTCGATGCGGCAACGGCAGTGGATTGGGGCGTGGTGAACATGCGCGTCTTGACCACCCAGATCGGATTCGTCATGAGCGCCGTAATAGCTCCACTCTCAGACGCCGCCAAGAGATGCTGACCAGCCGAAAGTTTCTTGACTTCGCCCGTACTGAGCTCCATGTCGCGATTGCTCGCCGACATGCGCTCCTTGATCATTGTATACCACAGAAAGTACAGCCCCCACGACGCCGAGTTGCCTGCTACGTTGGGACTAAGCCCGCGGTACAGGCCCTTCCAGCCATCGGCTTTGACTATGTCGTTGAGCGCGCCGATCATGTCGTTGCCAACTTGCCCGCCCAATGCATAGTATCTCCATCCGTGGCGGGGTGCGGCGCGGGCCATTTGGGTCTGTGCTGTCGATCCGAGGTCACTGGCGCGGGCTTTGCCCTTGAGATCCGCCGACAACGACGAGTCCGCGTTCGGAACAGCCGATCGATCAGCTGCCAAAGATGCCGCTTGAGAATAGAGCGGTGCCCCAGCACGATGTCGAAATCCGATGGGGCGCGGACGAGAGGTGTCGACCTGATATTTCGTCTTGATCAGATCGAGCGGATTCATGCAGATGGTTGCCGCCGCGCCGGCTGCGATGCCAGCGAATGCATGATCGAGCGCTGGTGTTGGAAAGAAGGACGCAGTCGCTCCTGATGACGATGTGACTGCCTTCGGAGCAGCCTGATCGATGTGGCCACCATTTGCCACACCACTACCCGCAGCTTCGATATGACTGCTGACACTCGGCTGTGTGAGTCTGGACCTCGAAGGACCTGCTTCGACAGACCGGGAGTCCGACATCCTCGCGGCTGTGTTGTATCTTTGCCGTCTTGACGAGCGATGCGTAAGGGAAGAAGCCGTGCGAATCGTCTAGATCAGTGCCTTGCCATGTCGATGCGAGCTCGAAAATTTCGAGTTGAAATGCTGGGGGCGAGCACCGAGCTACTTCCGCTCTGTATGTGGACGCGAATGTCTGCTCCTGAAGACAGAGAGTATGAGAGTGACTGGAAGAGCTGCACTGGTGGTAATGCCAAGGGCGTCGGAGGTTATGATCGATGGTTGTCTGGCCGGAGGCAACGGAGCGAGCCGATAGAGTCGTCATGTGGAGAGGGTCTGATCAAATCCGAAGGGTGTGCAGCGCTGAGCGTGGAAAATCTTGCGAAGATTCCACCGTCCGTTCGGCAGACCCGAGTCGTCCTCGCGAAATTTCGGCTTTGCCGACACAAGGGTGTCGGCTGATGCCGCCATTTCCTTCGCCACCGCTGTTAGATACACAGCCTAACATGATTCAGACTTGCGTTCGCAACTCTGGCTCCGTCAAGTGGCAGAGGGTCCGATCGGCATGCCGAACCGTTTTGGCATCTGGTAGCAAGCCGCTTCCGGAATCCTCGTGCCAGCTTCTCGTAGCTTCACAGACAACTACACCACACGCTTGAACTGCAGTCAGCGCATACAACCTCCAGCAGTCACGTCCTCTGACGTGGACCTCTTGCCCACGATTGATTGTTCTGACTGGAACACGACGAGCTTCAGCATCACTCTGCCACGCTTCTTCAATATGGCGTCGAGTATCGCATTGCCTGCCAGGCTCAGCAGAAGAGCATCTGGCGACGAGTCGTCATCGCTGCTTCCGCTATGGATCATTCTCGGGGTGGGTGTAGCGTTGGCGGTCGGCTGGTTCGCGCTCTCGTCGTGTCTCGGTGATCACGCTCGCGAGGCGCTCGCTGATCGGATCCGGGGCCTCTTCTCGCGCAATCGCGGCGGTGGTTCGGCCTCGTTCGGAGGCGGAATGGGCGCATCCGGCGGCAGTCGTAGCGCTTATGGCAGGATGCGCGACGACGAGGCCGAGGCGTTCGACATCAACGCCGCCGAGCACGACCTCTACGACGACCTCGACGCTCCACACCAACCGTACGACCACCACTCGGCTTACCCTCCCACCCCAAGCGGCAACCTAGGCACGTCCAAATACGACGACCTCGAGGACGACGTATACGATCGTCGACCTTAGATGCTCTGACTGCCTGCGACGGACGACTACGCTCGTCTGGCTATCGCCATTCGCGGCGGGTCCCCCTTGACAAATCGCATCGACGGCAACGGCAAGCGCAGACTTCCTATCACGCAGGCGGGAGATGCCTGAGTTCAGGCGACCGCAGCGCGGAACACCAACTGGCTCGACGAAGCCAGTGTGACTGTGCGTCCCTTTCCACCTCTACCCGACATCAGCAAGCCTCGCTCGGCCGGAAGCATTTTAGTTGACTCAGTGCTGTCCGTGTTGGGGCTCAGTCCGTGACCGGCCCAGTCACAGAACGCGGCGAGGACCTCGTACTGATGCAGAGCCAGAGTCTACATCGTCGGTCAAAGGAGCGCCGAGCAGACGGCCACAATCCCCGGCTCGGAGGATCGGAGGATCGGCCGACAGTGGCGCTGCTCGGCGACGCCTTTGCCAGCGATAGCCGCCTTGCCCTCACTTGCGCCTTCAGCAGCAAGCACATAGTCATCCCAGGCAGCGTCTCGGGCGCCGTGATGCAAATGCAGCAACACACGTCGCACGTCTTTGACAAGACCGCAGCTCGCGGGATCAGCAAATTGCTGCATTCAAAGTGGCAATTGCCACGACCGTCCATATCTACATCTGGCGAATCGGCCTCAGGCACATTCTCCTCGCAAGAGACGAACGGGGCAAGGACTAGAAGGCCACTATGTCAAGCTTGCAAAGCAGAGGCAACATGGACCAACTGGCGCGGCCTGCCCGCTGGCATTTAAGAGCAGTGACTTGCCAGCTGCGAGCGCTTACATGCTCGAAACCGCAATCAAAACCCACGCCCCTCCGTTCAGGCATGGCTGCGGAAGCTACAAGGTCCGCCTCGAGTGATGTCAAGCCTGTGACAGCGTGTCGGACATCCCGAAGACCCTTTCTTGCCGGGCGGGCATGCTTGTCACATCGATCGCGCCGAGCCACGCCTTTGTGCAGATTTGTGAATAGGCGAAGAAGACAGGCGCTTCCGCTCGGACACAAACGGTCGATGCTGAGTGATCTGCGGGCCCGAAAGGTCCGTGAGAAGAAGACGGGCCCCGTGTCGAGCTGCTCAGCTCAACTGTCAAAGCGGCTATTGCCCTCTGCGCTCACGCCGTCTGAGCAAAGGGCATGCAGCTGGGAATGCTGCGCATAGAGACCGTCGGGCTGCCTCGCAACCCCCAGTCGTTCCGTCGACGCGATGTCAGCGCGCGCGCTCGCGGACGGAGCTTCCGAAGCCGCAGCGCAGCGTCGAACGCTCTCGGCGGCCAAGGTTGAAACCCTAAGTTGCAGCTGCAGCGCTCGGCTCCACTGACCACATCACAACATCCGTCCCCTCAGCTGAGTCGACGTCGCAAAGCTGTGTCATCTTGCGTGCTGGCAATGTTCGGCTCTTGACCATCGTCGGCTCCTGCCGATCCACCCGGCTCGGCCTGCCTCGACCAGACGGAGTGACTCATCGGGAACAATCCGGAGCTTGGACCAGCTGCGGCGGAAGGAAAAATGAAAGCGACTGGCGCATGCAAGGCGAGCCGCCAGCCTCTCAAGCTCGATGGGACGCGTCGCGATGTGGTGGGCGTCAGGCGGAAATGAGACCGGCTGACTGGCTCGCGCTCGGACCGCAGTAGCTCATGCGCAGCCGTCGCCGCAGCATCTCCCGCGGTTCTCGCTCATTGCAACGCCCACTGTCACTGCCTCGCTCCGCATGCTCCCGTCGGCTTGGCCGCGGCGTGCGCTGCCTCGTGCCGGTGACACTGACGAGGAGGCGCGACGACGCCGTGCTCCGAGCCTGCCTCTCCGCCCGTCGACCAACGAGGCAGGTTGTGCTTGCGGAGACAGCAGGAGGATCTGCATAAAAGCGACGCTACGCACAATGGACCTTCGGACCCTCTCCCATCGAGCGGCAATCTCATGCGCGGAGTCGCATTCGTGAGAGCCTCGCCTTCATTTCGCCGGCAAGCTGCACCACAACGACGACCACGACGACGACGACCACGCCGCCGCCGCCGTCGCATCATCCGCTCATCCCAACTCAGTTCTGTTGCTCGCAGCAGCCGTCATTCCCACTGACAAGCAGCACCTTGCAATCGTAAGCCCTCACTCTCATCTCTCTTCGCTCGCCACGCAGCCCACCCGTGGCCGCCCAGAAGAAGCTCGCCTTCATTTGGCTTTGCGCTTAATTCACCGCGCCGCGCCGCACCGCACCGCACCGCATCGCATTGCTCTGCACTGCTCTGCACGCCAGCGAGCCCACACAAGCTTCTTGCATTCTCCTAATCCGAGTCTCGAGCCCATCCTCTTCCCTCGCCGCCCTTTTCAGGTGTCAGTCTCAACGCCGCAGCACTGCATCTTTTCTCCGCTCCTTTGCGCAGGGGCGTGGCAACCATCTTTGAATAGCCCCACCGACCGATGCTCCGTTGGGTCATTTCCACCCTCGAGGATGAACTGGGGTTCACCTCCAGCCCCCAATAAGCCCTAGTTCACGCCGCCCTTGCAGCTGCTGGCGACATCCATATCAATCTTCATTCTCCTCCTCTCTGCATACGGCGGCAAGTCTTGTTGATCAACGTTGCAGATGCGACCAGCAGCACGCTTGCTGCAGCTCGTTACTGCCAAATCGCCGTCTGCGCCTCGCCTTCCAACGACGACAGCATCAGGGTCATCAGCACCTCCCGCATTCGCTCAACAACGACGTTCAAAGCCGACAGCTCGGACCTCGTTCCTGTGCAGTCGAACTTGCATCACCACGCTCCCGCCTGACCTTGTCCTCGAGATCCTAGTCTCGGCCAGGAGCTTGCAAGGCGAGCGAGCGCGGTCCTTCCGCCACCTGGATTCTTACCGTCGTCGCACATACCTCCACGTCGAAGGAGCACGTCATCATGAGCGCGTCCATCGAACCAAGCCCACCGCAGCCTGCACTGGCTTCTCCCAACGTCGTCTCGCAAGCGCCGACCACGTCGATCCAGACGCAAGGTGAGAACGTTCAGATAGACCCACAAGCCTTGCCACATCATGCAGGTACACTTGCCGACCTGGCCACCACTGCGCTATCGGGCGTGATGCAGGATACAGGGTCAAGCTCTCTTGACACTGGCAATGCTCTCGAAGATCCAGCACCGCCGTCTAGCGTGGATCAGGCAAGGTCAGAGCAGGAAGGCCTTGATTGGCTTGGTGCGGCATCTCCAACCTCGTCATCAGAGGATGCCCCTGGGTCCGAATACGACATCTTCGAGGATCAAACCATCTATCCTAACGCTGCGACGGAAATCGCCTCAACAGCGGACCACGTCATATCGGCAGAACAGATCGCAGAGAAGGATCAACATCGTGGCGATGATGTCGCAGCGGACAAAGTTTCTCCATCCTCGGGTGCTGAGGGTAGAGACGATAGCCAGACCGTCGGGCATCAAGAGCCGGAATTGCCAGTGACGGTCACTTCTGTTCCTTCTGCGCATCCGTCTAGCGAAACAAAAGGGTCCGACACATTTGCCGAAAGCGAACACGTATCTCAGGCAGGAGAAATCGGCTGTCTCATCAGCGTGTCAGCCCTTCTGGACCAAGTACGAAGCGATCCGGCAATCGAGCAGAAGCACGACTTGCCGCAAGAGGCTGCGCAAGAAATCGCATCGACCTCACCTGTCGAAGCATTCCAGCTACCGAGCGCAGGCGACGAGAACGTGCCGGGCGGAGAGGCAGGTACGAACAATCCGCATTCGGTGTTGCCTCGACCTGTCCCGACCCCGGCCACGGCACCAGCCCAAGCAAAACCCAAGCAATCCGGCAAACGTGCACGAGCAGAATCCGATGCGTCGACTACCCCTAAGGCAAAGGCGCCTCCAAAGCGTGCCCCAACCTCCAAGCCAAAGGCCCCGGCCAAGCCGAAAGCGCCGCCTAAGCCAAAGGCCCCGCCGAAGCCTAGGAAGTCTGCCAAGTCAAAGGCAAAGCCGCCTTCAGGTCCGGCTGATCCATCGAGTGCGCCAGCCGAAGAGCGCCTTGGCGCCTTGCCCCTCTCATTCGCTGGCACAATTTCTGTCCCAGGGCCATCGGAGGCGGCAGCGTCCCTGCCGACACAGCAGAGCGGCGCAGAAGCGATCACTCCCCCGCAGGAAGCACCAGCAACCGACGCGGCGGGAGTACCTGCTGCGACGGAACTCGCACAAGGCTCTGGACTTGACCAGGTGCCCACTGGCCATCCTGGTGCTGCCGGCGGCGCCCATAATGCGACCTTCACGGATGCGCCCATGCCAAGCACAGCGCCGAAAGAGGCTGTCAAGGGGCCTGCGAAAGGTAAACCGAACGCAACGGCCCGTTCCAAGGCCAAGCCGAAGGCCAAAGCCGACTCGGTCGCTTCGGGCCCCAACGGAGCTGGAGCTCAGGCTTCTGATGCGACCTTGCGAGCTCCATATCCGATGCCTCCTGCCGCTGCTCAGAGCACGAAAGGACCTCTCGCCAAGCTCCGGCCTGCTGAGATGGAAGGATCTGTCTCAGAGCTTGAGCTCGAGCCTGGCACTGCCAAGAAAGCTGCGAAGGGAAAGAGAGCTCCACGGAAGAGCGGCCTGAAGCTGGACAAAAGCAAAGCGGAAATTTCAGCAGCAGCAACTGGATCCGAAGCATTGCAGCCAACCGGTGACCCGATGACGGGATCACAGATGGCTACAGCTGGAACAGCTCAAGCCTCGCAGTCCAGCGTCAGTGGCTGGCCGCCGACGAGCTCGAACATCTTTGCGCCAGTCCAACCGATGCTGTATCCGGCGCGGGCGTACTACCCTCCTCGGAATTCCGCTGCTCAGGCCCAACATCCGATGGACTTGAAGTCGCTGACGAGCGCAGCCGACATCGCAAGCGCCGAGGCGCAATACTCGGATGCATCGTCGCTGAATCGAGCCTCCTCGCCAACCGGGTTCGACAAAGCTAGTGAGAACACAAGTCCGGCAACGGCTCTGAACACGCTCGCGAGCGCCGGAGGCGATGGTGCGTCGGATGCCACGTCTCTTTCGCCCGACCGGTCCATGTCGTTCTTGGACCTCGATCCGAGGCTCTTCCCGCCCGGCTGGAAGCCACCCTACTTTGATCTGATGGATCCGGATGTGCTCATGACGACCATGCGTGACCGCACTGTGTGGACCTTTTGGGACTGCTATTTGCCTCTGGGTTGCCGAGACCAGGACATGGTGCTGCTTTCCAACGATGGCGTTGCGTTTCCTTGCGCAGCTTGGGTACGTACAGTCGCTTTGCCCAAAACCAAGTCTCTGCGAGTCACTGACATGACACTCTTTCTCCCTTTCTCTCCACACCTCGACCGTCGATGTCGACATTTCGATCCGTCGCTTGCTCGTAACAGAATCCATGCCTCTTCTCCACGTTGCTGGAACGCGTGATCAAGAACCCAAGCCGGGCCGTCCGCATCATTTTGCAGCGTGGCGCAGAGGAGAATCGCAAGCAGCTCGGCTACACCCCTCTTCCCTGCATCACCCTGGACGAGAATTGGCACGCGAGCAACCTTCTGCTCTCGTTCTTGCATCCTATCCCGACCATGTTCCTGCCGGACCGGGCGACGTGTCGCCTGGTGCTGGATCTCGGCATGCGCTACGGCATCGACCGGGCGGTGACGGCCGCCACTCAAAGGCTTGGCCAGCTCGAGCAAGAGGATGCCGCTGCCAAAGACCCGCCGCAGACGATGGACAAGGGCAAGGGCAAGGCGAGAAGCACCGAAGAAGAAATCGCGGCTAGTCTTGCGCAAGGCGCTGCCGACGCGATGCATTAAGGCGGGTGCAAGGCCGCGGAAGTCTGGCTTCTGCAATTGCTCAAAGTGCCGTCACGACGATGTCCGTCCATGCTGGCTTCAGGACGGTATCAGCCGAGCAGTACGCATGGCCCGAATTGGTCAGCTGGCACCATCGACCCTCAAACGACATTCCCGCAATCGCGATGGTGTTAGCGGCGTGACTGAATTCTAATTCTGGCAGTTCTGATTCTTTCCGGCTGAGATGTCAACAAGTTCCAAAGATGGGAGGGGTGCGTGCTGAGAGAGTTTTTCACTCTTGGATACAAGGTCGCGGCCGCTCAGGCGCCCTGGACGACGCTGGTGAGGATGTTGCTGAGGATGCGCGGGATGTCCTTGGTCTCGCGAGCCACATGAGTCTGGGTTGGGATCTGGCGGGCGAGGTGGAGAGCCTCAGTGCCCTTGTCGATGAAGATCAGCGAGGTCTTGACCTGCGGGTCGAGGCGGAGAAGCTGAGCGAGGCGCTGGTGAGTGATGCCGTACCTGGACAGATTGGCGTCGGAAAGGACGATGACGAAGTAGTCGTCCATGGACGACGTCGAGGGATCCTCCTCGACAATTGGAGCGCCCAGACCCGTCGCTGTGGTCTCGTCGACCTTGGCGGTGGTGTTGAGGTGCGGATCGGTGGGCAGCGCGCGCTTGACCTGGCGGATCGACTTTTCGATGCACTTGAGCGTGTTGTCGCCCGAGTCGCAGTACTGCGTGTGGCTGACGACCGCGCGCAGAATGCGGTACATGTCGCCGTCGGTCTTGGGCATGCGTCCGACGTCGACGAGAGGGATCATGTCCTCGTCGCCACTGTGGCCGACCATGTCGACAGCGAAGCGCTCGGTTCCATCCTCGATGCGCGAAAAGGCCTGCATGACCATGAGCGCCACTTCGAGCTCGCGCTCGAGTCGGCCGTCGAACTGCATGTGGTACATGCTCGCCGAGAGATCGAGCACGATGCGAATTCGCTTGGGCTTGACCTGCGGCGCGCCCGGGTCCGGCGGCATCTCGGCTCGTCGCTTGAAGATGCCGCGCTCGCCAGCAAGTCCCTCCGACAGCCGGCGCTCGTCCAGCTCGCCCTCCTGCTGACGAGTCAGCCATGAGCGCTCATAGCGATTGGCCTTGAGGTCGTTGAGCACGTTAGAGAGATGCTGCACCTGCGCGGCTACCTTCTGCTTCATTTCATGCAAGTTGACCGCCTCGTGCGGCTGCATTCCGTTCTCGCGCAGCTCCTTTTCGAGCGCCTCGCGCGCCATCTCACGCGCCTGCTTCTTGAGATGGTCGGGCACATCGTTCTTGAGCTCCTTGCTGATTTGATGGATCTTGTGGCCCGAATACTGGCGACCATAGCCTCCGCGACCGCCGAGACCCATGGTGTCGCGGCCACCTGTGCCGCCCTTCCACGTGTTGCCGCCGACGTGCGGCTGGTTGTCCTTGTCCACCTTGCCCTCCTTGGGCTTGTTGAGATGGGTCGCACGACCTGCCTTGGTCGGGTCGTAGTCCTCCTTGCCCGGATGGAATTCCGCCTTGAGCTTGTCCTTGTCCGCGTTACGGCGGCGCTCGAGATCCTGTTCGCGCAAAATTTCGAGCGAGAGCTGTTCGATGGGAAGGTTGCGCTTGCGCAGCGTTTCCACCACCCAGCGGATGCTCTCGGGGCGGTGCAAGTCAAAAGCAAGCGTGTTGAGCAGCACCGACGAAAGCGACTCCTGCGGGTACTTTTCCATGTGCGCAACGAGATGAAGCAATTCACGCAGCGAGTACGGGTGGTTGATCAGTCCCGCCTCGAAGCCCGCGCGCAGATCGTGGAACGCAAGGTCGAGCCGGCGGAGCAGATCCACGTCCACGCTTGGCGCTGCCGCCTTGAGCAGACGAACCTCCGACTCGATGTCCGGATTGGCAACCGCATAGCAGCTGAAGCCCTCGCCGATGACCTCGATGAAGTTGTTGCCGAAGAACGGCCAGCCTGGTCGGTTCGACAGCAGCACGAGACGGAAGTCAGGATGCACAAGAATGTCGCCCGAGTCGGTTGTGCTTTGCGAGTCCTGATTTGCACGTGCACTCTCGCCGACTTGAGCGGGACGAATGCGACGCCCGTCTGGAAGGCTTAATTCACCCCGCTCTGCGAGGCTCTTGAAGACAGCTGAAACGGCAGTGGAACACTTGTCAGCCTCGTCGACGACAAGGATGCGGCCGAGCTTGACCGCACGCACAAGCGGCGAGTCGTAATAGTGGATCTGGCCTTTCTCGAGCGCGATCTGCTGCAGCAGACCGGCCACGGTCGAGTCGCGGTTCATCTGGATGTACTCGCGCGGCCTGCCGAGAAGTTCGAGCGTGCGGTCGATGATCTTGTTCTTGCCCGTGCCCTGCGAGCCCATGAGCAGGAGGTGCTCGTTGAGCAACACAAGATCCTCGGCGAACGATCGGATCAACCCGCTCTGCTGGGCGTTGTTGTAGAAGCTGCCGCCGAGGTCAGGGATGAGCGTCTTTCCCTCGGGGTCCAGCTTGTTTGCATCGTAGCGAGGGATCGAGCGCACAGGGTATTCCCGATCCGAGCCGTCGGACGCAGCGAATTCGAGAGATCCGGCGCCGTCTTGGCCGCTTGCGGGAGCAACGATGGCAGGGTCGCCGATCCAGAGGCGCGGGACGAACTGGAAGGCACCCTCGGTGCCCGGCTTGTGGATGCCGCATTCAGTGAGCAGGTTCGCAATCACTTCGCGCACCGTGATGGGCAGGAAGTCGACGAGAAGGCTGCGCCAGATGAGACCATGGACGTCACAGTCCTCCTGCCAGCGCGCGAGGCGTGCGGCCATGCGAATCACCTGACGCGTTCCGAGCCTCCTCGATTTGGCGAGGCCCAGGTTGGGATCAGCACTTAGCGTGCGGTAGCGGTTGACAAAGTGCAAGAGGCGCTTCAGATCGGAAGTCGGCTCTTCGAGGCCGACACGCGAGAGCACGATGTGGCGCTCCTCGTCCTCGTCCATGGCGCGCGTGCTGCAGATGGCGAAGAGTGTACTGGCTTCCTCATCGAGCCAGCCGGTAGGCTTGGACGCCGTTGCGACCACGCGGAATGTCGGCTGAATTGGCACGATCTCGCCCGGAGCAACGGTGGAGCCAAGCATGCTTTCGATGCTCGTGCTGGCGCTAGCGGCGACCTGGTCGATCGAACGCGACTCGTCAACATTGCCCTCTGTCATGCGGGCGCCGTTCCACAGCTCGAGCTCGCGGTCCTGCAAGAGTCGCGACAGACTGCCGAGGGTGGGTCCGAGCACGTCTACACCAGCAAGGTGGATGAGCTTGCCTTGCATCGCACCACGCACGAGGGGAGCTGGCTCCCAGGTGGTGCTGCCGTCCTTGGCAGTGGCTCGGCGCATGAGCAGCTCTCCGCCGCCCAGGTCCTTCCACAGCCAGACCGACTCGAATGCGTAGCCAAGTGTGGCGGCCATGAGGCTGATGCACGTTGTTGTCGACGAGGATGGCTGATGCGCTGCTGCAGCCAAAGGATCAGCGGTGGAGGCAGCACCGGACTTGTCTGCTGCAGGTGCCTTGCTCGCTGGCACCAGGCAGATGTCTCGGCCAAGCGCATGCAGCTGAAGGAGGCGGCTGTAGATGGACAGTACCCTCGGCGTCACAATGAGCTGTTGGCCCATGAAGCTCGTGTCCCCAAGGCGTGGCACGGGAGCGAGGTCCAAAGCGCCACAGGGAGCCTGGATGGAGATGGTGGGCGCATCGCCAGCCACGTGAGCGAAAGTGATCTTGGCAGTGGTGGGAGAGATGCGCTCGATGCGGTCGACGAGATAGCCCATGAACCCGGTGGCAGCAAGAGTGGCAGGGTCGGCGCCCTCGCCCTGCTCCTCGTGAATCTCGAGCTGAGAGAGAAGCGAGTTGAGCGTCTTGCGCTTCTCTGCATCGAGGCCAAAGATCTGCGGGTAGGCGGCGCTGAGAAGGGCGAGAGTGGAGGCGCTTGCTTCGACGTCTCTGGTCTCCTCGGGCAAATCGCGCGGCCACTTGGGCAAGATGGGGTCGCTTTCATCGAAACTGAGAGCGCGGAGTGGCTTCGTTGGCGGGAAGGTGCTGACGATATCGGTGAGGAGAGGCAGCGCCGTAGTGGGCAGGTTCGGAAGCCGCGAGGTCGGCGGAATCACATCATTGCCCTGCGCCAGTGTCGTGTGGTAGCGCAGGAGGGCAGTCCACTGTGACCAACGCGAACGGAGCTGCTGTGCATGCTCCGAGAGATTCTCGGGAAGCGGCACAGTAGACTGGACGGAGCCCTCGATCCAACGCGCCTGGAATCGGGAGCGGAAGGGTGGGTCTAGGGGATAGCCGCGGTAGGGTGGGACGGGAACGCCAGTAGCAATGACGCGGAAGTTGGGGTGGACGGGGATGAACCGACTAGCGCCGTCCTTTTGCTGGGCCTCTTCTTGACGGAAAGCCTCGAGCTTTTCTGCGGGGATGAGATGCCGGCCGTCGGCTAGATTCTGTTCACGGTTCTCGAGGATGTTGTTGATGATAGGAGTGACGCCGCGCTCTGCCTTTTCGACGCCTTCGAGGATGAGCAGATGGCCGTTCTTCATGGCCCTGATGACCGGCCCGTCTTCGAAGACAAGGTTGCCGCCTGAGGACAGGCTTCGGGTTTGGAGCAGCTCTGCCTCTCCGACATCGCGATGGAAGGAGACATACTCGAAGGGGATTTGGAGGAGCGAGGCAAAAGTCATGCTGAGCCTGCGGGCGTAAGGGCCAGGAGGCGAGAGGAGGAAGACATCCTGACCGAGCTGCCACTTTTTGGCGAGAAACTCGAGGTGTTCGAGCGCGATGGGGTCGTCCAGGTTGAGCAGCAGGCGCTCGGAAGGCAGACGCTCTGGCAGCTTTGGCTGGAATACGGGAATCGAGACGTTTGGCCCAAGCGTGAACGTGCCGAGCTTCTCGCGGTCGTCTACGAACGCACCGTTCTGGCTTGGCAGAGGCCGTGGCTGCTGAGCAGTCGAAGTGGTAGTGAGCGGGGCAACAGGCTGAACGTGGCGACTGATAGCTTCGATCCTACGCTTGCCCGCAGCCGAGGAGTTGGAATCGTCCGACATGGCAAGTCTAGGCCGATGCGGCGGTAGAATGCGACCCAAGCTCGCAGTGCACGTTGGACGACGTGAAAGGTGGAAGGTGTGGGCGAGAAGCGAAGATCGTGTCAAGCTGCCAGATGTTGAGACAGACAGCAAACGTTGCATGGGAGCCTGCGATGCTCCGTTCGCACTGTGGGGAAGCTCAGATAGCGGCTCTCGTCAGCCGGCTTGAGGATCAAAGCTCTTCCCGGTGCCGGTTCGATGGAGTCAGTGCGCGGACTTAAGGAGCGGTGGTGGACACCGGAAGACGACTAGACTGGCACGAAGAAGACGCCTATGTCCCGGTCGGATTGGCGCTGGCAGGCGCTCAGCTCGCAGCCACGCACATTGTGGAGCCACTAGTCACCGGCAAAGCACTCGCCGGCAACACCGGCTCAAGAAGCGCTTTCGTGATCCGCGCTGATCTGTTTTCGCTTTCCACTCCTCGTCGGTGTTTCGTGAACTTAACAGATTAGAACCTTTGTTTCTGGTTTGTTAGACCGGAGCATTGCTGACCCTCATGCAGGGTCCAGCCATGTAAGACATATTCGACCCCGCCGACACCATCACCTCGACCAACTTTGCCCATCGGTATCGACACCAACATTGCGCTCCTATCGCCGAAAAAGTTAGTCCGAACAGCCGGAGTCGAACCGGCGACCTCTGGGATGTCCAGCTTAAATCCATCGCTGCTGCCAGCTGAGCTATGTCCGGTGCCGTTCCCGCTTCAAGAGAAAGTTAGGCTTGCGTGCTCAGATCCACGCCGGCAGCCGCATCCAAGGGAGCAGCACTTGACGCATGGCCACGAGGTTGCTCTGCGTTGCTGCGCTGATGCGCTGCAGAACTGACTCAGCTCAGTCAGCACGGCACACGCCGAGGGCCGTTCGCTAGCACTGTCACCGTGATTCACGTCGCAGAGTTGCGCAAGCGTCGACTAGGTCGAGTTAAAGTCAAATCCACATGGCACGGCCGTGTCGCGAAGAAGAAAAAAAAATGAAAATCAATTCATGAAAAACGGCAAAAATAAGTCCGGACAGCCGGAATCGAACCGGCGACCTATGGTGCTTTTCCGTTAATACCGGATTAGGGTTTCCAATTACAAACCATCGCTACTTCCAACTGAGCTATGTCCGGGCACGGTCTAGACCTTTGGCTACCTTCATCGAGATTGCGTTTATATACTCCTTTTTGCACCGGTTTGTACAACGGGTCTGTTTGACCGTCTCGATGGGCATGTGTTGCGGCAAATATTATAAGGATCGATCTCTCGAGTGCGTATTCGTGCAAGAGTGGCAGGACATCTTCGTGGATTCGTGTCCTGTGGTACATGATGACTCGCAGGTCGTGCCCTCTTAGTGAGGTGTCGGGCACAGCTGTCTGCTACCATCTCGCGGGCTCAAGTAACGCCATTTCTCGGTGGCATACCGAGGCGCATGCGGAGCGAGCGATTTTCCAGCTCGAGCTTCGACATCATCGAGGTCAGGGTGTCGTGCACTTCGGTCTGCATGCCTGCGCCAATACCGCGCGGTTGTTCGCTCGGAACTTCGCTTTCGTCGATTGTTCCCATTCCATGCCCGAAAGAGCCATGATTTGCCGAGGATTTGGAGACCGACGACCAGTCGAATTGTACCGAAGCTCGGCGATTGGATGGCGTGGCTCTTGGCAGCGAGAAGCCGGAGCCAGCAGGCACGAACGCACTGATGGAATGACGAGGCGCATGGCTACTGTGCATGTGGCTTTGCACAAACGACCTGCTCGCGCTTTGACCATAGGTGGAATAGCGGTTGTGTCTGTGAGTCTGGGTCAGAGGTACACTAGGGATATGCTGGCGACTCCATTCTGAATTTGGCGACGACAGCGTCACCAACACTTTGCTTGCCGGCTGACGAGCTCGACGTGCATCTCCGCCCGCTTTTGTGAGATACTCGATAACTGGCTGAACCGCTGCAGTGACTTTCCTGCCTGCTACGTTAAGCTGGACGGTTTGTGCTAGCCCGACGATGGCAGCCTGCGCCGCGACAGGAAGCAACGGAGTGAGACAGGCGGTGTCCACGAGGCTTTGCCCAACGAGCGGCATCGGACAACCTAGAAACCAATCGTTCGCCGTGCATCTGCTGGTGATGTTCTTTCCCTTTGTTCCTCTGTACGTGTCTCCCGGTCCAGATGTCGATGTGCCTAGGATAAGACCATGTCTCGAGACGAGCAGTAGTACCTTCCCGTGAGCCGGGAAAGCGGATCGGACAATTTTTTGGCGATACCAGGAAGCATAGGGGCCCGATGTGTAGGGGGTCGCTATAGCAGCCAACGTCGGAAGTCGACACAAGCGCACTGTGACGAATATGCAAATCTCATCAGCGTCGCTCTGCTTTGCAACCGTGGAGACTTTGATCTCGACCGTCTGATGAGCGCCTGACTCGCCTTTCCAGGACAGCACTAATTCCTTGGAATATCGAGGATGTCGCCCAGGCATTCCTCCACCACTGCGATCTTGTGAAGCCCTGCGATCCTCTTGGTACTGCTGTAGCAGGATTTCGCGACACGCTTTCTGCCACCATGCCACGGTCTGGTGGTCAGAGAGCAGCTCGGAGAAGGTGATGTTCGACGTACGCAGCAAGTGCTGCGTGCCTGCTTGCCTTTGCGTCTCTTTGAGATCACCCAGACCTGCAGCGAGCGTTTCGCACAGGATCGCAGTGTCTGCGGCTAAGACGATATGATCTTGGTGATCTAGGAAGAAAAAAGCCGTTTTGCCATCCAGAACTGCGTTTTGTAAGTAGCGCTTCGTCGCTGCTCGAAATTGTGCCGGTGTGATTGCTGTGGAAGACATGTTTTGGCTCGTGATCGGTGGCATCAAGAAGTGCAGGGGATAATTTGATCCCTCAAGCCTCGCATTGCCCAGAGAGTTGGAAGAGGTTCCGGAAACACCCTGCTGGTATGACTGCGTAGTTGCAAACGGGAGGCCAAGAAGGGCTCCAAGCCGTTCGGAGTGCATCTGCGTCACAGCTCGACTGTAGCCCGTGACTGTTGTGGGCTCGTTCAGAATCGTCAAGTTCGATACAGCCTCCTGGTGTTGTCGGTCTTCGGCCTGGTAGAAGGGCAATTCTGCGCAGTTGTTGGATGCCAGGCTGGGGACGTTCAAAGGGAAAAGCTTCAATGCTGGCAACAAAGCATCCGTATCTGTTGCGGAAGTAGCAATCCCCTTTGACGCAAAAGGATTCTTTTCCGTGGCATCGATGTCCCCAAAAGACCGTTTTCCGAGCATCGTCGGCACTTTCCCTTCTGGCGGAAAGAAGAGTCCCAAGGCCGTTGAGGCATCGAGAGAGCACCCCGATGGCGTCTGATCCATCGTCGAGTAGCTTGTCTCCGACCAGGGGCTCGATTCAGGCAAGATGTCCCGAAGAATGTCCGAGACAGACATGCATCGATCTTTTGCGGACCCTCCTTCGGAGCTGAACGACTTGCTTGTAGCTGGATTCAACAGTGCCTGTTGTGCCAACATCGGACGTGGTGCTTCTGATGTCCTTAACGAGTTGAAACTCGGCGGTATGGATACTTGAAGGCTCGGATCGAAGGCTTGACCGCTGAAAGATGGCGCTGCCCTCCTAGAGGTCGGGAACAGCGACGCCAAAGAAGTGTCTAGACAGACGTCTTCCGGCCCGAATATTGGCGTTTCTTGTGTCTGAGACGACGTCGTCGGTGCGGCTGGCACTTGATGTGGGAACATGGTCATGGGATAGGCTGCTGTCGGAAGCAGCGGCTTTAGCGGGTCCGAAGTGTGGCTGCTTGTCGATGATGCCGAACTAAGTGTGTCCTTTTTAAACATCGTCAGAACATCTGCTGACCATGCGATGGTAGCGGGGGGACATCGCGCCTGCGTGGTTGTCGACATGACGACGCTGGGAACGACAGGCACCTGCGTGAGGTAATGTGCCATCTGCATCACCCGAACCAGCTTGCGTTGTGCTCTTTGCTCTCTTAACGGTGACCAAAGCGTCTTGAAGTGTTGCTATGACGCAGGGCGATGCCTGAGTTCTTGGACGCCGAAATTATATCCTCGCCCAAGATGCGTCGACAGAGATGATTAAAGAGCACCAGCTTCTCGGTCCCCGCATTTCCCCTTGTCCGCGTTGGCAGAGGCATGCGATTGGTCAATGACGTTGCGAAAGCCGCACGCGGGTGGTCTAAGCTCAAGGAAGCTGATTCAGTTGAACCTAAACTGAGCCTCGAGCTTGGACATGCAGACTTGGAATAAGGTTGGGGGTTATTGTCGGGGAATCTTGCGCTGTTTACGTCTGCCCGTGCCTGGGGTGCTGCAGCTCCTTGAGCTTGTCGAGCTCGCTTTATGTCTCTGCGCGCGTATGCCAAGGATGGCCTTGAGTGAGATGGTGGGAAAAGACGGCGACGATTGAGAAGCGGTCGGGCTGCGATCCCGGACGACGAATCTTCTGCCAAGCTGGTTGTGATAGTTGAAGTCGAGCATGCGTCACGGACGCACCGGGTGAATTCCATGCAACAAGACGTTCAATGTAGAAAGGTGAAGTTCCAGGCGTCTTAGTGGTAGTAGTTCCGATGTTCTGACGGCGCCCACGTCATGAAAGAAGCTGCATCGTCAGCTTCATATCTGGCTTTGGGAGCCGCGGTCGTTGTGCTCTAGCTCTTGCGACCCGAAATGGTGGTACCGAGCTGAACAGGTCGGGCTAGGAGTCCAGCGCGAAGGGCACCGTGAGACGTGGGGCTGCTTGAATTACCCTTGTCCAGGCTTGGCTCAAGCTCATTCGTGCCTCGCACTATCGCAACCGTTGCTCAAGCGCAGTTGCGACGTATCTCCGCCGCGCCTAATCGATCAAACGAGCGAGCGCAAGGCTCTTTCGTCAAGCAATGCGCAGACGAGGTTCGTGATGAGAGTGGGGTGAGCCGCTGCTCCAATGCAGCCGTCGATTCTGCTTTGCATGGAGAGAAAGAGGGGGTCTAGCCATCTGTCAAATCTCCGAAAGCTGATCTGTTTCGCCTTTTGCTTGGCGTATAGCTAGACCCTGCAGCATCAGCCGCATCTCAAGACGAGGTCGTCCTGGGCCCAGGTGGAAAGCCAGGCACAGAGCTACTGGTGGCGACTTTGCATCGCTAGCGCTGAATAGTCTGGAAACGTGATGTCGAATTCTGCAGACTTTGGCGGCGTGGTTGTGCAGGAGACTCGGGCCTAGACCCAGTCATGCAAGATGCAACAGCCGTTGCGAATGAGATACGCTTGACGAGCTCAAAATTCAGACAAACAAGACGGTTCCTGATGTGTTTGCCGAGACAGGACGCGATGCGTCCACTGAGCCGGGACCCGATAGCGATGCGCATAAGTATCATAGTCTAAAGACAAGTGGGTCGCACCTTTGGCTCTCTACTAAGTAAGCTCCTCCGGACCGAGCTAGTCTTACGAGTCGTACCGAGCAGCCTGCCTGCAGGGTCTGGGTCTGCGACCGGTCATTTCACGCGACCTCGGCCACGCCTGACGTTTTCTAATTGCCGCGGCTGTGCACGGATATGCAGCCACTAGCTTAGGGTTGCCTTGCTTCAGCTCGTTCGTCCCTCTGCGGACTAGCGAAGTTTTTGCGCAAGCTCTTGACGAGCTTGTTCAAGGTGTCTTTCGTAAGGTCGAGGCACCAGGCGGCTGCGCCTAAGCGAGATACTACAGCCAATTTACCGCGTTGCCATTTAGTTAGTTTGGGGGTCAGTATTGACTCTGCGCGAGCGAGAAAGGAGGGGTCACTCATAAGAGGCGTGCGAAAAGGCCCTGAATAGACTCGCGCTGAACAGGCTCATGGCTCGGTTGCGGACAGCCAGGGCTGCGCAGTTGTTGGCAATGCCACGCTGGCGCCGGCTCTCATGGTTTCGGCATCGGCACACTTCCTCGCTAACTGACAGAAAGATATGCAGCGACGACCTAGGCCGAATCGCTCTTGCCGAACCTGTCAGAAACACGCTTCTGTTCGGGAACGGGAAATCCGAACATGAAACGGCAAGAAGGACCAAATGGACGGACCTGCAGTCCTGGGCACTGCTATCGCCCATCTCGCTCGTTCGCTCTTCCCGTTCATTGAATCGGCGATGTTGTTTCCTGTTGCTCTGACCTGCGTTCGCCCGATTCACTGGGTTTGTCACCTTTGCACGGCGACAACCTTCAATCTGCGACGAGGACCGGTGAGCTCACTTTGGAGTTCAAATTGCCGCCAAGCTGTAGGCATGCATTACGAGCACAGACTGACCCGGTAAGAAGCTGAGCAACACGTGGAGACTAGGCAGATGCTCCGATGGGCATCACCGACTCACGTATGGGGGGAGGGCCTGCTCTGGCGTCACAGTGCTACGCCGATCATGCCCATCTGTTCAGCGAATCTGCGTGTACCATTGTGGTGTTCTCGGACGCTACAGCTATGGCGCCTGGCGTAATGGCCATGCTGCAAATTCAATCACTGTGTCGAGCGATACCAGAATCGCAGCTGCGGGGTCATGGCATCTTCGATAGATGTATACCTTGGAATGGCAATGTCGGGAAGCTGGTTTCTGGAGCCGAAATTCGAGCTCTAATTCCCGGAATGAAAGCCGTAAAAAAAGCCCACATAAGAGTCGAAAAAATTGCGGAGAAAATTACGACTTGGCTCAAGAGACGCAGTGGCTGGCGCGCAGCGTCCGATGGGCATGGCAGATCGAGGACGGTCGCTTGCAGACGGGAACAATGGAGCTCGACGCGAGCATGCGGCAACGCACAGCCGAATCGGACCTTGAGCTGGCGGTCAACGGTTCGTGGCGTTGCAGGCGGTGATCCAAATTGCTGGTACCGAGGATCAACGCATCGCTTCGCCTCGGCAGCCGCGGTGAAGCCAGCTCGCGAGTCGCTTACCGCGGGTCAGGCATGTGATGCTGTACCAGGGATCCACTTTGGAAGGGCTCTAAAAGCAAAGCAAAGCCCGAGCATTGCTTTGAGCTCAGGCGTTGAAAGCAACGCCTTCGGTAGCATCGACCTGAGTCGCGACTTCAAGCCCATCAGGGTGATGTGTGCCCGTCCAAGCAGCTGCCGGCAGCAAGACAGTCCAGCAAAAGCTCAATACGAGCGGCAGATGATACTTTTGATCTAAGCATTGACGGGCTGATGGCGAACCTTGCATGAAAGGAAGCCGGGTGCCGATAACGAGCCGACACTGTGGTTGGCGTATGATTGGCGTGGTATCACATATCCACCGCCGGTAGATTGACTTTGGCGTGACTTTGCAAAGTGCTCAGCTGATGACAATGGACTGTTTGCGATCAGTCATTCGTCTTTGGTCTCCGGCGGTGCCTCTGACGGATTGGCGGTGACCCTGGGGACGGGCACGCGCACGCTGTCGATGCGGACCATGGCGAGGACGGTGTCGACTCGGACCGAAAATGGCTCTGCCGTGTTGCAGCATGTCAAAAACTCGAGCGTGGATGCTGAGGTTTGGAGAGGAATGCAGCGGGCTGGCGCCAAGTTGCTGTAATTTGCGAAGGTTGCGCTCAGCCGTGGGAACAATGGTTTCTCGAGTTTTAATTTTTTTTCGGACTGGCCACTTTTTCGGACGGCGACTCACTTGCATGCTAAGCCGCGCGCAACCGACGTCAGCCTACAGCACGCTGTGCAGCGCCAAGTGCCACCGCTTAAATATTGGCTTCTCCGCTCTAAGCTTGCTACAACTCCGACAGGCGCAACTGCGTCGGGCGGCTCGCCAAACGCCGAAGCCTATCCCGATTCCGAGAAACTCTACCTCGCTATTCCTGCTGGACTTGAAGATGCTATTGACCGACCAGGACGATGCCAGACGACATGGCTGTCACAAGGTGGGGTGATGCATGTAAGGCGAGATGTTGCTGCTCGGCTGCGGTTTGGGATAGCTCGGATGAGCAGCTCGCCTATCCGGCCGGGCGTCAGGAGGCGACGCGCGTGCTTGCCAGCTGTCAGGTTCCTGGCAAGCCGCATCTCTGGATTTCTGTGCAATTGCAGTCGAGATTGACCTTTGCACCGGCTCTCGCTCCTGGCTCGCTGCAAGGTCGAGGAGCCTCGTGCTGAGACGCCCCGTTCTCAGCTTGGTTCGCACGTCCAAATGCCGAGTCGAGTCGGTTTCGGGAGGCCGTCGCCAACAGGCATTCCGAAGCCTTGGCTGAGACCAGTCCTGGCCCCTCACGGCCTGCACCTTGCACGACCAGACGGGAAGGACGGTGTTTGGTCTTGTGCGTGCAATGTGCAGCGCAAGGAGGCCTCTAGTCGAGCCTCTCCTGAACCTTTGTGCGCATCCTGCATTCGGTACTGTCAAACATGCCACACGGGACGGACCGAATTCGCGAGACCCCGGTTCTACAAGCTTATCTGTGCTCTCACTTGCTTGCTTGTCGCGCCTGTTACACCCAACTCCAGTCCCCGACAGCAGCATCGATATTCGGCGCTGTCAATCTGAGCTCAACAATGAGTCGCTTTTCAGAACGGACATGTGACCGGCAAGAGGGCGTCGTAGAAGCGAGAGCACGAGGTGGGCATTCGGAACGTGAACCGAATGCATTCGCCGCTGCGCGCGACGATCACTTCGCAGGTTATCGCTTTGTCCATATTCTGTCGCTTGGCGGTTCACAGCACTTCCGCATGCTTGTATGCTTGAAAGCAGCTTCGAACGGAAGATCAGGCGTGCGACAGACACCGACGCAACTGCTGCGGTGTTTCCTGCGGAATTCGTAGACCGTGGTGCACAGACGCGTGCAGCGACCTACGGCCTTTGCATGAAGCGGTTCGCCGGGTCCGCCATGCGTGCAGTCGTAACATGCTGACTGATTGGGCGCCTTCCTCAGCGCGGAACACTGATGCCGAGTGCCGAGTGCCGGGCAGCAGCATGACTGGGCAAGGACCCCGAATCCGAATCCGACCCGGCTTACGGGCGTGGGTTGTAGATACGGCGACGGGCACAGCAGCAGCAATGAGATCTCGTCCAGTTGCTCGCTGGCTGCATCTCAGTCATTAGCGCAAGATAAGGCTGTCGGCACTCGAATGCGAGAGGGCAGCTTGAGCGGTACTGGCGAGAACGGGATCTGCACAAACCGGGGCTGTCCACGGGTCAACACAAGTTCTTGCCGAGGCCGTTCTGACATTTCCCTCGCGAATCCGAGCTTCACTGACGGGGGCCGCAACGGCACAGCAGCAGCAGCGAGCTCGAGCACGATTGGTGAGGTGGGTGATTTGAAATTTGCTGCTTTTCTTTTTCGTGTTCAATTCAGCCTCCGCCGAGCGGTGGAAATTCAGAAAAAGAAATAAAACTGAAAATTGGCTGACGGTGGGAGCTACGACGGCGTTTGCTTTCCGCCGATGGACGAAGAGTGCCGTCATCATCGGTCGAGTGCAACAACGCACCATCTAGGCAGTCTTGGGGGGATCCCCTTTGAAGCTGCCGTGTGCGAGCGAACCCACTCCTATGCGGCGACCAGAAGCATTCGACTCCGCCCACCCGCAGCGGCTCTTGGCTTGACTTGGCCCCGCTAGCGGCCCTGTTCGGCACCAGCGCTCAGTTCTGTCGAGCCGCTCGGCGTGTGCATTCCTGCAAAGCGTCGGTGCTGCCTCGCCCGTCTGCACGGTTGCGCGCGAAGCGGCAGTGGAACACGCTCGCCGCTTGCCGAGCGCGTGGCCGAAGGCCTGTACCGTTTAAACTACGTCGCTGTCCCAGTGCATCGTCAGCTTCCACGGACTGTGTCGCCTAGCTTTTTTTCAGCTCAGCGCCGGCTGCCCTCATCGAGCGGCGATCCTTATAAGGTCATCTGTAGAGAATGGTCCAAGGCTGATGCCGCCCCCCTAAACGTCCTCCTCATCGTTGCTTGTTCTCCTGCTTTCCATCACCTTGCCCTCGACCTTGCCTACATCACGATCCCATCCAAGTCTCTCGCTACGCTCCCGACTATCCGCACTTCCCACACCAGCCGCCTCAACCCTGACGCTGCAGAGCGAAGTTCGCGCCTCGATAGGCGGCCATTACAAAGTTTACGCACCAAATTTCTCGCAGGGTCACGGTATAGCACCCGCATTGGCAAGGCCTGCCGTCCACATACTAGTCGCATCGCAGCACAGTGGTGCAACACCATGGCAACTATGATCATGTCGCAGCACACAGCCACACCCAACGCAAGTGCAGGGTATACGGCGTACCCGGGCTCTTCGTCGTCGTCTTCTTCCTCTTCCGAATCATCCTGCTACTACGCATCCTCGTCCTCATCGCCATCTTCGACACCGCCTCCAATGGCGTCTGCACCAGCAGCGGCGCTGCAAGCAGCCACGATGGCGTACACGCATCCGCCCGAGGAGTCGCTGCCGTTCGTCGTGCTGGTTGTGGACGACAACGCGATCAATCGCAAGGTGCTTACCATCCCGCTGCGCAAGCAAGGGATCCAGGTGGTCGAGGCCGAGAACGGGCTGGAGGCGGTTCAGATGTACGCGCAGGTGCGACCGGCGCTCGTACTGATGGACATCTCGATGCCTGTCATGGACGGCTTTGAAGCGACACGGCAGATCCGCATGCACGAGCAAGCGCAGTCGGCAACCATGCCCGACATTGACGGCGAGGGAGCAGGCGTGGACGAAGTGGTCAACATGCTGCTCACGCATCAGCGCGCACGCATCGTGGCGGCGACAACGCACTCGGCGGATCGCGACTTTGCTGAGGGCAAAGACGCAGGCATGGATGACTGGCTCCTCAAACCCATTCGCCCCAGCACGCTCGTTAAAGATATTCTCGAGTTCAGGCGAAACCACCTGCAGGACTTTGCGGCCACTCTGGCCGCGCTTGCGACCGCACCTGTCAGTATCGCCGCCGGCGAAGCGGCGATGGAAATGGTACTGGACCAGGCATCAACACCCACAGCCACACAAGCCGCTTTGGCAGCATAGACCGGTCCTACCATTCCAACCCCTCACTTCTCCACTTCCATCGCATCGCATCGCATATTCCCATCTCCACGTTCTTCACCTAGTCGAGGCCTAGTTGCATCATCGAGCATGTCTAGGCCATGGCTCGATAGAACACCCCAGCATACTTTTGTCGTCCTGCTTTTTACCCTTGTACTTGTACCTTACACCCTATCTTTTGGCTGCTCTTTCTGGCCTGCAAAACGCGCTCTTTCTAATCACGCCTTCCTGCTGCCTGTGCCGTGTCGCGCGGTTCTTGTTGAGTTGGTTCGTTCGTGTGCTCGCTCTAAAGCGGAGCGGGTAGATTACGATGTTATGGAGAAATGAAGTGCAAAGGACTGAACAGGGACGAAAGAGAGGCGTGCAGACGGGCGAAGGGGTTCCCAGTGCTCCAGCTTGAATGTGCGCATGGCAGTGGATGAGTGAGAGAATCGAAGTATTAAGCGTTGAAACGGAGGATGAAGTTGACGAGCACGGCGATGAGCAGCATGACCGAGAGGACGGTGGGGCCGAATCGGTCGTCGTACGGGCCCGAACCGCGGTTGCGGATGGCGCTCGCTCGCCAGTGGTACGTCAACAATGCGTAGACCATGATAGCCATGGCTGTGGAAGTGAAGTCGGGCGGGAGAGGGTCGGGGCTGGTCAGCATACGAGGTAGGCGGGGACGGCGAAGCGATGCGAGGTTGCAGAGACTCACCGACGAAGGAGAACATGGCAGCCGAGATGCGGCCGATCTTGTCACCGAAGTTGAGCAGACCGGCTGCAAGGGCCGAGAGGGTGACGGTGAAGTTGAGCCATGACAAGACTGTGAGAAGCGAGAGCGAGAGGAAAAGGCAAGATGATCGGCGTCAGCTTGCTGCAGATGTGTGGTGGAGCAGGCGGTATGCAGGCGGAACGTACATGTTCGCTCGTTGGCGAAGAAGACTTTTGGCTCGACACGAACGGGGAGCGCGATACGCTTGCCGGCCGTGCGTTGGAGAAGTGGTTGGGTGGACATTATGAGCGAGGGCTAGGGAAGACGCAATCGGCAGATGGAGGTCGAAGTGCGGCGAGTGTTGCCCTTCGTGCGTGTCGACGAGATTTGGCCAGAGACGCGGTTGAGCTGGGCGCGCGGATGCGTGTGTGTAGCGGCGATGGAAGGCAAGCTGCGCGAGATGGATGGTGGAACGGGTGGTGGCAGAAGGAAGGGATGGTGACGGAGGAGACCAGGCAGCGCTTCGACCGTGCATTCTAGCCGATGCGCATCGAAGCGGATCGGATGCCACTCTGTGCAGCGGCTCCAAATTCGTCGGATTCTGTGGATTTTTGGCCCAAATCGGTGGAATTTCGACCGTTCTTTCACAGCTGCCCCCGTATCCACTTAGAAGCCCATTTGTCCCTCCTGGCCAAACAAGGCTGCAGGCATGAAGTTGTCTCCAGAAGAACGCCGTAGCCGACTGACGATCGGCTTCCAGTCGAGAAGCATCTTCCAGCTCGGGTCACCATCACCTGGAAATGCTGGATGCAGCGCCATCCCGCGGCTGATTCTCCGCCGGGCCGCAACAGGCAGTCGAGCAGTTGTCAATTTAAAATTGGCGCCTCCACGCGCTCGCTCCTCCACCGCCTATTGGTCGCTGCCTCACCACCTACTCCAGACCCACCTTGCTCCTGTGAGCTGGATATCTGGCCGCCCTGCCCTCTTCATGCGCTCGAGGGAGCGAGATCACCATCTCACCGTCTCTCTCGGCAAACATGAGCTGTCAAGCCCCCGAAAGATTGGTTGTAATAGTCAGGACAGGCGGGCACAAACGAGGTCGAGTCTCAAGGCTGGCTGGCGGAGAATTAAACCAAGAGCGCACGTGCGCTCTATCGTGCATACTCGCACAGACAAATTCGACTTCCACAGTGTGGCTGCGTGTCTCGCTTTGTCGGCCGATAGATCACAACACCTTCCTGCCCTTACCACAGTCACACGAGCACTGCATCTAGCTTTTTGGACACAGCAAGCTTTCAGTCTGCAACGATAACGCACTAGCATGGATTGACAGTGCGTTGTAAGAACAGAGATCATATACATAAGATGTGGCCCCCGAGGGCCGAGGTGAGCGGAGTCGCAGAGCCGACGGCTCGGCACCAATGCGCTGCCATTGCGACTGTGGTAGTGAGGATATTGGACAGCATCTACTCGTCCTTCTTGTCCGAGTCCTTCTTGGCCTTGTCGTCGCCTCCCTTGCTCGCCTCCTCCTTCTTCTTCTTTGCTTCCTCCTCCTTCTTCTTCCTCTCCTCCTCCTCCTGCTCCTTGCGCTCCTCCTCTTTCCTCTTGGGGTTGCCGACGACCACGTAGCTGTCGCCCTCGGCTCCGGCGCTGGTCGCCTCGACGTCGCCGCCCACCTCGGTGTGCTTGATCACGCCGCCCTTGTTGCCCTGAGCACTCTGCTTGAGCAGCTTCATCTTGGTCGGCGCGTCCGCCTTGACCTCGTCTGCCAGCTTGGACGCCGTACCGCCGAGCGTGCTCCTGCTGCCGGGCGCATAGTAGTTGGTGCCCGCCAGCGTGGCGATGATGCTAGTGCCCACGGCCAGCGTCAACCAGAAGCGGTAGGTGGAGTACCACTTGGGCACCCATCCAGCGCTGGTAGCGCGCAGGTCGATGAACCATGCCACTACGAACGACGCCCACTGGCCGATGAGAGCCATCTGCGGGGCGAGCAATGTCGTCGGCCAGCCTAGCACCAGAGGCAGGACACCGATGGCGTAACGAGTGTTGCCGATGCGTCCGCCGTACTTGCTGAATTCGAAGCCCCAGTGCATCGCACCCAGGAACGAGAGCAGCACCGCGCCGTAGCCCACCTGGATGTTCTGGGCGTGCAGCAGCAGCGCACTCGCCGTCTCAGCGTCCATCGACTTGTCAAGTCCGAGGTTGACCAGATGCTCCTTGCGCGCCAGCCAGATGGATGCACCCGCCGTGCTCACGTAGGGGATCAGACCTGCAACGCCCCACAGCAGCGCTGGCCGCGGCACCACCTGCGCCATTTCGCCCGTGATGCTCTTGGCGTCCTTGAGGATCTCGGACGCACCCGACGCACCTCCGCCGCCAGCGCTCGTCTGGGCGCCTGTGCCCTCGCCGCCCTCGCCACCCTTGCCGCCGCCGGCGATGGACGATTCGATGCTCGAGCGGATCGAGGCAGCCTCCTCCTTGATGTTCTGCTTGGTGTGCGACCACGAGTCCGAGGCAGGCTTGCCCGACTGAGGGTTGGCCGCATATCGCTGCAGCGACGTGTGCAATGCGCGAAGCTGGACGGGTGCCAGCATCGATTTGCGTGCAGCCAGGGTCGAGGCGCCAGCGAGCGACATTGCCGACCTCTGCGCCTTGAGGCCGGACGAGAAAAGGCTGCGCGAGGCAGCGGTACCGATCATGTTGATGAACCGCTTGGGTCAGGAGAGATGGATTTGCTTGATGAAGAGTGAGAGTCGCGTGACTGGGTATCGCCGTAGCTCGACAAACCCTCTAAGTCGACTTGGAGGGCAAAGAGTATGAGGTGTTGGTGGTGAGAGACGGAAGATAGGCGCCCAGTGACGATGCCCTTCTCCATTGGCCTGTGACAAGGTTGGCCCGAACTCCAAGTGGAGGGGCCGGCACTTTTCGACAGGCCCAGCGATGCCAGAGCGCAAGGCGACGTGTGCGGCGTTTCAGGTTTCCGCTCGGGAGCACGAGGCGATGTGCCCTTCGAATCGACTGAACGCTCTTCCCGCCGACGCTCTTCCTCGACTTTTACCTCTCTCTCACGGATGCTATTCCTGAATGCCCTCCCGTATAGCCATCGCCCCTTCCTCTGGTAGCCGAACACCTAGCGTAGCCGAATTCAAGATCACGACGTCAATACCGCAAGTACAAGAGAGACTGAGAGGGTGGGGATGCACTGCATGCTGGGCTCCCAAGGGGGGAGCTGTGCAGCCTGTAGCCTGTGATGGGATCGACGTGAGCTCGTAGCCAAGCCATTCCTGGGAACCCGTCGCACAGCCAGGAACGGGCAGAGGCACAGATGACTGGCAATACGTCACTCCACATGGATGCCTTGTCACAAGGACGCTGCAACACGGACCACCGTCCGTGCGGTTGATACGCGATTTTGTGTGCCTGCGGGGTCCTAACAGCTATAAATCGGCCTATGCATCGGGACAGACCCGATGTGCGTCAGCTTACATCCCGATTTCCTCAGATTCTCCACATTTGGTAACCCATCTTCTCTGCCCGGCTCGGGGACTTTTTCGGTCGGACATCACCTGCAGACCTGGCGAATCCTCCATCGTGCAATCATCATTACCATCGCTCTCGCCTGCAGCAGCTTCGTCGAAAGCTGAAGATACTCTCTGCAAAGATCTGGATCGCTTCGCGCTAACGTTCCGCCGCACTCGAGGTCCAAGACGCAATGTCGAAACGAATGCCAAGCTTTGTCGATCTGGCGCATCGAACCGCCGTGACCGGTCTCGTGGGTCTGGGTGTAAGTATGCGCTGCAGAAGCGTACTGGCTCTAGACGCAGCTGCTTCACGGACAGCTCTGTGCATAAGGTTCTTACTGACACACTGAACTCGCTTTTGTGTGCACGGGCTTCACGCTGACTGTGTCATTCTTGCAGATCTGGGGACTCTGGCTCACAGCTGCTGTCTGGAAGTCTCGTCGAGATGAGCGACTGGTAAGTACTGTCTTCACGATGCTATCCGAATGCACAGCAGAGGACTGACATGCTTGATGCTGCTCCGGCATTCTCGACTTGCGCAGATCATTGCGGCCAACGGCGGCCAAATCCCGATCTCGCAACAGGCGCTCGCACTCTCGCAGCAGCAGAACGGCCAAGATCCATTCCCAATCACAAACGACCCGAAGCACGAGCCTGGTCGTCGCGTATAAGCCGAGCTCTTCTGCATCCTTCGCGCACATGGTCAATTCCGCTCACACTCTCAATTAATACGGCCATCTCAGCATCGTTTCCATGGATACTACGACGAAGTGCCAAGCATGTGTGCATGAGGCTGGGCTCGTCCTCTTCCCTTTCGAAAGCCCACGTCGTTTCGGGCTAGATGGCAGTCGTTGGGCTCATCATCGAACGTGAGCACATGCCGAGGTAGCGCCTCACATGATTTCACAGCGAGAGGCTCTGCCAGCAAAAATGTGATAGCGACGACATCTTGTAATGTCTAAACGTTGCGAGTGTGGGCGACATGATGTTCCCGAGCATGGACTGGGCAGCCTTTGCTTCACTGCTCGTTCTCGATCCATGCGAGGAAGTACCTTGGAAGAGTGGGAGGGAGCAAGTTTTGGTGGAAATGCCAATGTTGCGAGAGGTCCAGTGGGCGCTGGCCGAAATCCGAAATCTGGACGCGGTGGAGAAGTCAAGAAGCACCTGTCTTCTGGCCATCGTCACATCCTGCACACCACACCTTATACCCTGCATCGCATCATGAGCGCGCCATCCACCTCGAAATCCAACGGCGGCAACGGAGCGGCGAGCAGCAAGGCGGCACCGTCGCCCACGCTCTACGTCAAGAACATCGAGGGCAAGATCAAGAAGCCTGGTAAGTTGTCCTTTCACGCAACCTAGTGCTTCCTCTCTCTGACCATCTTGTCTGTTTTTTTGTAGAACTGCGCCGGCAACTGTACTCGCTCTTCTCCACATACGGGCGCGTGCTGGATGTAGTGGCGACCCGTGCATCAGGGATGCGGGGACAGGCGTTCATTGTGTTTGAAAACCCAACCACGTCGACGGCGGCCAAACGCGCACTGCACTCGTTCGTCTTCTACGGCAAGGAGCTGCACATCGACTATGCGACGGGCGCCAAATCCAGAGCCATCCTGCGCCGCGAGATCGGTCACGATGCCGTGCACGAGATGGATCTCGAACGAAGCAAGACCACCGTGAGTCGGCGAGGCGAGAAACGCACGGTCGAATCCAAACCCGATTCGGACGACGAAGAGGACGCGGGGAGGAAACGCGCAAAACTCGAGGACACAGATGAAAAGGTGGTCAAGGCTCTCGATGTACCAGAATCCATCGAGGTCGGCGTATTGCAGGCACTGTTTGCAAGACAGGATGGCTATGTAGAGGTGACGGTGTCGGAGCAAAAGGCAGGGACGTGGACGGCAAAGATAGAGTTCGAGGATGCGCAAAAGGCTCGCGCCGCAAAGGACGCTCTCAACAACATCCAGCTCGACCCAACGTACTCGCTCACCCTCGTTACGCCATGATGTTGATGCCATGCAATTCGCACTAGATTGTTTTTCCGGCTTATGCGTGCGAAGAGATCGCACATTTGCTTTCGTGCCGAGCTTCCGGATCCCAGGCTTCATTGACCAAGCTTTCTGTCGTTTGTCACCTCGTAACCGCTCACAGGAGCCTGCCGAAAGTCTCGCATTCGGCTGCAGCGTTCGGCAGTTGTCACTCATGCTCACTGTGCTGTTCCAATCCGGGCTTTACTCTCGCATTCTCGCACGCACACGCAGAGCATTCAGTCAAACCCAGAGATTGTGCATTACAAGAGCGGCCAGATCCACTCCAAACGGAAACGCTGTGGATCTAGTGGTCGATGATGGCGAGGTTGCCTGAGATGAGCTTGTTCTCGAGCACGGAGCCCTCGGGGATCTCGATCTTGTTGCCCTCGTTGGCAACAATAATGACGGTGCCGCGGAGGGTGATGTTGCGGCCGAAGACCACGTCGCCCTGCACGGTAAGGTGGTCGAGCTCAATCATCTCGGGGATCGACTTGAACCTCTTCTGGAACTGCGCCACCTTCTTGAACGTGTCGCCGAGCTTGACCACGGGCGTCTGCGAGAACATGCGGCCGGGGTTCATGAGCAGCTTGCCGTGCTCGAGCGAGTAGAGGTCCGAGGTGATGAGCAGCAGATCCGAGCACGACTTGACGGGCAGGAAGCGCGAGCGCGGCACGTTGACACCCTTGGCGCCGCGGAAGTGCTTGATCGCAGCACCGACGGCGGTCTCGAGCTGGATGACGGCCTCGCCCGAGTCGAGCGCCTTGTTGTTGACAATGATCTCGAGGTCGAGCTCCTCGTTCTCGAGCACACGCTTGACGGCGCGCAGGTTGAGCCAGAGGTTGTTGGTGTTGAAGATCTTGAACTTCTTGATCGACTTGAAGTCCTCGACGTGCTCCGAGGGCACCTGGGCGATCTCGAGCAGGCGGATGGTGCCCTCGTAGTCGATGAGCGTACCACCCTTGACGTCCGCCTTGGTCTTGTCGGTGACCTCCGAAATGAACTCGGCCTGGGTGTCAATCATGTGCTGGTAGATGTTGAGGTCGACGTCTGCGCCGAGGTTGTCGACGTTGGAGACGAAGAGGTACTCCTTGCCGGCGGCAATGAGGCGGTCGAGGAGACCAGAGTTGTTCATGGCGTCGAAGAGATCGCCGTGACCGGGAGGGTACCAGAGGTTCTTGTTGTCCGTGGCGGAGCGCGGGCAGGGGAGGAGCGACTCCTTGTTGACGCGCGGGTATCGGGACTGGTTGAAGGTGAGGATCTCGACGTTGTGGTTTGCGTACTTCTGGATGACGCGTGCGGTGTCGTCATCGGTGTTGAAGGAGTTCATGAGGATGAAGGGGACGTTGACGTTGTGGGAGCTGTTAAGGTGCTCGATCTGGCGCACCGAGAGGTCGAGGAAGGTCATGCCCTCGCGCACCTCGATGACCGACTTGGGACCGGTGCAGCCCATGGTGGTGCCGAGACCACCATTGAGCTTGAGCACGGCGAGCTTGTTGAGGATCGAGGGGTCGGTGGCCTTGCGGAGCTCGGCGTAGGGGGTAATCTGCTCGGGCGATGGAGGCTGAATCTTGTCCCAGACACTGTGGAAGATGGCGATTTGAGTCAGAGTCAGTTTGAGCGTTCTGGAGGATCTTTGGGCGTCTGTCCGCCCTGCGGAGCTCCAGCGCGCCAAAAATTCTGGCGTACCGCTGAAAGCTCGTCCGGACCAGATTGACAGAAACTTACAGCTTCTCGCCCTTGGCCTTCTCGGCCAGGTATCGGTTGAAGAGGTTGAAGAAGTTGGACATCTCGGCGTCGAAAGCCTGCAAGCGCAAAGTCGCGGAGAAGTAAAGGGTCAGTCATCGTGCCATGTCTGGAATGCCAGAACTGCACTCGCTCGAACTGGTCCGGTCGACTACAGTCTGTGCTGGAGCATCCTTCGCGGAGCGAGTACGATTTCAACGGGTACGCACCTTGCGAACGGCAGGGTCATCGATGCCCGAAACGAGCGCGTTGAGCTCGTTACGCATAGCCTTGGCAGCTACGCCGGTGGTGGCCGACTTGAAGTCCTGTTGATAGGCGGCGCAGACGAAAGGAAGAAGACGTGCGAGACAAGTCAGCGGAAGTTCGATCATGCATGGTGCTGCTAGATGGCGTACTTACGATGTGGGAGGCACCGCGGGTGCGGGAGGCCTTGATCTGGGCGCCATTGTTGGGCGTGGAGAGGGTTGCGTTGGACGACATTATGGAGAGTGCGACCAGAGAACGACGGGTGGAGGAGGACGGTGGGTGGTGGAGGAAGGAAGGAAAGGTTGGAAGAAGTGCAGCTGGACTATATTCACTCTCGGGGACTTGGCTTCACGCTAGTCGATGGTGGCGATGCGATGTGATGCGGTGCGCGATGCAGCCCGCGGCTGTTTTTTGGGACGGAGGCGACGGAGGGCACGCACGTCCGCACACACGCATGCTGCTGCTGTCCATCAGCTGCGCCGACTGACCGACCGACCGGCGAGGCGCACTGTCGGAGCAGGTTCCAGGCCGCCGAATCGAACTGCACAGCGAGGGTGCAGCGAGTGTTGCTCTGTGTGGCGCGTGCGTGCGTCTGGACATTTGGGCGTGGGCAGTCAGTCGCTTCGGGCCTTCTCGCACTGACCAAATTCGAACCCGCGCCACCCTGACGGAAAAGGCTCAGCGCAGGTGCCCGAGCCACCGCCGCTTCCGGCACCTTTTGGGGAATTTTTGGAATTTTTGGAATCTCCTTGTTGCCACCTCGCCTCGGCCTGGCATCGGGAGGTTGCGAGAATTGCGCAAGCCGCCAATCCTCCGCACGTCGCACGTCGAGATCCAATCATTTCTCGCCACCTCCCCTGCGCGCTCCCCTGAGCCTATGCTTGTCAGGCTATTGTAAGGCCTCTGCGCCCGTCTGCAGCCGGAAAAGTGCGCACAAGGAGCACCATTGCTTCCTCTTGCGATGGGCGTAGAGCACCCAAAGAGCCAGGCACAACAGCGCACAGACTGGCTCGGTTGGGTGTAAGTTTCAGTTGGACCGTCTCGCAAGGCGAACGCCAGAGACCTTGTTTGGCTCATCGGCGAGCGGCCATTTTCGTGCCTTGGTCGCATTTCCGAGCGCCAAACCAAAATACAGAATAATAATATTCATAAAAACGCACTTTCCCGCCCTGTACCCGTGGCTGCATGTCCAGGTTTTGTTCGCAAAACTCGCTTGTGTTGGTTCGAACGTGCGCCTGGCCGCTTCCTTCTAATCGATACAGGCGCCCACGCCTAGCCGTCCAAAACGGCGCTCGCTCGGTCCGGCGACGGCAAGGCCCCGATCCCAATCGTTTGCCCCCCCGCTCAGCTGGCCTTGCTGCACTGTGAAGATCCCTGCAGCCCTGCTCGCCGCCCACATCGTTCAGACGCACGCAACCTAAACTTTGGGCCCCAGGGTCGCTTTCCGAACCGCACTCATGTGGCACATTGCCCCGCCAAACCCTCTACCGAAACAAGGAATTGTCGTCTGAGCTCCGGGGCCAATCGATCAGATTCGTGTATGACAAAGATGCGCACTGGGTCTCGGACTGACCAAAAGGCACGGAATGCGATGCGGACGATGCGATGCTGGGACGACAAAAGCGAGAGTGGCCAACCTTATCCACGTGGCCGAGTACGGTGTAGCTGCCCCCTAGGCCAGGCGCGTGAGGCTACCCGACTGCATCCTTGCGCCGACGGGAGCCTCAGTGTCGGAGCCAGGCTCGCTGAGCTCGGCCCAGCTGTCGCTGTCACCGGCATCGCTGTGCGCAGGCGAAAGCGCTGCCTCCCGACGCGCCGTGACGTTGAGCGCCTCGCTCGCGCTCGAAATCGTCGGACTCGGCGGCGCATCCAGATGCGACCAGCGCGCCTCCGACTCCGCCGCGTCGCTGATCACCTCAAAGTCGGGCTCGCTCCCGCCTGAGCTCGATCCCGCATCTGGGCCCTCGCTCGGACCAGCAAGCGCACGGTTCGAGCGGTAAGGAGACGATCCGAAGCTGCTCACATCGTTATCGCGAGGAGCTCCAAGGTGTTGCTCGGACAGCGTCTGCGAGAGGCCATTGGTGTCGAGTTCCATGTGGCCTTCCTCGCTCGAGTGGCCGCGCGCAGATGGATGTTCGATGACCGACATCTCATCGTCGGTGTTGCCGCGAGAAAGAGCGGCACTGCGATTGTCAAAGACCGCGTGCCACGATGAGGCGGTGTCATCGACGATGTCTGCGAAAGGATCACGCTGTGATGGTGCCGAGTCTTGGTGCGGCTCGAATGCACTTGGGTCCAGCGAGGGCGGTGTGTTTGGCTGGCTGAAATCCAGACCCAGAAGGCCGTTCTTGGCCGCGTCGGTTTCGGCGGCGTCTTCTGCGAGAGTTTCGCTTGGTTCGGCTTTGATCGCACGGCCTCTGACCGAGTTGAAGCGCGAATCGCCGGCGTCGGCCAGCGAAGCTGTATCTCCGATGCTGGGCGAGGCGTCACCCAGTTTGTGATGCGGCAGCTCGGGTGAGGCTGGAACACGCACCTCGTCGACAGCGGCAGTGGTAGCGTTCTGGTCTTCAGCGATGCCGCTCGCACCATCAGCGTTCGATCGTCGTCGTCTTCTGAGCCCCTCACTGCTGTGATGGGGATTTGAGCCTGAAGCCTGCATCATCGAAGCGCGTAGCTGGTCGCGATAGGCCGACGCCTCGCGCTCGTGCATCTCGAACTCGTGCTGCGATCTCTCGCTGCTCGCCTCTTCACCCACACCTCTGCGGAAGTCATCGAGCTCGTCGTCATTCAGCCTAGCATGGCCGTCGCCGCCTCGTTGTCGCTCGTCTCTGCGCGTGCGGAAGTCGCGATGGATCTCGTTGACGGCCTGCTCTACCTCTTGACGCAGCTTGAAAAACTCGTTTCGAACGCCGTGTGCGAAGCCGTGCGGCCAATTTTCATCCCGCCATGGCCGAAAGACGGCAATCTCGAATGCGACGACTGCACCCACACCTGCAGTAGCCGCAGTAGCAAGTACCAGTGGATGCACCATCGCGTTCCACTTTCCACGTCCGCAGACGTATCTATCGAAAAGCTGTGCGAAACCGGGCCGACGACGGCAGCTCGTTCAGGAAATTAGTGGTGACCTGATCGACGCCGGCGCCGAATTGAATGCGTACAATGAAGCTGCGGGTCGATTGCTTGCGATGTGACGAGGAGTCTGGTCGTCGTTGCTGTGAAGGGTAGTGGGAAAGCCAACTTACTGCGGGGTAGCTGCATCGCTGCGCAACTGAGCGGGAGCCAGGCGAGAGGTAACTTAAGCTGAGCCACACGGCCAAGGCAGTGCATCGGCGCCAAAAAGTGGAGCTTGGGTCGCCTTTTTTTTCCGCGCGCTGAGCAGAACCCTGCATGAGCTGTGCGGAGGATGTCCGCGCTAGGGCCGCTCACTCGAGATTTTTTTTTGCGAGAGTTGATCCTTGTTAGAGCGTAGACTCGAATAGGGGTTCCCAGAACGCCGCTCTCGAGCGTGGCTCTCGGGCTTTGCCATGTGCGCCTCGGATCAGCTCTACATCCCGGTCCGGTATCAGACTCAGGTGATGGCAGAAGCGAGACCGCTCTTCGCGAGACATGACTTCTGTGAGCAACACACACGGCCAAGGCAAGCTAGCAAGCTGTGGCAAGACTGACTGAATATGCTATGCGATTGAGATCGATGTGCTTGCGTGTTCAGGGCATGCGTGGCTCACTTCTTCCAGAGGCCCATGAGCTCCTTCTGAAGGTCTCGCGCACGCCTCTCCTTCTCCAAGCTCTGTGTGCTACGAAGCTGACCGACGACGTCTCTGGTCTTGCCAAAGTAGACCTCTTGGAGCTGGTTGCGCATCTTGGCCTCCATGTCCTCGATCATGCGGCCGACGTTGGCGACGTGCGAGACAAAGTCGGGCAGCGCATAGTCTGCCTCGGACTGGCGCGTGAGACTGCCGGCGATCTCGACGGTGCCGACTCGCGTGGACGTGGCTTTTGCATCGGCCGCATCCTCGCCCTCGTCGCGACGCACGAGGCTGAGCATGACGGTCGAGGTGAGCTTGTAGCTCGCACTGGCACCGGTCGCTGCAGACGACGATTTCGAGCTGCCACTTGCGCGTTCTGTCGCCTCAAACACGTGAATCGAGTCCCATGCGCCGGCAACACCATTGCCACCGTCTTGTCCGATCGCTATTCCGAGATAAGAGCCGAAGCGAACAAGGCAAAGATCAGTATCTGATTGCCCGCTAGGACACAGGCAGCGAGTCCTACTTACTCTTCTTGAGCAACACGACACCGGCAAAGGTGGAGGGGGCTTGGGTGCCGCCGACGGCAGCCGAGGCGAGCGAGCTCGGTTCGCTGTCGAGATCCCACAGATACACGCTCGACAACGCATTCTCGTAGTAGAGCTTGGCGTACGTCTCAAAGGCGTCGTTAAACTTGAGCTCGAGCGAACGGAGTGAAGCGCTGGGCCTGGTGCCTGGCTCTCCATCGACCGATTCATCCGCATCGGCCGAGATGGGTGGATGGTAGGTATCCGAAATCCACGAGCGCCAGCTGTCACCGTCCTTGTTGTAGTCGCAGCACAGAAATTCGCGGCCAGCACCTTGCTTGGAGTCGTCGATCTTAACCCTCAGCGGCTGGTCAACGGAAGAGTAAAGGTCATCGGCATACGAAGGGATGAGCTTGACGATTGATTCGAGGTTGGCCTCCACCTTGGACGGTGGGAGGCGCCGCAGCAGATCGAGCGAGAGGTCGAGCGGGTCGGTCATGATGGCTTCGGCGCGTTTGCTCTGCCTTGAGGATAGGATGAAGAGATGCAAGTGTTGTGAGGCACTGCTGGTGTTGCGTGTGCCGACTCCACTTTGCCATCCGACCGTCACACCGGCTCCACGCTTCCTCGAGCGGGACCGTGCGAGAACGCCTCTCTTTTCGACCTAACATCCCGAAGAAAATGAGGACGGATGTTAGACCCTGGTACGACGGCTGGCTCCGAAAGAAAAAACGGCGCTGTTGAATTGGCAGGCTGTCGAGGAGTGATTTGCCCCGCGCCAGGCAGCGCGCGAACAGCTGTTGAGCACGCCATATTCGGCGCTAATGATGTAGACGTGGTGGAGGCAGATGGAAGCTGCAGCCTGCGTCTTTGTGCAGCTCAGATGGCCAAGGCTGCTTGGCTGGCCCCGCGCCTTGGTATCGGTGCTGAATCTGGCCGGTGATCCCCCCACGCTCCAACCTGCGCCCACATGCCTGCGAAGCTTCAAGGTTGACGGACCCTCGACCCTGTTGGTTTAGGTGCAGCACAGACCAGTTTCAAGAAGATCTCATGCAAGAGCAGCGGCTGCCTCGCGCTCGCGCTATTTGGCTGAGACAAGGTGCTATCCTCACATTGCTGTTCGCCAGCCGAGGTCGGCGCTGTCCCAGCACTGGCTCACTGTTCGTTGGCTCACTGTCCGTCGGCTTTGCATATCGAGCACGCCACGCCCGCAACGGAGCCAACTCTAGCTCGACTGCCGGTACCGCGCTTTCAGGAAGGAGTCAGAGAGAAAAAAAAAGTGAGGAGACGCTCGACATGACTACTTCCCAGGAAAGGCGGCACTTGGCCGCCGAATCATGAGCTTCCACTCCTAGCTCGTCGGGCCCCGCCGCACACCGGTTAGTAGAACGTGGCCTCCCATCCGTTGGGCCGCACAGAGCACTGTCCAATATATACACGCCGGTCACTGCCGTCCTTCTTGAGAGCGCCCACCATCTGTTTTATTGTCGCCTCGTCCGACTTTTCCCCTGCTTCTTCTTCTGTTCTCCCACCCCTTGTTTCTACACGACAAGAACTTCGTCAACCATGTCGCACTTTGACACCCTTCAGCTCCACGCCGGTCAGGAGGTGGACCCGGCCACGAATGCGCTCGCCGTGCCCATCTACGCCAACTCGTCGTTCGCCTTCAACGATTCGGCACACGGTGCTGACCTCTTCGGTCTGCGCAAGTTTGGCAACATGTAAGCTTCACATACTCACGACAAGCAGAGCAGAGACAGGACCGATCCGGCTGACATTGTTGCGCGCGCTCTCCTGATGACACAGCTACTCGCGTCTGATGAACCCCACCAACGATGTGTTCGAGAAGCGTATGGCTGCGCTCGAGGGCGGTGCTGCCGCGCTCGCCACCTCGTCCGGCCAGGCTGCGCAGGGCATGGTGGTGATGGGTCTCGCCGGTGCGGGCGACAACATTGTGTCGTCGTCGTACCTGTACGGCGGTACCTACAACGCCTGGGCCAACCTCTTCCCCCGCCTCGGCATCACCACCAAGTTTGTCAAGTCGGAGAAGCCCGAGGACTACGCGGCGGCCATCGACGCCAAGACCAAGGCGATCTACATCGAGTCGATCGCCAACCCCAAGTACATTGTTCACGACATTGCTGCGATCGCCAAGGTGGCGCACGACCACGGCATCCCGCTCGTGGTGGACAACACGTTCGGTGCGGGCGGCTACCTGGTGCGCCCCATCGAGCACGGTGCCGACATTGTGGTGCACTCTGCGACCAAGTGGATCGGCGGCCACGGCACCACCATTGGCGGTGTGATTGTGGACAGCGGCAAGTTTGACTGGAGCAAGAGCGGCAAGTTCCCGCAGTTCACCGAGCCCTCGGCGGGCTACCACGGCCTCAAGTTCTGGGACACCTTTGGCCCCATCACGTTCGCCATCTACCTGCGTGTGGTGATCCTGCGTGACCTGGGCCCGTGCCAGAACCCTTTCGGCTCGTTCCTGCTGCTCCAGGGTCTCGAGACGCTGTCGCTGCGTGTGGGCCGCATTGTGGAGAATGCGCTGTCGCTGGCCAAGTGGCTCGAGCAGCACCCGCAGGTGTCGTGGGTGTCGTACCCGGGTCTGGAGAGCCACCCCTCGCACGAGACGGCCAAGAAGTACCTGCAGCGCGGATTCGGCGGTGTGCTGTCGTTCGGCATCAAGGGCGACGCGGCGCAAGGCAGCGCCTTCGTCGACAGCCTCAAGCTCGCCACCAACCTGGCCAACGTTGGTGACGCCAAGACGCTTATCATCCACCCTGCGAGCACGACCCACCAGCAGCTCAGCGACGAGGACCAGCTGTCGTCCGGTGTGACCAAGGACCTTATCCGCGTGAGCGTCGGCTACGAGTGGATCGAGGACATCAAGGCCGACTTCACCCAGGCGTTCGAGAAGACCTCGGGCATCAAGGGCGACGTCGCCTCTGGCCAGACCGGACCCGCCCCCGGCCTTTCGGGCTCTGTGTAAGCCTATTTCTCTTCGAAAGAAGGAGCGTTCAACCCGCTCTGTGATGTTTGTAGCAATGATCGCATTCAGTAATATCTGTGTACCTTTCTTTGCATTGCCTGAGCGTGGTGATATCGATGGGGCTTGGATGAGGTTGGTGATTATCGGCGGTTCTGCATTTTTAATCGGCGTTTGTGCGGGGAAGGAGTGCCAAAGCGAGACGCGACGGGAAGCTCAGAGCGGTCATTGGCAACAGGGCAGCGGCAGCGTCGCGGAAAAGGGAATTGGAAAAGGCGAAATGGGCTGCTGGCGAGAAACCCCTGTTGGACGCCAACACGCAGATTCTTAGCGAATTTGCCGGTTGGGCGGAGGGCTGACGAGGGACGCGCGCCCAGCTGAGCCGGTTCGAGACAAACACACTCAGACACGCACGCAGCCAGTCCACTCTCACACGCACAGGCACGCACCCACGCATCGCTGCTCTCTCACCCACGCAACCGCCTGCACACCCACGCGCCAGGCCCCCTCGCCTCTGACCGTCACCATCACCATCGCTGCGACATCGTTTCGTCCCTTTTCTTTCTTTCTCCCCACGAAGTTTGTGTCTGGATAGGATCGTCAACTGAAAGACACGCAAAAGAGGCTGGCTCCAACTGCGACCCCCCACGCTCCTTTCACACCGACTCTCGATACCCGGCAACTCAGATCGCCTCTCCCTTTACCCAAGTTCACATATCTCTACTGCGGCTCGGGTTTTCTTTCTACTGCGCGCACATTGCATCGGCCACCTGCCCTTGCCCTCCTTCAATCTGCCTTCGAGGTTCCTGATTCAATCGAAAGGCACTTAGCGCTTTCGACTTAATCTGCACAGCATGGGTTCGAGTCTGTCCAAAGCGATGGGCAAGATCTTTGGCAACAAGGAGATGCGTATCCTCATGCTCGGTCTGGACGCGGCAGGCAAGACCACCATCCTGTACAAGCTCAAACTCAACCAATCCGTCACCACCATCCCCACGGTGGGCTTCAACGTGGAGACGGTGCAATACAAGAACGTCAAGTTCAACGTATGGGATGTGGGAGGACAGGACAAGATCCGACCTCTTTGGAGACACTACTACACCGGCACCCAGGGTCTCGTCTTTGTCGTTGACTCGCAGGATCGCGACCGCATCGATGAGGCACGTCAGGAACTCCACCGCATCATTGGCGACCGCGAAATGCGAGACTGCTTGCTGCTCGTCTTTGCCAACAAACAGGACCTGCCCGGTGCCATGAGCCCCGCAGAGGTGACCGAAAAGCTGGGCCTGCATAGGATGCGCGATCGAAGCTGGTTCGTCCACCCCTCGTGCGCCACCTCGGGCGAAGGCCTCTACGAAGGCCTCAGCTGGCTAAGTCAAAACGTCTCTTCGTCCAAGTCCTAATCAACCCCCCACCCTCGCCCTGAGCTAGTCCGATGTACATACTCACATCTTGCCGCCAATGCAACACTGTAATACCCTCCACGACTTTCACCCTCATCCATCATACGAAGCGAAAACCAGACCAAACGAACCAAACAAAGACCGAGTGAATGCAAAGAAAAAGAAGGTGACATGTCCAGAGTGCCTAACAATCCAAACGCAGCCGGGCCCGCTAATCATGCCCGGTTCGACGCCGCTTCCGAGCTCGATGTGATGCTGATGCCTGGTGCCGAATCGGAGCTGCTGGCGCCTCGGCCCAGTCCGAGCCAGTTGGCCCATCCGCGCAGGCTGTAGTCGGCCGCGCCGCTGGGGCCCGCGCCGGTGCCGGCGCCCGTACGGCTGTTCCTCGCGGTGTTCTGACGCAGCATGCGCTCGTACTCGGCCTCGGACAACCCGCCACCGTACCCACTGCCGTACGCCCCGTAGCCGCTGCCGCCCAGGTTGGGGCTCGGCTGGGGCGACGGGTTAGAGTGGTTGAGCGGCTGCAGCAAGCCGCGGTCGCTAAGCATGCCCAGCACGGCATTTGCAATCTGGTGCGTGCGGCCCGAGCCGCGGCGCGCTTGGTGGTGCGATGCTACTGTGCCGCCGAGCGCGCCGTGTTCGAGCGCCACCGCATACGACGGCGGCGAGGCGTTGTGCGTCGCCGATGACGATGTCACAGGCGGTGGAAGCGGCTGTGCGGGCGAGGGCGGTGTGGCTGGGAAGTACGAGTCCTCGACGCCTGCTCGGCCGTTGGTGCGCGTCGAGGCGTCCGAAAGTGAATGTAATGAGATGTCTAGGCGATGCGGCGTAGGCGGATTGGGGGGGCTGCCGTCCGAGGAATCGTCCGCCTCGAGCGCACGGCTCGGGCGCAGCGATGATGTGCGCACGGGAGCGGGCGAAGATGCGGCGGCCAAATCGTGTGGGAGGCGATGCTGCGAGGTCGAGGGCGAGCGCTCGTCGTATGGCGAGATGGGCGGAGGCGGCGATTCGTGCGGATTTGCGGGTCCGCGCTGCGCATCCGTCGAGCTGCCCTGACCGCTTTCCATGAGAATGGTGCCGCGCTCCTGGCCATAGGCGGGCGGTGGTGCGAGCGTGCCTACCATGGGCGCGAGGCCCCACTTCTTCACGTTGGCTTCGATGAAGACGAAACCTGCCTGGCCGAGGTTGACGTGGATTTCGCAGGCGCCATCGGCGCCGACGGTGGGGAAGAGGTTGTAGCGGTTGAGACCGATGAAGGCGTCTTCGAGGCGTTTGCCGTTGCGGGTGAAGAAGACGGTGCCGGTGCGTGGACGGTAGCCGATGCCGATGACGTCGCCCTGTCCGTAGGCGGGGCCGTAGGACTGGGCAGCGAAGGGGTAGTTGTGGCACTTGAAGCCGTCTGCGGAAAAGTAGCCGATGGAGTACTTGGACCAGCCGGGCAGGCGGAACTGCGGGTAAGGTTTTGTGGTGAGTCCGACGGTGACGTTGGTGGAGTCGGGTTTGTTGAACATCTTGACCTCCCAGTAGTAGACCTCGTTGATCTTGGGGAGGGGCAGGTTGCTCTGTACGCATACGCCGCCTCCCTCCTGTGGGGCCATGCCCTCGCCGTCTGCGATGAAGGTGATTTCGGTGCGAGCCTCGACAAAGACGGAGGGGTTGGACTCGTAGTCTGGGTCAAAGGACCAGGCGCTGACGCCCTTTTCCTGGATACTGAGGAACTGGCTGAGGGTGATGTCGGTGGAGAGAGTGCCCGGTGGATAGGCGAGGGCCCAGTCCTTTGCACGACGGTAGCCGCGTTGGGTGGGGTCGTCGACGGACTCGAGCCAGCGCTGTTCGAGGCCGTCGAGGCCGCCAGTGCCTTCGAGCTCTTCTTCGCGGCCAACGTCGAGCGGGCCGTCGGAGTCGCCGAGCGAGATGCGAGCCCTGCGCCTGACGAGGATGACGAGGATGATGAATAGGAGAAGGAGGAAGAGCAAGGTGGAAAGAAGGATGAGGAGCGGGAGGAGGAGAGCGAGCGTGTCGTCGGCTGTGGGTGGACGCTGGTAGATGGGCTCCTCGGGCAGACTGATGATGTCGAGCGGCTGGATGGTCGGGCTAGGGTCCTGGGCATGGCCGAGCGACTTGAGCTGCTGGTTGAACAGACGCTCGCCGGACAATCCGAACGGACGACGGAAGCGCGGCTTTGTTGGCGGGAGGGATGGATCGTAGGCATCGTCCATGACGCGGTCGTCCTCGGAGAAGGTGAGAAGGGCGTCCATGTCGAGAACGGACTGACGGAAGGGACGGCGAGCGTCCGAGGCCATGTTGAGCGGTTGACCGGATCTAGAGGACGACGCTGGCGAGTCTAGGGAAGGTATTGAGTTGGACGAAGACGACGATGACGCCGAGCTGGAGGCAGGACCGGGCATGCTTGCCGGCATGAAGGGTGCTCTTAGGTTGGCCATGGTGGTCAAAAGCGGGGCGCCAGCAGCGCCATGTCCGGCCGAAGCGAAATAATGAAGGTAGTGTTTGCCGTGGTGACTTGGCGCGAATACGGGTCGGGTGCGTACGTGGTTGGAAAGAGATAGCAGTGGCGGAGGATGGAGAGAGAGATAGATGAGCGAGGTTCAGTGCGTGTGTGGAGTGAATGAGTGAGTGCGGGCGAGGCCAGGCGAGTGTGACTGTGGCCGTGCCTAGCGGTGCTGTGAGTGCGCTCTCGAGGCGGTGGATGCGGCGTGCTGTGCTGTGCAGTGCCGTGCAGCCGCGACTGCAGCTCCAAAAAGTGAACGGCAGCTCGCCCCTCTCTCTGGGCGTCGCCGTGGACCGAGCAGAGCAGCGCGAAATTGCCCCCAAATTGGGCGCATCTCGGCCAGCTTCAATCCGTGCCTGGCAGCCGCGCGCATGTCCCTCTCTCCCTCTCTGCCTCTCTGCCTTTTCCTCGGCCCTACGCCTGGCTCCTTGAATCATGCGCACTTCACATCGGGACCTTTCCGTACAGACTGTGATCTGATCTTGATTGCAGTCACACCACTAAACGCTGAGGCCTGGATCGGAAGAGGGCGCTTGTTTGGTCGCAACCACAAGCTGAGGCGAGAAGAGGCCACGGCTGCAAGGCTGCTGCTCGGCTGCATAAGCTGCGCTTTTCTTGGGCCGATCGGCTCGACCCTTTTTTTTTTTTTTTTGGCTGCTAGCCTCCCGATCCGGCGAGCCAAATCGCTCTGTCGAGCCATCCGCCTCTCGATCCCCTTCGCCGTCGATGCGTGAGCCTGACTCAGCAGGTGTCCACCACCACCTCCCATCCCAGCTCTCTCCCTCCCCTCTCGTTTTGGCTGCTCCATCCATCGCTGCCCTCTTGGTATCGCTGTGACGCATTCCTGCTCGCTCTCAAAGCGCATAGGTTCTCTCCACCACCATCTCTGCATTCACTGCGCGTGTCCTTCCGTGGCCGTCGCGACTCGAAAAAAGTAACGCGTCGAGCAAGCACGAATTTGGCACCACTTGTAACCTCCGCTGCATAACGGCAGCCATCCCAACCCCACAGCAACATACCCAGGGAACCGGAAACCGTCTAGCATCTCACGCTCGACAGCAGCCATGGATAGCACCAGCAGGAACGAGGCCAACGCGCCGAACAACGACACCGACGCCGACGCCGAGTTCAACTGTAAGTTGCCGCCTACCACTTGGGTGACTGCGCATGACTAAGCACCTTCCCCCATCCGCAATGATGATGCTGACCTTTGGGTTCGATTGTAGCCTCCGAGTATACGCACAGCCATCTGGACCCATCGCTCGGACCAGGAGACAACGACGTCAGCTCCGCGGCGGCGGCGGCACCGCAGGCCGACTCGATCGAGCCCACCGAGACCAGCGAGCCTTCGGCGGCCGCAGCGGCACATGCAGGCGATGTAGGCCACACCAAAGCACTGGAGGCGGTCATGCAGCTCGCACAGGCGGCGTCGCAGCAGCAGCAGTACGACCAGCAGCACGCTGACGCCGACAGCGGTGCCGACAACGGCCAGGATGCTGCCGAGAAGCGCGGCGAGAAGCGCCGCCCATCGCACGGCAGCTCCAGCGGTCGTGGCGGCAAGACAGCACGCCACGACGAGTCGCACGTTGCTGCGGCTGCCGCAGCGGCCGCCGCCGCCGCTGCAGCTGGAGGCGACTCGGGCCTGCCGTTTCCCGAGTCGTGGTCCGACGGCAACATCCCCGCCGAGATTCAGAAGGCGTATCAGCAGCATCTTGCGCACGGCTTTGGCGCGACGGACGACGCTGCATCTGCCTCTTCGAGTCCGGGTAAACCTGGGCGGCAGTTGTCGACGTCGAAGCGGGCGGCGCAGAATCGGGCTGCACAGCGCGCGTTTCGCGAGCGCCGGGACAAGTATGTCAAGGTGCTCGAGAGCAAGGCTGCACGTCTAGAGACGGCGGTTCGCATTGCCACCGAGTGCAAGAGGCGATACGCGGATGCGGTCCAGACCATCGATGGGCTCAGGCTCGACAATCATACTCTGCGCGTTGCACTGGCGGCGTTGAGTGGGACATCGGTGGATGTACCCGCACCCTCGGGCAAGGCGGATGAACTCATCGCAGCTCTGCCCGACATTCCGCAGGTGACAACGCAGGAGGAGGACAGCATCTTACAGGGCGCACAGAGTCAGCTCTCGCAGGGCGCGCAGAATCTGGACTCGCTCAGCACAGTCGCCGCCGCAGCTGCTGCCGCTGGTCAGGAGGAGAAGAGTGCAAGTGCTCCCGTCAGTTTGCCCCCCGTGCCCTCGGCGCAGCAGGCAGCAGGCGAGAACAACACCCAGGAGGCCGAGGTAGCCACGCCGCCAACACAACCCGCTGCAAACCAGTCCACATAGTTGCGCGCGCAATGCACACGCCAAGCTTCCTACCCGTCCAGTGTGTGCCGGTCTAGTGTGTACCGATCCAGCTTGTGTATTGCATTTGTGAGACGGACATGCTTTTCTTCTTATGCACGGCATCTTCTCTTCTCATCCTCGTCATCCACACGCCCTCATCAGCCGGAATCGTAACGTTGGACGGGCATCGGGGTCAGACAAGAAATGTGTGCATTCGCTTGTGTTACAACGACACAGCGGTGGGGGTGGCGGGCTTAAAGTGGGTTTCGTGGCAAAAGTTGCAGCACACTCTCGGACCCGCCTCTACCTCGTCTTCATTCTTGACTCTCGTCTCTGCCGCTGGCAATGGCCACCAGAACGGCGAGAAGCGCGTGCTGCACTTTGCGCACGACTTTTGTCTTGCCGGCTGCGGGGTCTCCACCTTGACCACTGCAGGAGCGACGAGCGAGTCGTAGCGCTTAGCTCTGCGCAGGAGCGCATACGTCGTCTCGCCCACCAGCGGATTCGTCCCCGCCGGCACCGCGAGATGCTTGTTGGTGCGCACAAACATCTGCAGACTCGTCAGGCCCGTCTTGGGATCCACCTCGGCAAGGTCATAGAGCTTCTTGGTCTTGGCGAGTTCCTTGTGCTCCTTGCACCACACCTGCGGCACCATATGCCCCGATTCGCCCTTGAACGTCAGCGTGGCAATCACGTCGCGCCGCGTGCTCTTGACAGGAATGATCTCAAAGCCAAGCGTGTATGCCGGCTGGTGGTTGTGCGCACACGCCACATGGAACGTCTTGCGACACAGCGGATCCGAACACGACACGCACGCCCCACGCACATCGTGGCAGATACTACACTCGGCCTCGTACCGCCACGCGGGCAAGTTGCCACAGCTCTCGACGAGCTTGAGCCGCGCAACGTCCGAGAACAACACCTCGGGCATCCACACTGCACACAGCACGTGCGCCCAGTTATTGCACTCGGTCGGCTTGAATGCATCCAACGCTCCCAACGGCGCCTTGGCAGCCAAGCCCGGCTCCTTCTTGAGCCCATCGGCACTCGTATCGGGCACTGCCTTGGGTCGGCCGCGTGGCGCCTTTTCGCCGCTGTTCGAGAGCGCGTGCTTGGCCGAGATGGCCGCGGCCTCTTCCTGCGCCGCTGGCGAACAGAGGATGCAGCGCGGCAGAAGCGCCGCCTCCTGTGTCGTCTCGTTGTTGCACGGATCGCACATCCACACATCCATCTCGATCTCGTGATCCGTCAGGCCGTAACAGCCCTGGTGCACGCTCAACGAGCACTGGCGGCACTGCGCGAGCTTCTTCTTGGGCTCGATGCGCTTGCACATGACGCACTTGAGCGGCTCGGGTCGCGGCACCGACGGCGGCGCAGGGCTCGAGCCGGCGACACCGGGCGGGGTGGCCTTGGAGTCGCGCGAGGTGCGCGAGATCTTGCTGGGCGGCGCCACGCCGAGACCGTCCTCGGAAGCGGCAGTGCTGGCGGCGGTGGCGGTGCCGGACTTGTTGCGCGTATTGACCGAGACGAGGTCCGGATTGAATGTCTCGGCGGCGTACTTGCGCCAGTAGAGGCCGCAGTTGACACAGAGCACGCGGTTGGCGAGCGAGGCGGGGCCCTTGTACCAGATGCGACTCGAGGTGGTGGAGCACATGGCGCACGAGGTCGAAGCGCCGGACGGCTCGCTGTCGCCGTACACCGAGAGCGAGGGCGACACGGCGCGCGAGGTGGTGGGCTTGGGCGCCGGCGTCGACGTACCGTTGGCACTGCTGAGCTTCCTGGACCCACCTTGTGGCTTGGCGTCGTGCATTGCATCCAGGTCCGCCTTGATGCGCTGCACCTTCCACACGACAAAGTAGCGCACGATGTCCGAGACCTTTTTGGTGGGGATGTACTTTTTGAGCTGCTTCATGTCCGAATTGACCTGCGCGATGCCGGCCTCGAACTGCTTGGCCTCCTTGGCGGACCAGTTGGTGATGCGCAGCTGCTTGAGCGTGCTCGCCGACATGGCCATGAGCGCCTGCACCGGATCGCCTTGCTTCTGGGTGAAGGTCATGAGCGCGCGGTTGATCAGGTCGACGTGGTGGGGCGGCACGGACTTGAAGTGGGCGCGCACCGCCTGCATGTATGCGTCGAGCTCCTTGTCGGACTTGGCGGTCTCCGGAAGGAAGATGGGCTCGACGCTCTGGTCGCCGCCGCGCTCGAACTCGGGTGGCTCTGCGGGGAGTTGGACGGGTGGCATGGCGGGGGTGCTGCTGCCGGTGGTGGGCGTATCGGAGCGTTCGTGGGCTTCTCTCTTGCGCTTGAAAGGGCGGCCTTTCTTCTTGTGCGAAACGGTGGAGCTGGTGGGCGCGGGCGTTCCGGATGATTCTGCCGCCGTTGCCACGGATGCTTCAGCAGCGGGCAGGGCACCAGCACCAGCCTCTTCCTCCTTGGCCTTCTCTTTGCCTCGGCAGTGCACGCCGAGTCCGGCTTCCTTTTGCTCGTCCCAGGTGGGGAGCGATGCCTGGTACTTGGGCCCAAGGCGAGTTGTTGCGATGGGATAGACCGAGTCGTGCGGGTCGAGCACGTCCATGGCGGAGGTGTGTTGACCAAAGTAGCGGTAGGGCCAGCGGTTGAAGCAGCGGGTGCCTCGAATGTCGTCCGACGACTTTTCTGGCGCGGGCGTACCGTCGGGGGTGTTGGTGGCTGAGGCCACGTCGTCGGCTCGGCCGGCCATGCCTCTTCTCGGATACGAAGATCGACCGCGACCGCGGGCTGAGCCGCGAGTCTTGTTGGCGGTGGCGGTGATCTGATGCCTTGGCGGGTTGGAGGTGCTTGGGCTTGCGGTGGCCGAAGCCGATGCCGAGGCGAGCTGACCTCCATTCTGAAGGGTGTGCTCGACGTGCTGCTCGTGCCTGCGGGAGCAAGGAGCGCAGGTCCAGCTGTAGCCTTTTGCGGGCTTGGAGACGAGCGGTGGGTTGAGGCACTTCATGTGAAAGAACTTTTTGCAGGTGTCGCAACGGACGGACTCAGGACCCGAGGCCCAGCGATGGCAGACTGCGCAACCTCGGAGGGCGTCGGTGAGGTCGTTGATCATGCCGGCCTCTGCGACTACAAAGGAGTAGCGCATGCGGAGGGTGGATAGGACTTCTGGAGGGGCGTTCTGGACCTTTTCGGTGGGAACGACATCGTAGAAGCGATGAATGTATCTGTCGTAGAGCTGGTAGTAGTAGAAGTGGTCCTCCTTCTTCTTCCATTGGGTGACGTCGGGAGCGGTGCCTGCGCCGATGAGATCGCGGTGGCGGACTTCGCAGATGCCGCGGACGTTTTCGAGGCTGAATACGTCCGAGTGCATGGTTGCGACGAGCAGGCGCGGGTCGTTTGTGGAGCGTAAGCTGATGTCGCGCATGCGGAGGAAGACGTTGGCGCGGACCTGCAAGGTGCCGGAGCTGCTGGCGAGAGCGGCCGCGCCGCTGCGGGAGGATGCGGCGGTGACGAATTCCATGACTCTGGCGATCATGTATGGCTCGCCTGCGCCGGGAGCCCATGCGGGGGAGAGGTAGATGTGGTCGTTGATGCCGATCATCTTGCCGTCTCGGATGGCGACGCGGGTGACGGGAGCGGCGGACTTTGTGGCGGAGGTGGAGGGTGCGGCATCGAGGAGGGCCTGCTGCTGCTGTTGCTGCTGGAGGCCAGAACTGGAGGCGGTGAGGCCTGTGGCGGCGAGGGAAGAGGTCGACATGGCTGCGCAAATGGCGGTGGTGGATGCGACGAAAGGCAAGCGGATTTAACCTTCCAGCGATGGCCCAGACGGGCGTGCGCGCGTGAAGGAGGGACGTGAAGGGGGAGAAGATGCGTTATGCAGCAGGGATGCGATGGTGGTGCGGCTGAGCGGCATGCACAGCGCGCCGAGGTTACAGGCCACCGGCCAAAAAAAGGACAAGGTTGTGCGCCGAGGAAGAAGCTGGAAGAAAAAAAGGAGGGAAAAAAGAAAGGCTGCGGAGAGTGTTGGGGCGCAACGGAGATGAAGTGAATGCGGAGGGGTGCTGGAGTGTGCGAGGAGACAGCGGAGGGGAGCTCGGGCCAGAGAGCGGCCGCTGGGGATGGTGGTGAGGAGGGGAAGGGAAGGTGAGGGGCGAAGGGGAATTTTTTGAGCGTGAGCAAGATGCGCCCACCGAGCCGTAGCTGACGGCCAAGGCGAGATTACACGTGGGTGGAGCGGGAAGGCGAGAAGCGAGTTGGGCGAGGCATACAGGGCTAGCGGTGCACGGCGAAACACGGATGGAGGATGTGCGAGTGTGCGAGGGGGAAGAAGCAGTGGTGAAGATGTCGGCGACGGCGGCGAGAAACGGCAGGAAGGATTGGGTGGGGACGGGGAGGGGGGAGGCAGAGGATTACCGGCAGAGAGGGATGGGCAGAGTGACATGAACCGGAGAAGCAGAGATGCAGATGTTGGACGTAACGTCGTTGGCCAACGCAGCAAAGAAACAGCGCCGGAAAAAAAAGGCAGAATTGCGCATGCAGGCGGCCGAGTGCAGAAAATAGGGCAAAGGATGGTCAGCATGGCGCTCTTTGCAGGAGTAGCAGTCGCAGATGCAGTGATGGTGCATGTACGTGTCGCCAGCCGGTTCTAGCACGGATGCAACGCTCGCAGATGGGACAAATCATAAGATCTGAGGATGAAGAGGACGAAGAGGGAGAGGGAGAGGAGATGCCGATGGCGAGATGTGATCCACCAGCAGAACGAGCATCGCTGCGGCGTGATGAAGAGAGCAGCACAGACACAGCCGATGATGGACAGGGCGATCACACTAGAGGTAGAGAGCTTCACGCAGCGACAAAAGCGAAAGGAGATGGCGCGATGATCAAGGAGAAGGGCGAGCGCACGATCACAATCTGGCCTCGGCCGGGAGGCTGATGTGGGCGAGAAAGAGCTGCAACGTACCTGTGCGGGATGGACAGCTGGTGTAAGATGCAATAACGACTTGCGCTGTGGCAGAGGATGGATGCAGTGCTGAATCGCAGCGATGGCGAGGTATGCTGTGGGTGAGGAGAAGAGATGGAGTGACCGGACTCGGGATTGCGGGATCAAGGTTGAAGGCAGCGATACGCTGTGCTGTGCCGAGCTTGGGACTCTGGAAGGCTGGCTTGTGCCTGTCTGGAGAGCGTTGTGCGTTGTGCGTTGCGCATTGTGGGCACACCCGGCTCTGCCAGCCGCTTGTCAACGCACTGCACTGCACACACTCTCACAAACTCATCCGCGCCCGCGTGGACCGTAATGCAAAAGCCTGCCAAAGCGCGCACCGCCGCTCGAATTTTGACACGAGCCGCCGAGGGGGGGGCTCTGCACTTGCCATTGCCTAGCTTCGACGTACAACAGATGGCTCGAGAAGAAGCAGTGTAGCTCATAGAATACTCATGTGGGTACTGATAAACATACTTGTAGCTTCACAGTCTACTGCTCTGCTACTCAGTCTGACGTTCGTTGAAGGCCGTTGATGGCTGCATGGGATGGATGACTTGCGATTGCCATGCTCTTTTGTTTGACCGCAGCGCATCCAATGCCAGCCTCAACCGCACTTCATCATGCTCTTCTTCAAGCTACCCTGTGCTTCTGTCCCGAGCGAGACAATTGAGCCACGATGAAGCTCAATGTGTGCTTGCAGGGCAACAATGGTGAGGCTTGGGTGGTTGGTAGCGCCAGTGCAAATCCCTCCTGACTTCTGGCCATCGTGGACACTTTTCTTTTTCTCCTTTTTTTCCCGAGCGGTGCGGCACACGAGCAGAGCCAGAGCGGGCTGAGCTCGCATATGGTGCGCGGCGCCGTCAGCCAAGTTGGAGAGGGCCCACGACGTTTTGCCAGAAACAAAGGGCTGGACCCCTTGCTAATTTTTCCGATTCACAGCAAGGCCGGTCTAACAGTACCACAAAATCGCCCAAATGACGCGGTCAAGTCTAGTGCGGGGCTGCAACCGAAATTGCGTTTGGACGTGGGTCATGTGGAGCAAGGCGCCGTGATGAGGGGGTTCGTGCACTGGCCCAGTGTCAACACTCACGCTCTCTCTCCCTCGAAAGTGGGCTGCAGCGAGGTGCATGCAGGGCTCGAGCGCCCACGGCTTCGGTACGCCTGACTGCTATCACCCTCCTCATCCCCTCGCACCCTCTTCGACGTCGTTGTCGCAGGTGCATCGTGCTGAGCCCTCATTCGCACTGCTGCCCATCATGACACGCGGCGTGCACCACATCGACACCGTGCCGGACATCATCCCGGCGCGCGTCAACATCCACCACCTCCAGCTGCGCGACCTTCTCCAGCCCACGGGCGTCAAGGACAACGTGCTCTTCGTCAGCCGCCTCCAGGTAGAGCACGCCGACTTCACCAACCCGCTCAAGCCGCCCTCGGTCTATTGCACCCTCGACTTTCAGCCCAACTGCCTCACCACCGGATCGGGGTTGCTCGCTGCAGGTGGTCAGCATGGCGAGTTGGCGCTGCGCCCGTTGCATCCTGCGTCATTGCAGCGTCTCGATCCGTCGTGCTCCGAGCGCACTCCGGCGCCTTGGCTGCTCCGAACACCGACGGGCGGGTCCATCAACAATGCCATCTCCATCCAGCCCGACCTCAATGCTCCCTCGTCCTCGCGCGCCTTTGCATCCGCTGCACCCGAGGCCTCGCCAACCGCCTCGAAGCGCGACGTGGTGGATGCAGTGCCAGAAGACACCTACTCGCCTTGGGCAAGGGACGAACCGTCGTCGTCATACTCTTCTAACCAGGCACGTCCTGGCCTGCTGTTCGGCGACGAGCAGATGGAGTCCGAACTCTCCCAGAGCGTGTTTGAAGAGCTCGCGGCCGCCTATGGCTTCGACCCGGCCTCGGTCAATCGCAGCTCAGCATGGCGGCGATCTTCACCCGTGCGTGCTCGGCGCACCTCGTCCAACCCATCATCTCTCTCCTCCCCCATTGCGCCAATCGCGCCCATCAAGGTGATGGTGTCGAACAACGACCAGTCGATTAAGCTGTACAAGCTGCGTCCGCCCAAGTCGAGTGCCGGTACGGATGGACGCATCGAGTCGGGCTTGCCTGGTCTATCGCGCAATACTACGCTGCACTTCCCTACGGCCGTCAATCACTCGTCGCTGTCGCCCGATCAGCGCACACTGATTGCGGTGGGTGATACACCGGATGTGTTTATCCACAGCGTTTCGCGGTCGGGCGAACACGTTAAAGTGGCCACGTATACTGCGTCTAGCGATGCATGTTTTAGCACCACCTGGTCTCCTGACGGCAGCAAGTTCGCAGTTGCCAGTCAGGACGGTGTGGTCTCGGTATGGGATGTACGCAGTAGTCGACGATTAGCTGCACTCACTACGAGTCAGGCATCTAGTAGTAGTGGTAGTGGAGCAGCACGGGTGGTGAAATTCTCCCCCGACGGAAGGTTCTTGGCCTTTACGGAGCATCGAAACTTCTTTCACGTTGCAGACACCGTGACATTCGAAGACGTTCAACGGGTTGCAGCACCTACAGTTGCTCCCGAGTCAAGCACATGGTCAGAACGAAGAATCCCACTAACGACAAGTATGGTCGATACGGATCGATTCCGATTGTTGACGGGTCAAGATGCAATTGCGAGGGATAGGGAAAGAAGGTCAATGATCCATGCCACCTTTATGCGCGAGTGGAACCGTGCCATCAACCTGGTAGACCGTGGTCCTTCCTCCGACCAAATCGCAACCTCAAGAGGATCCAACTACTTTCCCGACCTCCTCAATTGGTCTCCCACTTCAACATCAACCTCGACTCCAGCTCCACCAACATCCGGCGCAACAAATGTAAGCGGTCTATGTTGGGATCCCGATTCTGAGGCTGTCTTTGTGTCTACCGAACGCGCAATCGCCAAATACCCAGTCGCAGATCCAAGAACGTCCGTTGCAAACGCCACCCTCCTATAGCCACCACTCCTCATGCACCAATCGTCAATGCTTCTCCCTCCAACAGTCCATCCTGCCTCGCCTGTCTGGGTCGCTGCGAGCAAGCACCCGCCCCATCACGTCTGCTCACCACACCCACCACCGCCACTGCCACCACGCGTCGAACAAAAAAGGTGAGACAACCAAAAAGACTACATAACGAGAGATATGCGTTGCGCTTGCTTAAAAGTACAAATGTGGATACGGACGAACTAATGTGTGCGAGTGTGTGTCTGTGTGTGAGTGATTCGGATCAAATGCGGATCAAGAGTAAGAAACAAGGTTGAGAGCGAGCCGGCGTCTCGCGCGATTCGGATCAAATGCGGATCAAGAGTAAGAAACAAGGTTGAGAGCGAGCCGGCGTCTCGCGCCACTCAGTAGCGGATCAGCAGCGGGTCGACGTAGTGAGCCTCGGCGTTGTTGAACGGCGCGTGCGGCGCTTGCACCGCATACTGCGTGTAGCCGTGCATCATGGCCTGCTTCGACGTATAGTTCGCGTAGAAGGGCGAGAAGGCGTCGATGGGAGGCGTCGGGTACGGCGTCGTGGTCGCCAGCGGCTTGCGGATCGCCATGACCTCGGCCGCCTCGTGCGGGGGCTGCCAGTGGAAGTAGTCGCTCTGGCATGCGATGGGCGCAGGCATATGCACGCCCAGGATGCCCCGGTCGTAGCCCGCCGCCAGCTGCCAGTAGGCCAGCGGATGCGGCTTGCACGCCATCGCACTCGCGCCCGCAGGCTGCTGCATCACAAACGGCGCCAGCAGCGTATTGGGCGTCGAGACCAGCGGCTCAAACACCGAGCGTGGGCATGGCTGCGCAAAAGGCGGGCTCAGGCCGTAGTTGCGAGCTGCCGTGCCAAAAGTGTGCATGGCTCGCTCGTCGTCCAGCTGGCGTCGCTTGGTGCTGCGTTCGGGCGAGGGCGTCTGGTAGCAGTTGGGCTCGCTCAGCGGGCTCGTCTGGTCGTACTGGCCATAGCTCCTCTTGGCACCACCGCCCACCGACGCGGGCGGCTGCTGAACACCGTTGGGCATCAGATGCAGCGAACGCGAGGCACAGTCGGCCGAAGATGCGGCGGGCGTGAGGTAGCCTGCATGGTTCATGATGGCTTGGACGCCGGCGTCCATCTCGAAGCGTGGCACCAGCGCCGCCACGGGGGCGGGCGCAGTGGCAGCCGCATACATGTGGCTCAGGTGGCTCGTAGCTGCTGTAGGCGACGAGCGAGGGCGCGAATCAACCACCTCGGGGGACCAAGATCGCGACTGGCTCACGCGCGAGTTGTTGGCGATGCGTCGTGGTGCATCGTAAATGGCCGAGAGGCTGGGCGCTTGGTGCGGGTGCAGCAACGCCGACGGGTGCGATTTGGAGGCGGTCGAGTGGATGAGGCCATGCTGGTGGAGCGCCGTCTGACGCGCCTTTTCGGCCTCGTGGGCGCAGAGCGCGAGATGGCGGCGCTCTGCGAGGATCTCGAGCGTGCCGATCCAGCTGCGGAAGTCGGCATCCGAGGCGTGGATGTTGGACGAGAGGCCGAGCCAGAACTCGATCTCCATCTTGGTGACGTCCTTGAGCTTGAGACCCGAGAGTTCAGACCAGGTCTTGTTGGTGTAGGTGTGGTCGTCAAGGAACTTGTTGGCAAGCATGAGCGCAGTGACGAACAGGCGGAATTCGCTGCCGTCCTGGCCGCGGAGGCCGGGGTTCTTGGACTTGAGACGGTGGATGTAGAGGAGCGCAAGGATGATGACCGACTTGGACACCTGAGTGGTGTTGAGCATGTTGCGCACAAAGTCGGTGAAGCGGCGGCGCGGGAAGAGGCGCAGCGTGCGAGGGTCATTAGATCGCTCCGAAGCGCTAGGTCGCGAGCGGCTGCCGGCGTCAACGGCGGAACGAGCGTGTGCCTCGACGGCGTTGTGGAGGTCGCGGACGGAGAAGGAGACTGCTTCGGACAGGCTGCCAAGGCTGAGCTTCTTCGAGTGACGCTTGGCGGTGGGCGAGTTGGTGATGGAGAGGCGACCGGGACGGGTGGTGGGACTCGAGACGGCCGACGATGTCGAGAAGCTGGGCTCGTGGCTGTCGATGCCGCTGAACCAGATGTAGCACACCATTTGTGCGCACCAGTCGCTCACCGAGGTGGACGACTTGAGGTCGGCGTCGTCTGTGGAAGGCTTGGAAGTGGCGGCGGCAGTGGCCTGCTCGACCTCGGCGTCGGAATCGAAGGCAGCTGGAAGGGCGTGAGTGACGGGGGCGACGATCGAGTCGGCTTGCTGCTTGTTGGTGGAAGCGTGCTTGGACTGCTTGTGAGTTCGTGGCCAGTTCTCCTTGCCAAAGTAGGCGGCGTCACGAGGGACGTCCTTGCGCAGACCATCCGACAGAGGAAGCGCCGATGGAGGAGGAGCGACGTACACCATGATGGGCGGCAGCGTTGGGAGGTAAACGGATAGAAGTGGTGTTGGCGAGTAAGAGTGCGCAACCGTTATGCAGCGGGATGGCTGCCAGAGCTGTCGGCGAGCGGCTGAGAAAGGGGGACGCTTTGTCACGCTCGCGCGAGCAGAAAGGACTGGCCCCGTGGAGACGGTTGGATCAGGCCGAGGTTGAGGCTGCCAACATGGAGGTGATGGAGTCGAGACAGTAGACGCCGGATAGAGGAGCGGCTACAGATGAGGGAGGCGGTCTGATGAGGTAGCTGTGGTGCTCGCGCTGCGGTGGGTCGTTGACTGTGGTGCGGAAAAGAGGCTACAAAGCGTTGAAGTTGGAGAACAAGTAAACGGCAGGTATGAGCGCCGTAGATGCGGGAGTAGATGGCCCTGAGTGTGCAAGGCGCTCAGGTGGGGATCTCGATGCGAACGGTCGAGAAAGGGAGCGCAGAACGAGAGGGCGATGCGCTGAGGTAGACGATGTTGGTCGGAGAGATGGCTGCTGGAGACCGAAGTGTTGATGGTAGGATGCTAGTCTGGTAGGCTCGTGGAAGAAGGTGAGAAAGCAGCACCGTCAAGGAGGCCGAGCGTGTGAGGTAGCGTGTGCGGTGCAAGCAGCGAGCGAGCGAGGAGCTAGCAGCTAGCAGCTAGGCTTGTGCGTGAGAGAGCGAAGGAGGATACGACTAGAGAAGGCGAGTAGGGAATGGGTGAAGAGAACGTGGGTTGGACGAGAGGTGGGAGGAGATGGGAAGAAGAGTTGTTCTTGCCAGAAGGCGAGGCAAGGGGGGCCGGGCGGGCAGGGGATGCTTGATGCAGTTGATGGCGGATGCGGCTGTGGCCTGGGCAGGAGGAGTAGCAGTCAGCAGTAGCAGAGCCGGCCGTGGCAGCAAGCGTTGGGTGGGGAGTGAGGCGTCAGAAGGACTCAAACCAGACAACCGAGGCGGAACGGGCAGCACAAGCATCACCACCACCAACAGCAGCAGCAGCAGCAGAAAGCAGGAGCTAGGAGGCGGAGGAGGGCGAGGACCCAAGACCAGGAGGCAGAGGCGGAGGCCGAGGAGCGGCGGCTGCAGATTGACAGGTAACTAAGGGCGGCGGAAGTTGCACTCCAACACAAAGAAAAGTGCCGAGAAGGCGTTGTGGATGTGCCGCGCCCTTGGCCGACGCAATGCAGAGCCGACGCGAGGCACAGGCGAGGCACACGCAAAAAGGCAGGCAAGGCAAACCAAAGCATGAGGTGACCCGCATGCCACGCTTGAATCCAAGGGGCGCCGGACCCAGGCGGGCACAGCCTGAATGAGAGGGAAATTGCACCGGTGCAGTACATGCAGCGCAGTGCAGTTGCAGTGTTGGGGAGTGGAGGGCAGGGCTGGGCAAGGCTGGGCTGGGCTTGGCTGTGGGAGCGGGCGGCGCGGTTTGACAGCACCTCTCGCTTATTGCGTCGAGGCGTTCCAACCACACCCAGGCATGTGGCAAAGAAAGAAGGCAGCAGCATGTCCGACCATCGACGTCGATTCGCCTCTTCACTAGCTGGCTCAGCTTGCTGTGAAGGGATCAGCCCACCACGCAGCGGAACCCAGCCGAATCTCAGCGGCAAAGCAACAAGCTTTGTGATTACATCCCGTCCATACGGGCAAGATACAGTTGCGGGTTGAATGACAGCGGCACTGCAGCCGGACACGGGCTGGCTGACCCCATAATCTGGGTGCAGCGGGCGGAGGTGAAATCGGAAAAGCCGAGCCCCCAAGATGGTGGGCGGTTGAAGCTTCCAGCGCGCCAGTCGTGGGAGGCAGTGGGGACGAATACCGGCACCACAACCGCAAAGCCCACCTAGCCCAAGCCTCAGCCTCAGCCTCAGCCCCAGCCGTAGCCCCCTCGCCCTAGCCCTAGCTCTCCAGCCGGCCATGCGGCCAAGCGGCCAAGCCGCATGGATTCGACGCTTTCTCTTTCCGCTGGGACGGGCTCAAACTTGGATTGCGGAATCGCATCTGATCCGACTGCAGAGCCTGCAAGCTTGGGCCCGGTCTCCGCTCTCGGTCTCCAGCCCGCGCTTCCACCGCAGCTCGTCTCACAATTAGACATGCATGCATCCAACGGGCTTTTTCTGATCATTGTTTCGTCCAGCCACCATATGATCGAACGGGCTCAAAGCGTCGAGGCTGCATCGCATGGCTGCAGGTGTTGTACGGGCAGGGGAGAGCCGCAGGAGGCGAGCAAGCTGACTCGTCGAAGCATGACCCAAGTCGAGCTCGCCTCGTGCTCGCCTGGACTCGCGCCGCCTCCCTGGCGCCGGGCATCCCAAAAAGAACAAAGGGCGGTGGAGGGCGAGTGGAAATGGAAACTTGAATGCGCGGCCGCCAGTAACTAGTCGCACACCGAGGGCCCGCGTTGGGTTAAGCGAGGTGCCAGGCGAGGCACGGAGCGGGCACCAAAACTGGGATGCAATGCGACCTGGAAAACCCGCCCCGCCGAGTCGCGCGCTGCTCATGCAGATCCACCCGGCTCGTCAGCGCAGCTGCGTGCAACGACCAAGCCCAAGACGGCACCGCCATCGAGACAATTTCCGACAAGCTCGTCTCGGCGTCCACCGTGGGCCAAATCACACGCTCAAGCTTCTGCACGCGGCAAAATGCTATCCTTCACTTGCGCTCCACCGAATCAAGCGCTGCAAGAGCCCACGGGAGCGTCGGACCAGCCGACAAATTGCTTTGAGCCGGGCTGTGCTGTATTGTGCCGCAACTTATGGAACGGCAAGGTTGGTGGCCTCCGAGGCGGAGCCGGCAACGGAGTCTCAAGCGGCAGGCGGAGACGCACCCACGGCGACACACTCAACGGAGAAGGCGCGGAGAAGAAATGTACGTCAGGCTGGATTCGGCTCGGCCGCGTGTGGAGCTGTAAGCACGCGCGCGCCGGCATCACGCCCCAAGCGAGCACTTTGGCGCTGCACAGATGGCAATTGACGCCGTCCCGTGCCTAAGCCCTCGTTTTGTAACCGCTGCAGGCGAAAACAGAATCCATTCGACGGCATCTCGGAGCAAATTTTGGCAGCTTTCACCGCCTCTGCCTTGCTATGCTTTGCATGCGGCACTGCTGTAGTTGCTTCATTGGAGCCAAGATTCAGCTCAGCTAGCAACGAGCCAACCAGTGTCTCTCGGTCCGAACGAGAGATCGGCCTTGTGAATCCATGCCAAAGTCACAACCTGTGCATCACTGCAAGGCGGGTTTCAAACGTACGACGCCGGCGAGCTGCGGCTGCGGTGTGCTTGCAAAGTTGTGACGGTGCAAAAGGGTCCCCTAGCCCGCACCCGAAACGATGCTCGCCAGCCGATACCCATTCCAACCCTCTCGAGCCCCTGCAAGGGGACTCCTCAAAGCCAAAAGAAAATAGGAGCCAAAAGAAAAATCGTAGTCGAAAGCGATCAAGGCGTGAAAAAAGGGTTCTTGGATCGCTTGCGCCAAAGCCGCGCGCGCAGACGCAGCCGATGATGTCGAGGCTCGAGAGTTGATGCTTTGATGAAAGCGAAGCGGCAGCGGGGCCCGAGCCTCGGGTCTGCAACCGACCCGCTGTCATCCAGCCTTGAATGCGGACGTTCTCAGCGCCATCGTCGTGTGAATATGATACCGTCGGGTGCGACGGGAGTCACGCAGACGTGGCTTCTTTTCGTCATTGCAAAGCAGCACGGAACGGCGTGGTCGGAGCTAGCCGAGGCGTACGTTGCTCTTCAACATGACCTTCACAACAATTGCACGCATGGCACTGCCAGCGGCGTGACGTGGATTTTGCAACGCAACGCCTCACCTCGCATTCGCGCCGGCCAAGACAGCGTACTGAAGCATGACAGTGGAAATTGCTGACGGGGTCGGCCGCTGGCTAAAAATTTTAGCGCGATGCACTACCACGCAGGCGAGCGAACCACTGACGCAACGCGCTGCTTAGCAGCGCTGTGGAGACTCTGAAAGCGGCCACTAGCTTGGCATTTGGGTAGCCGCGTGTTGTGTGCAACATGCATCCCGCGGCGTTCGCCATGCGGGCGAGCCCTTCTTTCTCTGCACGGCGACCTCGGTCGGCCATCCGCCGACGACCCTTGCCTTGAGCACTGGATCGCTCGCGATCAAAGCCGCTCGGATCGGCAGCGCAGCATGATGGTTCCACCGGCTCTGCCGACTCCCACGCCCGGTTGAAGCCCGCTCCGAAATGACACAGCGTGGCTGCGTGGGTGGTGGGCAGGTAAGAGTTCATATTGCATCTCGGCATCCGGCGCTTGTCATCTGCGTTCAAGCCAAAAGCTTGGAGGGCGGCGGTGGGACCGTACCGACCATCGAAAGAAGAAATGCAGGACCCACCCACCCAGCGAGCCGGATCGAGCTGCACTCCTCAACTAAAAGCCAAACGCCTGCACTGCAGTAGAGAAGGGGGCGGCGGCGGTGCGTTGAAATGCGTGGTGCTGGTGGCGCCCCCTTTGTGCTTTGCGGCTGAGTTGCCAAGGTTCGATCGCGCACTGCTGGCTCAGGGACCTTGCAGCTCGCCTTTTTCATGCCGCTTCCAAGCCTCGGTCGCGACCAAAGGGGCCTGCAGCAGCTGCGGCGGTGGTCTCATTGCGCGCCGCTGCAGCCTGCATCTTTGTCCGAAATTTGCAGCAGCAACTCGCCTCGATTCGACCTGCGATTTGACCTGTTGCGTTGCGTTGCCCCGCCCTCGTGGCTTTCCAGATTCAACGGCGAAACTCTGGCTGCCGCTCCGACCCAGAATGCTATTCACGCCAGCGAGACACCCGCAAGAATCTCCTGCCTCTTCACACCTACTCGTGTTGTGGTACACATAGTTCCAGCCGCCCTCACTCTTGAATGGCCGCCCGCGTCCTGGTGTCAGCCCTTGCACACGGCATCGCTTCCCGGCCCCTTTTCCTTCGCAACCGCCGAACCTTGCTCCGCCATGACCAAGGCGACCGATGCAATGCAGACGGACGAAACAGCCAAGACGAGCGGCGTCTAATGTGCAAGGATTGCAAGCAGTGGCCACTGCAGCGGTCCGTTGTTCCGCCGAAGCCTCATTGCTTTGCGTTGGAGCTCTTGCTCATCTCATCATACGGGCTACCGTCGGTCGTCTCGCTTTGACACAGAGCGACAGCCAGTGTCACGTCGGAGTTGGAGTCGCAGTCGCTCGGATGAGGAGGCCAGGTGCATGGCAGCACCAAGGAGATCGCCGGGCAAGAGCGTGCAGCGGAGGGTCAAGCGTCTTTCTGTCATTCCCGCGATGCTCTAAGCGAGGGACCGGTTTGCAATCAGTGCGAAGCGATGGGACCGGGACGAGATGGATGTGAAACGGAGTGGCGCACGTACAGGCTCGTATTCGCGCGGAAGCGACGGATGAATTCGCCGTCGACCGTCTCCAACCATTTGCACTGACAGTCTCCGCCCATCGGCTGCAACGGTACCACACCAAGCCTGGCACCTCGTCGGAATCGCATGGACCGACCGACCACTATTGTTCGACTGCAAGCTGCAGACGCTTGCAGAGCAGTGAACCACAACCTTGAACGTGGTTTGGAACAGTGCAGTGCATTGCACATGCAGCGACTCGTCGGCGAAGCATCTGTGCACGAATTTCACTGCACGCCCAAAAGCTCGCCAACGGCACTTGCTGTTAGCTGGCGAGCGGTGGTGCGCGTGCTTGGCGGGGAAAGCAACTTTTCGAACGGGCTAGCCGAGGCAGGCCTGTCCAAAAGCATCTCGCCATCATCCATACCAACGGAGCTCGCCTGAGCGAGAAACCGCCCAAAGAGGAACCTGCCCACAGGGATTCGAGACAGGGGAAAGCAGGCACAACATTTTGGCGGAGACCTGATTTAATTTTTCGATCTTTGTTTCCCGCAGCGAGTCAACGCGGGTTCAGATCCCGTGCTCAATTAGGGCGCATTTTTTGCTCCGCCTCGGACCACTTTGCAGGCGTTGCTGGGGAGACAGGCCAGCTGTCGCAAGGTGAGCCGCCCAGCGGTAGATTCCTGGCTCAACAAATCCGACCTGCTTTTGGGTTGCCTGTCGTGCATCGGTCGACTCAAGCCCGTCGTCCGCTTGCCCGCGGAGCGCGCCAAGCTGCTTGGCCGCCCCAATTGCAGTGGCCATGACAGTAAGCATCACGTCTTCAGCGTCAAGAAACGGCCAGCCGAGTTGCTGATCATCACCGGTTTGGAACGACCTCTTGCGGTACTGAGCATAGCTGAGCCACAATCGGCTCAGTGGCTCCGTCGGACCCGGCTTGTCACACTCCAAATCACTTTCTGCAGCAGCCTCGCTCAAATCGCCTCGCCAGGACGACTGAACTTCCCGGAACTCATTGTAGTCCGACTACAGTAGAAATCTTCCCCAAGGCGAAGTTGTTTAGATCGAATCGACGCCAGATTCGCACCAAACCTGCCTCGGTGGATTGCACGGCGGATAGAAAGTCGCGCTGTCATGGCCGTTACGATTGCACTTCGGCTGGCGTTGCGCTCAATTCGATCCGGTAAAACTCAGACCAGGCGGGGCGATGAGAAACAACAGCAGCCATGGTCGCCATCTCGCTCGACGAGCTCGGTTTCGCATCCAGCCGAATTCGGGTCGCCGTGTCAAGGTAGCACACGCCCCTGTTGCACTAGGGGAGCATGAAGGCAGCTTTCAGCTCCGACCTCACCTCCATGGCCCACGGCGGGGCGACACGCGCTCCGCTCGGCCAGCTGTGCTAGCTATGAGCCAGGGCCGACTTGGCGGCGGGCTTGTATTTTTTTACGTTTCGGCCCTGACATACTTTTGAGCCCCGCTCGCCTCGCAGCGTGTCCACGGTGCCTAGCGCTCCCTTGCCGCTCAAGTTCGAATCCTGCTCTTTTGTCGGCTGGGTCTTTCGTCGGCCCTCGAGGCGAAACCGCTCATGGCGTGACTGGCATTTCCACTCTACTCGTAAAGGGGCCGGTTGATTCCTCCAGGCTCCCTCCCGTGCCAGCTGAGTTGCCAGCGTCCTGATCCAGCTGGCCCTGCCTGACAACTTGACACTCCGTCCGCCCCTCCGATCCGCGCAAACATGGCCAGGCGCAACTGTTTACCCTGTAGATTGATGTCGTCGGAGGTCTAGCCATTGATCGAGAGCAATTGCCGACCATGCGTGGCGCTCAGTCGGCAACCTTGCCTCGACTTAGCTCACATACGGATCCTGGGTGCGAGGCGGACGGTACCATTCGAGATGGTCCATCAGCTGGGTGCAGCCCGCGCTGCACACGTCTACGGGCGATCTGTTTGAAGTTGTCGCCTGCCACCAGGTCTGGCTGCAGTAGCCTCGTGTGGTTGTTGTGTATTCGCCTCTAGCTCATTTACGGTATTCGGCTGCAATGGCTGCCGTTGCACTCGGTCATCGCTTCGTGTGACAACTAGTCCAGGCACGCTTACGACCGACAATGGCTGCCGAACGGCCAAGCCAGCGACAAAGGGCACGCCGCTGGCCGCTTGGCGGCTGGCTGCATTTCACAGGGCTGGCGATCGCGAGGCGGCCCGCAAAGCTCGCCTCGGTTTCCGAACGGCTTCCCGTGGCGTGTGCGCTTTTCTTCTCGGCTGCGGCGATGCTCGAATAACTTAGGCCCAACAATGCTGCTGCCGAGGGCAAAGCATGTTGTGCCGTGCTGTATGACATGGTGCCCACTTGCCCACCCACGTCGACAGGTTCGGCTGCTGCGCGCCGAGGCCCCCTAGGATTTTTTTGCCGATCCTGGCTCAGCATGCGATAGAGGCCTCCTCCCGCGCGCTGCTGCCGAGAGTCAGGGGGGCTTATGGCCGCTCATGCGCGTAGTCCGAAAGCGAGAGGGTTTGACTGCCATCACGGTTGTAGTCGCAGCTTACAGCCGAACATCGCGGGTAGAGGTGGCACCAAGCGTGTTGGCTGAGACAACCAAGCTCGGCTTATCGCGTCCGTTGGGCGACAAGGTTGCCGCTAAGAGCCAGATACTGTAGCGACGACAAGCGTGAAACGGCAAGCGGAATGCTCTGCCGAAGAGTCGCACAAGGGAGCAGCGACGGGCACACGCATAGGGCGGTGCTGTGCTCGTATCGTGCTTGGCAGAAGCAGCCGAGCGGCCCGCGATGTAGGGTCGGAAAGGCATGGACGAGCATATCCCTGTCCGTCCAGCATGGGGGCTGCCAGTTGCCGAGTGACTGCGCACACCACCGCATGCATGCAAATCGCAGACAAGGCGAGCACCAAGCATACGGTAGTCTGCGGCAACCTCGACGGTACCCCGTTGCAGCTGCAGACCACAGCGTGTCTCACCCTGGTCTTTCTGCACGTTGAATTCATTGCCCGCAGCGCCGAGCGCCGCAGCAGGTGTCGACGTGGAACTGCTCAGCACCATCCACGTTGCCTGGCTGTACACGAGCACAAGAAAGTGCGGACCGGCTTGCTGCATACGGAAGTCATCGTCCGCCGAGCCTTGCCGTGACGGCACACTGGGTGTGGCCGCGTGGAGACTTTATCGCACCGAGGGGCTGTGTGCCGCTTGCAGCGAACCTCCAGCTCAGCGCCACTCAGATGTGTCGGAAAATGCCATCCGGGACGCACTGCAAATTGCACACGATTGCTCGCCAGCTCAGTCAACCGCCATTCACGATTGCCGACGGGGGCCAAGATCGTGCAGCATCGCCACAATCAGCCGCCATATGGATGCACGAGGCGTGCGCCGAGCGGAGTGGTCCATGGCTTCGGATGCACAGCACAGTGGCCGGGATACGAATGCAGATGCAATTGGTGTGGCCTCACCCGATCGTCAGCATGCTCGACAGGTCAAGCGGCCGGGAAGTCTTGGTTTCAGGCAGCGACGATCTCGATGTGGCTGCCGACAGCTGCAGTTCGACAATTTCTCCAAGGCTTTGTTATATTTGATACTCTGACATCTGTGTAAGTCGCGGAAAGACATCGCGTGCCACGTGACCGGAGCTTGTGTTGGTCTTTTGAGCAAAGTGTTGGTTGGCGAGCTTGGCAGCGGAAGAAAGCATACACGCAGATGGCGTCTACATCCGGCTTCTTCATCACACCATCGCAGTGCCCGCTAACAAGCAGAAAAGGGAGTTGGAAGACAACGGTACGACGATCGCAGCAAAGGGAGGAGACGACAAAGCGCGCAGCTTGGATAGAACGGCAGCTAAGGCCATGCAGACTGACTCCACGGCACACCTACGCTTTTCGGCGAATACCTCGATACCCAGCGGCAGTGTGCCTGTCCACGTCGAGGTGCGGTTACGGCCGAGCTCCACAGCAAGCGATGAAGATACGCGGCCGGAGATCAAGGAGTTTCTGAAGGCGCACTGCACCACGCTCGAGGCGGAGAGCGAGGTGGCCAGCTGGAGTGAGTCTGCGTTCCTCTCGGCCAACGTGGACCGCATTCGCATCGCGGAAGTAGGCGCACGATCCGAGACCAGGTCAATACCGTTCGCGCAGGCCACACTGGAGATCCACATCTACCAACCGTCAAGCAGCGACATTGTCGACGAATTCTCCGCCGCCGATCCGGGCTCGGACGAGGGCGACGAAACGACGGCGGCGAGTGTCGCCGAGCTGCCCAATCGCAGCCTGGACGGCGTGTGGGACAGCCTGGTGTACGAGGACGACATCAAGGCGAAGCTGCTCAACTACATCTATACGACGCTGCTGTTTTCGGACGCGAGTGTCGACTTCAACCTGGTCTCGTGGAACCGCGTGGTGTTGCTGCACGGCCCGCCGGGCACGGGCAAGACGAGCCTGTGCAAGGCGCTGGCACAGAAGCTGGCTATCCGTCTTGCGCACCGCTACTCGCACGGCAAGCTCGTCGAGATCAACAGCCACTCGCTGTTTTCGAAGTGGTTCTCCGAGTCGGGCAAGTTGGTGCAGCGGCTGTTCAGCATGATCACCGAGATGGTGGATGACGACGATGCGTTTGTCGTGGTGCTCATCGACGAGGTCGAGTCGCTAACTGCCGCACGCAGCGCCGCTGCCTCGGGCAGCGAGCCCACGGATGCGATCCGCGTCGTCAACGCGCTGCTCACCCAGCTCGACAAGCTCAAACACCGCAAGAACGTGCTCATCATGACCACGTCCAACATGAGCGAGTCCATCGACAATGCCTTCATCGACCGCGCCGACATCAAGCAGTACGTCGGCCTGCCGCCCGCCCAGGCCATCTACTGGATCCTCGAAAGCTGCATGCGCGAGCTCATGCGCGTCGGACTCGTGGCACACGCCGAGCTGCCCGCCTTCGCACACGCCGAACGTGCGCAGCGGCTTGGCGATCTCGATCCAGGATCGCCCGCGTTCCAGCTGCTCGAGCTGGCCAAGAGCTGCAAGGGCATGTCGGGCCGATCGCTGCGCCGTCTTCCCGTGCTGGCGCATGCACACCATATCGGCATGGCTCAGGCGCCCATCAAGTGCAGCGTGTGGCTCCAAGCCATGGCCCTAGCCGTGAACGATCTCAACGCCGGGCTCGACGACCAAGATGGCGCCAGCGAGACGAGCCTTTAAATCACACGCCGTGATGTACTTGTACGATGCTTCTTTGTTCATCCATCGCCAGCTTTGCATTGCAATCAGGGGCAGTGACCGTGGTTTCGTGTGGAGACGGAACGGTGCGGGGATGCAAGGGTTCTTCGGGATATGAGTAAGTGTTGAGCCGTTCGTGGCAACCGAAAAGGAAAAAGTAAAAAAAGGGTCCTGAATTAAGCACCGAAAAAGGAAACCGAGGCGTCGCACACACACACACACGGACCTTGTCTCAGCCTTTAAACTCTCGCGCTTGGTGGCGGCAGTGCCTGTGGAGCGCGTGAAAGAGAGGGGAGGACGACCACCGGCAATGCAGCGAACTCTGTCGCACCGCATGTAGCGAGCGCTACCGAGCAACGAAGAGCCAGCTCTTCTCGCTCGTCCCTGGGGCTTGCGTCACCATCGTCCCGACTCTCATCCACACACTCCTCTCCCATTCCATCGTTCCCTGGACCTTTCTCTCTCCCTGGTTTCTTTCGGATCTCTGGAACAGCGTCTGCTCTTGTTTATTTGGAACCAGGATCGCATACACACACACTCTCTCTCTGACCCCCGTGCAACGCATTCACGTAGATCGCCATGGCTACCGAGGCGCTGCTTCCGATCGGCGCGGCATTCGACGGCGCAACGCAGCACGACCTTGACCGCGCCAAGGCCGAGGCGGGCGAGGCGTACTTTCCGACCGTGTTCAACCCAGCCACGGTGGAGCGCAAGGGCCACGTGGTGATCGGTAAAGGCCGAGCGGGAGTCGCCAAGGGCAGCCAGGATGGCTTCAAGGTGTACTACGAGGTGCACGGCAAGGGCGCAATCAAGGTGGCCTTTGTCATGGGTCTGAACAACACCAGCTTTGGATGGCTGCCGCAGGTGGACCATCTTGCGCGCGACGAGCGCTACTCGTGCCTGGTGTTCGACAACCGCGGCGTGGGCAATTCCGAGACGCCGGCGGGGTGGTACAAGACTTCGGACATGGCGGTGGATACGTTTGAGGTGCTGGAGCAGGTGGGATGGACGGGCGAGCGCAACGTGCACGTTGCGGGCGTCTCGATGGGCGGCATGATCGCGCTGGAAATGGCACGTCAGCGACCCGAGTTACTCGCCTCGCTCACGCTCATCTCCACCGCACCGGGCAAGCGATTCTACACGCCCACCTACGGCTTAACCTCGCTTGCACGTGTGCTGGCGGGCCGTACGCTCGGCTTTGACAGCGAACAGTATCGTCTCAACCGACTCATCTCGACACTCTTCCCCGAGTCCTGGCTGGCCGAAAAGAGCGACAAGGATGCAACGAGGACCAATCGCGAGGTGCTGTACGACATGTTCAAGTGGCGATACGCCTTTACCATCCGACAGCAGCTGCACGGCGCCGTCAGCCAGATGAAGGCGGCCGTGACGCACTACATCCCCGATGCCGACCTGGCGCGCATCGACACGGCGGTGCCCAAGATCTCGATCCTCACGGGCGATACCGACTTCCTCGTGGATCCGCGCAACTCGGCGTACCTGCGCGACAAGCTGCCCAGCGCCGACTTCCATGAGTTCCAAAACGCCGGTCATGCGCTTGGGAACCAGATCGCAGACCAGGTCAACGCCATCCTCGAAAAGGCCTTCGCCGACGCCATCGCTGCCCAGCGTAACTAGCTCTCCACCGCGGTACCTCGCACATACACGGATTTTGTTTGTTGATGGATGGATTTTGCAACCACATTCTCTTTTGCAATCGTACATGTTTTTTCTGCACCGTTTGACTCCAAAGCAGTGCTTGGAATGTGGCGGATAAGCGGGTTTAGTTCTTCTTGGCGGCGCTGCGGATGGCCTTGTTGGCAGCAATGGGGCGCACGGGAGCGGCAGCGGGAGAGGGGGTGAGAACGTGCATCCAGATGGCGCGCACGAAGAAGCACGACCCGATGACGAGCGAGATGACCGCCTTGCCTCCGTCGTGGCTGAGCAGTGCGGCGGGTTTGTGGTGGATGTGCGCAAGCACGCTCGCGTACGATGGATGGCTGAGCGTCAGCACGCCAAACACGGCTGCTGCCAGAGCCGGAGCCACAATGTCGGTCAACTGCACCAGCGACGTTGCGTTCAAAAACGGCGGGGTGGTGAGCGACCATCCGAGCGGATCGAAAACGTTGAGCGTGAACGCCGAGATGCCACCTCCGCACGCTGAGACTGTGGCGACGATCACCTGGAGCAGCAGACTGTTCCTCGCAGCAGGGTTGGCGTGGTTGAGTACCATGTTGATGCCGCCGTACGTGGCGGCTGTTCGCGTCGCACCGTCCAGCACGGGCAGCGTGAGATCCAGCAACTTTGCCGATGGAGCAGGTGCGAGAGTGAGCGCAAATGTCACTGCCAGGTATACCGAGATGTAGTTCGCCCAGGGCCATGCAGCGAGTAGCTGGCCTGGGATCTGGCCGAGGATGTGGTTGGCGAGGAAGCTGCCGCCCCACGCCATTACGAGGAAGCCCGCCAGATCGCGCAGCCACGAGACGCGCAGCTCGGCCGCAGCCTTGCCTTCAGCCCGACGGCGAGCGGTGAAGGCAGCACATAGACCGCGGTAGGCGAGCGCGACGCGGAGGGCGTGCAGCGTAGTGGCGAGCGGGAAGGGGTACAGCGTGGCGTGCACCGGCTGCGCCAGGCGCGCATTCACGGCGGCGAGCGGAGCAAGAACGGCAGCGAGCATCGTGATGGTGGATGGCAAGCACAAGCTGACAGACGCAGTGGGCTGTCAGATACCTTCGATTTCATTCCTCGGTGGGGTCGACTCGCACCGGATATCGCGCACTCGTCCAGGCGCGCACGGATGCGCGGCTCAACATTGTTCCCTCCCCCCACCCTCGGACCCTGAAAGCCTAACCTTCTCATCACCACACCATGCCCCAGGTCAATCCCGAAGTGTTCCACGGTAAGCTCTTGCCATTGCACATGTTGTCACCTTGCACATAGACTGATCTCTCCCGCTTCTTTTGGGCAGCCAAGGTGTATGACATAACGCGGCTCATCCCCTACGGCCGCGTTACGTCGTACGGCCACATTGCACGGCTCACTGGCCATCCTGCGCACTCGCGCCTCGTCGGGTCGGCGCTCAAGTTCCTGCAGGATCCGGACGTGCCCTGGCACCGTGTCATCAGCTCGTCCGGCGCTATTGCAGACCGCGGCGACGGCGGAGAGGCAGCGGCACGCCAGGCGCACCGCCTCACTCAGGAGGGCGTCACCATCATCCACGGCCGAGGCGAGGGCGTCACGGTCGACTTTGCCCACCCCAACCCCAACGCAAAGTACCGCATCAACATGAGCCTCTTCGGTTGGTTTCCGGACGAGGTCCACCTGGAGGGATACGACGAATCCCACGACGAGCAGATCCAAGACTCGGACTCGGACTCGGACTCGGACCTCACCGAACCCTCCGACGAGGAGTAGCCACTCTCATCGCCTTTCCAGCCTTTTTGTCATCAATAGATACCCTCTTTCACTCAACGGCTCGTCGCAATGGCACGGATCACAAACAACAATCGGCTGAGTAGCAGTGCAGATGAATTGGCAACCCTCGCACATCGAGGGGCCTAGCGACGCTTGCTCTTCTTGCCCGAGTCCTCGTCGTCGGAGCCGCCCTGCTGTCGACGCTTCTTCTCGTCGGCGCGCGCCGCCTTGCGCTCGAGCTCGTCCCAGTCCTCGCCCTCTTCGCTCTCGTCCTCGAATGCCTCGGAGCCACTCTCGTCTTCGGCCGAGTCGCCAAAGTCGCTGCCGGAATCGGACTCGACGTCGGTCTCCTCCTGGCCGTCGTCCATGTCGCTGCCAAACTCGGAGCCGGACTCGCTCTGGTCGGAGCCTTCGTCGTCGGAGTCGCCCTGGAGGAATCCCCAGCCGCCCTCGACGAAAAAGTCGTAGGGGTCCTCGTTGACCGTCTTCATGATGGCGCCCCAGTTGAGGTTGACGGCGCCCTCGCTCACGCAGATGTCGACCGAGTCGAGCCACTGCTTGACGTCGTCGAGCGAGGTGGTGGGGATCGAGGTGACGTGCATGGGTGCGCGCGAAAAGTCGCTAAACACAAACACCATGTCGAACGACTGCAGCCCAAACTGCACACGCTCCAGATGCACAATCTCGACGTCCGTCAGCGTGATCACCAGGAACGGCGGATCCGTCAGATGCACCAGACAGTCGGTCGTCGGCTGCAGCAGCACATTCGTGCGGAACGGCACACCGTTGAATCCGAGCTCGCGGTAGGGAACATCGACGCTCACGCGGCCCTCGGAGGCCTCGGCAATGCGCTCGGCAAACACCTTGAACTCCTTGTTGAGCTGCGAGCGTCGACGACGCTCCTCCTGCTCGAGCTCGATCTCGTCCTCGTCGCCCGAGCGGTACTTGCGCTTGCGGTTGCCCGTCTCGTCGAACTGCACGTCGGACGCCTCGCGGTAGAACTGGACGTCCTTGGCCTTGCGCTTGCCGATCATGATGGGCGACTTGAGATGCACGTGCACAATGACGATGAGCTCCTTGTCGCACGGCTGGAAGAAGAGGTGCTTCATGTTGCTGAACAGCAGGTCGATCTTCTGGTCCGGCCGCAGCGGCGACGAGAAGCGCAGGCCGTTCTGGTGGATGGTCAGGTCGCCCGGCACGCGCTTGCCCTCGAGCGCCGGACGCGGGAACACCTCGGGCAGCGTATATGCGCGCGACTTGGTGAGGATCAGCTTGTCCTGCTCCACCACGTCCGCCAGCTCCTTCTCCTCGGCATCGCGCTTCGTCGCCGACTTGCGCAGCTCCGTGATCTCGCGGAAGAGCTCCGAGAAGCGCTGCGAGTCGGTGGAGCGGTAGCTCATGCTGCGCACAAACGTCGCGTCCGGATCGTCAAACGGCACATCCTCCTTCTTGCCCGCAATCTGGCCCGGCGTGACAAAGTTGAGGCGCAGATACGTGTACTCGCCCTCGTCGCTCTTGCTCACGTTCTTGAGCGTGTTCACGTGGAACGGCACCGCATACCCGTAGATGGGCAGCACGATCGTCTGGGCACGGTGGTCCACCATGATCTTTTGGTCGGCCACCTTGGCCGGCAGCAGGTTCTCGCGCTTGTAGCTCTCGAACTTCTTGAACACCTTTTCGTTGGACGCGTTGCCCTCGCCGTCCTCGCCGGCGAAGCGCGCGAGGCCGTCCTCGTGCTTCTGCTTGGCGAGCTCCTTCTGATGCACCTTCATCTTTTCGGCGGCGGTGTCGTCGAGTGCGGCACCGCGGTTCTTGTTGCGTAAGACCTTGCCGCCGGGCGTGACCTTGCCGTCGGGCTTGACGGGGCTCCTGCGCTCCTCGACCTCCTCCTCGTCGTCGTCGTCCTTGAAGAAGAAGGCCATGTCGTTGGTGCCGCGCACGCGGTCGGTGAGGAAGGTGGCGGCGCCGTCCGCATTGACGCGCAGCGTGTCGATGAGCAGGAGTGAGTACACCTGGTCCTTGTGGTTGGGGTCGTCGAGGTCCTGGAAGCCGATGGAGAGGTTGACGACCATGTCCTTCTTGAGCGTGCGCGCGTTCTTGGCCGAGAGCACGTAGGCGCTGTCGCGGAACTCGAGGCCGATGCCGAATCCGATGTTCTTGACCAACGACTGCACGAGCTTGTCGTCCTTGGCGCGCACGATGTCGAGCGCCTTTGCGTAGATGTCCTTGCAGCTGGCGCCTGCGCGGATGTGTTTGTCGGCGAGCTCGGTCTGGAGCTCGTGGAGGAATGCGTACAGCTTTTGCTGGCTCGAGTGCGGGTCGATGAGGTAGGTGCGACCGATGTTGGCGCAGTAGTTGCGGTACTTGATGCCCATGCTGGCGATGACGACGCCGCCCTTGCCGTCTGCGCCCTGGAGGCGCTTGTTGGTGGAGACGGCGGAGGTCTTGAGGTCGTACTCGCCGCCGGACTGGACGATGGGGGTGTAGCACCAGTCGGCGAGCGAGAGGTCTGCGCCCTCGAGGCCCTTGACCTTTTTCCACATCTTTGCGTCGTCGAGCTTGCCCTCGATGCGTTCTGCCAGCTGCTCGTGGGTGACCTTTTTGCCCTCGTCGAGGATGGTGGACATCTCGTTCTCAAAGTAGCCGGACATGACGGCGGAGCTCATGCGCGACGCAAATTTGATGGCCTTGATCTCGTCGTCGTCCTTGGCGGCGAGCACGGAGCTGAGGGCGGCGCTGACGTCGATCATCTTGAAATCCTTGGAGGACTGCGCCTTGGCGAACACCGACTGCCATTCGTCGGCGAACTTGCCGATGGGCTTGTCCTTGGGCAGGCAGCCGACCTTGGAACCCTCTGCATCGATGCGGGCGACGACGTCGTCCCAGATGGCGCGGTTGGCGGCGTCGTCCTTGGAGCGTTTGAGGATGTCGATTTTGAAGCCGGCGGCGCCCTTCTTGAGCGCCTCGAGATGAACGGCCTTGGAGGCGCTTGTGACGAAGGTGACAGTGCTCTTTGTGAACAGGATGACGGTGGATGGGAACTCGTAGCCGAGCAGCCAGGAGTGGAGGGCGGTGGTCTTGGAGTAGATGAGGTCGTCGTTCTGGCCGCCCATGACGACGAGAAGAGAGTCGACGTCGGCGAGGGTCTCAGCGTCGGCGGCGCCCTCCTTCCACATCGCGAGGAGCTTGGTCACGCGGCGCTGGAAGGCGTTTGCATCGATCTGGATCTGGTCCGACATGGTGGGCGAGGGGCACGCAAGTGGGCCGTGGTGGCGCCTCGGACGGGGTTGCAGAGGAGAGCGCCGGGGTCGTGCTACTACTACGTCCTTGCTGAGGTCTTTGCTGAAAGGTAAGCTGAAATTGAAGCGACCTTTTGCACCAAGAGGGTCGAGTACGGCGTGATGGTAGGAAGTCAGTGAGTAAGGCGGCTTGTGCGGAGCGATGCGATTTTTGGCGCAACAGTGGAGCTGCGCTGCGTCTCTCTTGAGCGTGTCGCATTTTACTAGATCTTCTCGCTCGCAGCGCGTCTCGATTTCGCGCCTCCCGATTCTTGGAGAGGAGGCTGCGGTGATGAGTGCGGCATCGGGGTGGATCGACTGCAGAGACGCGCCACCGATCTCGAGCGAGAGCGCTTTGTATCTCGACTCAGCCCAAATTGCGCGGCGAGCGGCGAGGATTGTTAGGTCGCACGTAGCCTCGGAGCCAGCGCACGAGAGCAGCGACGGCTCAATTGTCCCAATCCAGTCAGGGTTCAAGGCGCGATTTTCAAAAGACAGGGTCCGGGTTGCACAGCGGCTGTAGCCCTGAGAGAGAGAGGGTGGTCCGTGAAATGGACGCGAGGCGAAACAGCCCGGGCGAGGCGAGGCGAGGCCAGCACCGCGCGGCTCGAGTCGATTGGGCTGAGAGGGGCGGGGCGGGGGCGGGGCGTGCGCTCAAGTTGCTGCGCGCGTGCGCTATCCCAGCTGAGCCTTGGGCTGGCCCTGAACTGGCCTGAACTGGCCTGGCGCCCCCAAAAAGCGTGTGCGCAAAGCTGGCCTCCTCCACACAGCTGCGCCGCACCTATCGAGCCCAGTCAGTCAGCTCGCCTCGTTGTCCACCTCCTGCCTGGCTTACGCACTCCATCAACAGTAACCTCGACATCACCACCACTGCTTTTGCCTATCGGCTTCATCCGCGCATCCACCCTCTCGGTATCGACCTGAGTCCGTTGATCCGACCACAACTGCACCCGATCTAGATCAAGGCTTATCCAGCTGGGCCGCCCTCGCCATCCGCTCATTCCACATCCGCTCACGGTCATTGCGGCATCCACCGAATCCATTTGGACATTGAACGCCGCCACCTGCACTCTTAGGCCAGGGTTTTGATCCAGCCTCGCTTCTCGCTTTTCGCTTCTTCGCTGCCCCTGTGCAAGCATCCACAGCACTCGCGGCTCCTCCACCTACGCCTCAAACGCTGCATCGTACACTGCACGCTACACCATGCGCTCCGCATTCAAGAACGAGCACTCGTTCGAGAAGCGCAAGGCTGAGGCCGACCGCATCCGCCAAAAGTATCCCGACCGCATCCCGGTGATCTGCGAAAAGGCGGACCGCACCGACATCCCTACGATCGACAAGAAAAAGTACCTGGTGCCCTCGGATCTCACAGTGGGCCAGTTTGTCTACGTCATCCGCAAGCGCATCAAGCTCGCGCCCGAGAAGGCCATCTTCATCTTTGTCGACGAGGTGCTTCCCGCCACGGCAGCGCTCATGAGTGCCATCTACGAGGAGCACAAGGACGAGGACGGCTTCCTCTACGTATCCTACTCGGGCGAGAACACGTTTGGCGAGCTGCAAGCGCTGTGAGCATGCCAGCCCGCTCCCGCTTCCGCACATCGGCCCCGCCACTGCCACTGCCATCGCCACTGCCTCTGCCACTTTGGCTCTGCGACCCTTGAGGCTGCCATACGAGCGTGCTCACGTAGTGGTAGTCCGTTCCATCATTCCTTCCCGTGACCGCAAGTGTCGTGTCGTCTTTTGTCTTCATCGCTCCTTGGCCTGCCCGTTGGCCAATCTACCTGTCCTCGCATACGCTTCGCAATCCCGTCTGTAATCTTATGTCTCCTATCTCGCGCGCCCGCCACTTCGGTACTTGAAGCAGGCTGCGTTCACCCCATGCGTTGGACAATTGGCCGGCCATTTCATTCCCTCGTCGGCTCGTTCGAGCATGAGTCTATCGAGGTTGACACCTGCTTGACTGTCTGCCTGCGATGTTCATTCAGTGATGCCCTATGGCTAATGTCCAGCTCGGCCCCCTCTGTGATGCAAAAAAAGGCCTCTCGAATGAAGCCTCCAGACACCCGGATCGCCTGGTCTCGCAATGCTCTGAGAAGGCGCAGCGCATCGACAGTGAAGCGCTGCAAACGCAGATCACCCCGGGGTCGACCCTGACGAGCTGGTCTATTTGGCTCATCTCGGCGCGTGGGCACGCCTTTGGGCCGGTTGCCGATCTCACGCTGCGACCACCCAACGCTGGCTTGGAGGTGTTTTTATTTTTGGGTTCCGACTTTTCTCAATCTCATTTTCCTCGCCTTGAGCAGCGCAGGCTGGGACGCGCGCGCGTGTGAGGATGGGAGATCTTAAATATTTTGATTGAGCAGCAGCAGCAGCAGCAGCGGCTGAAGATCCTCCCTTTTTCGCCTTTTTTTGCGAGCCAGCTGCGAAAGAAAGAAAAAAAGCCCATCGGATTGACTGGCAATCGGGTTGCGGGCCGTCCCGGTCTATCGCCTTGGCTCGAAAGCAAGACCCAAGGACTGCTCAGTTCCGACCTTCATCATCACCATCGCCCACAACACTACCCTCGCCGGCTTGTCGACGCAGCTCGACTCTCGACTTTCCATTCACGGCCGCAGCAAGAGTCCAGGATTATTTTGCATTCGGGCTGCCTCGCGTGACCACAGCATCATCCATCGCCTCGCCATCTCACTCAATATGGCTCGTTGTTGATCTTCCATCTTGACCGACATTTCTCACTAGACGGGTCGCCAGCTGGCGTGCTCCACCGTCCAAGCATCCTAGCATCACATTCTCTTGGCAATCCGGCATTTCATCCATTCCTCACGCCTTTTCACTCTCGCTACCTCCGGTCACTCTCGAACTGGACTCGCGCGACGCGCTCCTTCCTTGATCATACTACTTCAGCGTCGGTGGCAACCGTACCGATCCGCTCATCATGACTGAAGAGCGTCCCAAGGAGCCCGAGATCAAAGTCTCGCAAGACGGCATCAACACCAACTTTAGCCTGTCCCCGCGCATCGACCAAGCTCCTGCACGCCCAGTCGGCTCGGTTCTTCGAAGGTCGCATCACCACCACAACCGCAACCACTCAATCGACACAAAAGATCGCACGAGCCCCATTCTGGGCTTTGGACCCTTGCAGTCCCACGATCGACTCTGGAGTGCAGCCGACCTCGGCGCTTCAGACCACCCCGTCGCTCCGTCCGATGCCACCCCCTCCATTTCGCTGAGCTCCTTGGAGCCCGGTCGTGCCCTCAACGGCTCCTACGATCCCGCCTCTGGCTTCTCCGGCTCCCGCTCCAAACCGGTCGCGGCCTCCCTGAGCGTTGGTGCGCGCAAAATCAGCGGCGGCTCGGCCGGCTCCAGCAGCAGCAGCAGCAGCACCGGCAGCGCCTCTCCAGATGCCACTATCTCGTCCGACTTGCGGCGACCTCATGCACGCACTGCAGACCGTTTCCAGGTCAATGGCACAAATCATCACTTTTCCGAAGGCAGCAGCACCAGGCGTACCGCTTCTCCCGCCCGCTCCTTTTCAGGCGCTCCCATCTCGCCCCGCCTGCAGTCCACCATGTCGGCCCACGCTGGCCTGGCTCACGCACGTCGCACCAGCGCCGACCTCTCTCCCGTCCCCTTCCGTGCGCCCTCTCCAATCTTCCTGCCTTCTACCTCGCCGCCAACCGGCCCAGTCAATCCGGACTCGCAGCACAGTTGGGATTCGGTATGGCCGCGCTCTTCCACGCCCGACCGCGCCGATCAGCTGCGCAGGATAGGCTCCATCTCTCCCGTCGCAGGCTCGCCCGGTCGATCGTCGCCTTCGACGCTCTCGGACTCGGTCAACCTCTCGCATTCTCCCTCGGCGTCGTTCGAATCCAGCTCGCCGCTCGCAGCCTCCAACACCATCCTCGGACGACCACAGCCGCGTCGTCCCCACGAGCTGCGCGGGTCGTCATCGTCGCCCATCCTCCGCATCAGCCCTGCCGCTCTGCGCGACAGCCACGACCTCAACAAAAGCCCGCGCAGGAGCCTCGAGACCGCCCGCACCGAGCCTGTCATCAAGATCGGCTTCAACCCTCCAGCGGCCTCTGCCGACGCCTCGAGCATGCAGACTCCAGCGAACAGGGTGCTTTCGCCTGCCACCGAGGCCGTCCCTCACGTCGATGCTGCTAACGCGCTCGCCTCACATCGCTCCGGCGGTACGTCTCAAGCCTGGCCGCAAGAGAGGGCCGAATCACCTTCGGCCACCTTTTCAGCGGATCCCAGGAAGCGTACTGGCTCTGGCTCGGGGCCAATGATGCAAGGCCTCCCACTACCGCCGAGGACTCCATCTCCCAAGATGTCGCCCACATCGCCGCGGTCGCCCTTCCTGGAACTTGCTGGCGCTTCCGCCGCCGGGCCGAGCTCCTCCAACATGGGCCTGAGCGAAAGCCCGCCCAAGACGCGCAGCTTCATCGCCATGCCGCCCAGGTCCGGCTACGAGCTCAGCGATGATCCAGATGACGTCGGCTCCGAGGAAGATGGCTCCAACTCGGAGAGGGAGAGCGTCGGCACCAACGACGAGGATCTCGAAGGCTCCGAGTACGACGATGACGACATCACCGATGCCGATGCCATCGACGAGGAAAGCGAGCACAGACCTGACGACGATGCCCATCAAAAGTCGGGAGACGACAACGACCAAGAATCGCAGATCAGCGATGTTGTGCCTGAGCGACCTACGCTGCCAAAGCGGCCAAGCCTCACGCGGTCCGGTGTAGTGCCGCCGCCGATCACGGTGGTGGATCCAGTTCGCAGCCCCATGGACCCGCTGGCGCAAGCCGAAAGCTCGGCTCGCGCGCTGGCTGCACAGAAAGGTTCGACGGGCAGTGCGATGCTCAACTTCTTCCGTGACGAACCTAGCGCTCAGGAGGCACAGCAGCTTGCGATGGCAAGCGATGTCGACGCCGTGATGCCCTCGGCGCTCGGCCTGGATGCTGGCGACGCACAGCCTCTGGACGCCGCCATGGATGAAGGCCTCGGCGGCGGCGGCGAGGACCACGAGGACGAAGACGAAGATGATCAAGGCTTCGGTCTGGGACCCGAGCACGCCGAGGACAGCCTCAACACGCTCGAGCGCATCTTCCTATTTGCCAAGAGCGACATGGCCTACCACCGCGTGCTCGTCTCGCAGTCGCTTCCGGAGTGGATCCGCGAGGTGGAGCTGAGCGATGCGGTCGAGTACATCATCCCGCTTCTCAACGGACTCGCCACGGACGAGCTGGATGTGTGCGCAGCATTTGCGCCCGAGATTGGCCGCGTCATGTGGTTCTTCTTCCGCAACTGCCCGATCGCCGAGCTCGCCGACGATTCGAGTGAGATGCAGCAGAACGGCGACGACGCGCAGCCCGAGAAGGCTTCGCGTCCACGCATCAGCCTCGCCGCCTTCACCACGCTGCTGTGTGCACTGCTGCTCAACCAGAACACGATCATCGCCGGGGCCACGCAGCAGTCGTTGGTTCATCTGTTTTACAGGCTCGACCGACGCGATCTCGAACTGTCCAAGGAGGAGCTCGCGGAAAAGAGCGACGAAGAGGTCAAGGCGCGCCAGCAGGAACAGGACCTGGAGAGCTACGTCACGCATGCCTCGGGTCGCGACGGACAGCCGGTGCCACATGAAGACTATGATTTCGACGACCAGGCCCGGGCGGCGGTCAAGACCGAGTTGCTTGAAAATGTCGCACTCGCGCTTGCGCACATCAACCATGGGCGTGGCGATGCAGAGACCAAGGCGGATGAGAGTGCGCCTCTCGAGCACGGCGCCGCAGGCAGCGATGTGCAGAAGAATGCGGCTGGAGAAGCCATGGACGAAGACGCCGCGGGCGAGTCCGACTCGGTGAAAGCGATCAACGGATCGGGCGAGACCGACGGCTCGAACAGCGACGCCATGGAAGAGGAGCACGAGTCGCGCGACTCGGCAGCGTCGTGGAGTCAGGGCGGCCACATGTTCGGCAACGACAGCGATGGCTCTGCGAGCGACGTCCAGATCGACGAGGACGAAGAGTCTGCAGTGGCTCGCATGGCGTCGGTGAGTCTGCTATCGGCATTGGCTGCAGACGAGCTGATTCCTCAAGAAGCGCTGATTGGGCGATTCGCGCCCGAGGTTCTCAAGCTGATCGACGACGGCGCGTTCTACGTGCGCAAGGAGGTGGCGAGCTCGCTGGGCCCGCTGTCGCGCAACATGTCGACGGAGACGGTTAAGCAGTTGGTGCTTGGGGCGCTGCACAAGGCGATCCACGACCGCAACTGGCACGTGCGGCAAGCGGCGTGCTTCTCGCTGCCTGCGGTATTAGGCAAGCTGGACGAGGAGCTGCGACGCGAGCAGACGCTGGTCATGATGCGCGCGCTGGTGAACGACGTGTCGAGCCACCTGCGCATGGCGGCACTCGAGATCATCGGCGAGGTGATCTACATGTTCCACGGCACCGCGGTCGGCGTTCCCGAGGAGCTGGTGCGCTTCTTCCTGGGCGAGCCGTTCGACGGACCACCGCAGCAGGGCGACGCGTCGCTCACGTTTGACAAGACGAGCGATCCCGAAGGAACCGAGGCGTTGTTCGAAGAGGAGAGCGCCATGCTGATGGACGAGCCCGACTCGGAGCTGGGCGTGGGCGTGTCGTCGCGCGCAGACCACGATGCACTGTTGGCGAGCTTCGGCTACGGCGGCGAGGGCCAGGAAAGCTCCATGATGGACGCGGCGCCGTGGGAGCAGAACTTCCGAGGCAACAACTTTGATCCGGAGCGGCCGCTGGTGGTTGCGTACAACCTGCCTGCGGTGGTGCTCACGCTGGGTGCGGAGCAGTGGAGTCGGTTGAAGCAGGCGCATGCCGAGCTGACGCAGAGCGACAAGCCCAAGGTGCGCAAGAGCCTTGCGGCGTCGCTGCACGAGATCGCCAAGATTGTTGGGGAGGAGGCGACGCGCGACGATCTGCTGCCTGCTGCGACGCGGTTCGTGACGGACGAGGAGGCAGAGGTGCGCACTGCACTGTTCGAGAACATCGACGTGCTGCTCACGTGCGTTCCGCAGGCGGAGGCGGAGAAGATGCTGTGGCAGATGGTGTCGCTGTGGTCGTCGGGCTCGCTGCGCGACTGGCGGCTGCGGGAGCGGCTTGCGCTGCACATTCCGAGCATGGCCAAGCAGTTCCTGCTGTCGGACGAGGAGGGGAATCTGGTTTCGTTGATGCAGCTTGCGCTGGCGGATCCGATCAGCGCGGTGCGGGATGCGGGCGTGGTGTGCGTACCCAACCTGTACCGGGCCTTCGCAGAGCACGACCAGGTGATCGCCGACGGCTTCCTGGGCATGGTGAGCGATCTGGGCGACAGCGTTGGGTACCGACTTCGGGTGGCGTGCCTGCTGTGCATCGGTGCGCTGGTGGAGGCGGGGATGCAGCGGTCGTCGTGCGAGCTGCTGCTGCTGGGCCGGCTGAGCGCGATGGGCGAGGATTTGGTGGTGGATGTGCGCATCGCGCTGGCACGCACGCTGGGCCAAATGTGCCGCAAAGACGAGCTGTACGCATCGGCGCAGTCGCGGAGCCAGGAGCTGAACCGGCTGATCGCCAAGCTGGCGCACGACGAGTCGGACGAGGTGCAGCAGCCGGTGTCGGGGATCCTGTCGGACGAGGAGATGGCTCGCTACGCTCCGCCGCCGGCGAGCGAGGAGCGCGCGCGGCGCAAGCTCGTGCTAGGCCCCGCCGATGGTGGACCGCACCGACCGTTGGGCGAAGACGGCTCGATGAGCCAGTTTGTGGATGCCGAGGGCGACGAGGGCGATGCGCACGTCTTCCGCATGGACGACGACGAGGAGAGCGGCAGTGTGGATGCGCCAGCGTCCGGTGCGGACGGGCAGAACGCTGAACCGAGCGGCGAGGACGGGCAGGGCGAGGCGGAAGGCGCGACGACGCCGTCGATGTCGCAGTCTGCGCAGCATCTGGAAATGTCGCGTGCGAGCATCTTTGGCGGAGTACAGCGCCAGGCAGAGAGCGGGTTCGGCACGGACTGGGTGAACGCCAACCGGGGAGCGTTGTTCGACTATGGGGAGAACGAGGAGGAGGATGAAGATGAGGACGACGATGACGACGAGGACGGCATCGAGGAGGATGGAGCTGACGAGCCTCACCATCTGCTCAACGTGGACCGGGACTCGAGTGGCTCGGGCGAGCTGATCGAGCACGAGACGCTCAACGAGGACGAAGGGGAGGCAGGCGAGCGCAACGCAGCCGAAGAGGGCACACAGACGGAAGCTCAGAGTGCGGACGATAGCATGGAGGAGGAGAGTGATGCGGATCACGGGCTCACGCTGTCGTCGCCGCAGCGAGTGCTGGATGGCGAGGGCAAGGGCGGCGAGGGCGGCGCAGGCGAGAGTCCGAGCCGAGTAGGTGGGACGTCGGCGGCAGCGGCAGCGGCGGCGAAAACGGCGACGAGTGTCGGCGGATCCAAGGCGGCGGATCCGTTCCTGGCGTTTGTAGCCGGACGGCGGTCGCAGGATCTCCCACGGCTGCAGACGGGCGGCGTGCGCGTTGGTGGCACGGAGAATGCGAGCAAGCGGTCGCGGCTGGCGAACGGATCGGCCGCACCGGAGCGCACGCTTGCCGACGACAATGCCGAAGACGGCGACGACGGCGAGATGCTGCAGAGTCCTAACGGCGACGACGAGATGATGGGCACGCGCTTCCACTCGAAGAACTCGGGCGATTGGTCGCAGCTCACCGGCGCGGCACGCACCACCACCAAGAGCCGGGAGAGCACACCCGATGGCGGTGGAGAAGACGACTTTGTGCGCGTGTAGGCGTGCAGTGCAGGGTAACCTTGGCCTTTTCTGGCATCAACACATGTGTTTGTACGCAAAGTGGCCGGCTCGTGCGTGAGTTGGAGTGAGAGTGAAGCTCTAGGTGCGGTGGGAGTGAGTGAGTGAGTGAGAGCTTGAGTGTGTGCGTGTGCAGGTTCGGAGCGGGACCCTGAAGGTTGAGAGAAGGAAATGGGCGTTAGACTCCTTGCATGATGGATTCGATTCGAGGTCCGACTGGGAGACAGGCGCCCAATTCTTTTTTTTTGACAGACAGACAGACAGACAGAGAGACAAAGTGGCAACAAAAAAAGGGGAGGGAAAGTGGGTCGTTTCTGCTGCCTCCTTGCCGCTTTCCGATGGGCGGGGGAGTGAGGCGACAAAGGGGAGAAAAAAGGGCCAAGGCGCGCGGTGGGGATGCAGCTCCGTCTTCGCTTGGAGCTAGCCGACTGGTTGTCGTGGTGCAGTGAGGTGCAGTGCAGTGCAGGCCAGATCCAATCAAGATCCAAGTCAAGTGCGGGTCTGTCATGACTGATCCGACTCGCCCTCACTTCGCTCAGCTCTGCTCAGCTCCCGCGCTTCCTCGAGCCTAAAATTTCCAACTTTTTTTTTTTGTTCTGTCGTTGGCGTTGAAATTGGCACGGCTCGCCAGCCGAAGCAGCCGGAGCAGCCGAAAGCCAGCCTCCAGGGCAGCAGTTGGATGCAGTTGACCTGCAGTTGACTGACACTCTGCCTCCTCCCCCCAGAGCCGCTCGAGCCTCAGCTGAGCGTGGCGTGGCGTGGCGTGGCGAAGCGCTTGCACTCGCCCTCGCCTTGGCAGTGCTAATCTGCCTGTCAAATCCGTCCAGCTGCCTGCTCGCCCGGCACATGTCGCGTCCCACTCCCACCCTCTGTCTCGAGCGAGAGCACGCTTTTGCCCCTCCTCATCCTGCGACAATCTCGTCTCGACAGCCACCGCCCTCGCCTTCTTCCCATCCCCTCCTTCTCCCTTCACCCTCGATCTCGCTCGCAGTCCACCATCTCACCCATCCCTCCATTCCAGTGGAATCCCCGGTCACCACCACCACCACCGCCACCACAACCCCGGCTCACCCCGGCCACCTCCTTCTCCACACGGCTGCGTCGTTCGGCCATCTCGTCTCCCATCTCTCATCTCTGCGCCACCCATCGGACCTCGTGCTGCTAACGCTTCCGCAGCACGTCCTCTTAGACTCGCTCGCCGGCATCGATTCCATCGCCATCACCACCGACTAGATCTCCTCCTATCTCTACCCCGCACTCTGCACCCCGCACTTGCTCCAACCCACTTCCACCAAACCCACCCACCACAGCCTGCAGTCGCTTCGGCGCCGCTCGCAACAAAATGAACTCATCCTCCGGCAGGCCCACGACCGGCAGGCCCACCACGGGCAGGCCCATGACCGGTCGCCCAGGCACTCGCGGTGGCACCGCCGCCGGTAGACCCCCCACCCAGGGCCAGGGCGCCTATACCCAGCAGCACCAGCACCACGACCCCTACATCCAGGAAGAATGGGACGAGGAGGAAGACTACGAGTCCGACGACGACGGCGACGTCTTCGCCTTTGTCCCTCCCGATCTCGGACCCGCTCCCGAGCTCCAACAAAACCCGCTCGACCCGTCCATAGATAACCAGAACCGTCAGCACATCTCGCCCACACATCACGACGCAGCAGCAGCATCAGTATCATCGCCTCCACCGGCAGCAGCAGCATCACAAGCAGCTGCCGCCGATGCCGCAGACCAGAACGAGACCTACTACTTTGACGAGGCCACCGGCGCCGTGTACGACTCTCAGGGCCGTCTCGTCGATGTCTCGGCTCAAAACCTTGCCATCGGTGCATCCCACGGCGGCGCAGCTGCCACGCACCCTGGCGTTCACGATCTCCAGCACGACGTTCACGCCAGGGATTCGCCCGCCTCCGAGCTCACCATCAACGACCTCGCCGCCGCCCCCGCCCACCGCAACGGCCTGCCCGCCGATGCCTCGCAATCTCTCAAGCCTCGCGCGTCCACCGACAACCGCTCGTACGACTCCACCAGCACCTACTCCCGCGATCCCGGCGCGCAGCCTCTCAACCACGCTCGCTCCTACGCCGCCTTCCCCTCCATGGATGCCCTCCCCGAGGTCGACTCCCAGCCCACCAGCCGCAGCGGCAACTCGGACATGCGCGCCGCCCTTCCGCACGGCACCCGCGACATCGGCACCACCGCAAGCGGCGCCATCTCCCTCGACCACGCCATCCCCGCACAGGGCAAGCGTCAGAGCGCACAGATCGACGCCTACCCCTCCTCCCTCCCCGAGCTCCGTCACAGCCCAGAGAGCGACCTCAAGTTCCCCCTCGATGCCGGCGACTACACTTACGAGGACGCCTACAAGGACGAATTCCACATGGTCAACTACAATGACCTCGGTCAGGGTCACGGCCTCGTCCACCCCGCCCTCGAGAGCGCCCAGGTCGGGGCCCGCGGCGTCCGCATGGTCGAGCTCGAGATGGAGATGGAGGAGGACTCGCCCTATCCCGAGGTGCGCGCCTCGGTCTCCAACATCGACGACACCGAGATGCCCGTCAACACCGTCCGCATGTGGTTCATTTCCTTCTTCCTCACCATCATCGCTGCCGGCGCCAACATGTTCTTCTCCATGCGATACCCGGCTCCCACCTTCACAAACACCATCGTCCTCCTCATCGCCTACCCCATCGGCAAGCTCCTCGCCGCCATCATGCCCATCCGCGTATGGACTCTTCCGCGCTGGCTCGGCGGCAAGGACTTTTCGCTCAACCCGGGCATCTACAACATCAAGGAGCACGCTCTCACCTCCATCATGGCAAGCATCGCCATCAACACCGCCTATTCCATCAGTGTCATCATCGTACAGGACAACGAGCGCTACTACGGTCAGCCCAGGCCCTTTGGCTTCGACGTGCTCTTTGTGCTCAGCTGCCAGACCGTCGGCTTTGGCCTCGCCGGCATGTGTCGCCGCTTCCTCGTGTGGCCGGCGAGCATGATCTGGCCCCAGAACCTCGTCCAGGCCACCATCCTCAACACGCTCCACGCAGAGGAGGACGGCGCCGACGGCTCCATGACGCGCTTCCGCTTTTTCAGCATCGTCTCCATCGCCGCCTTTGTGTTTTACTTTGTGCCCGGCTACCTCTTCACCGCGCTCTCCTTCTTCAACTGGGTCTGCTGGATCTGGCCCAACAACATGCCCGTCAACATCGTCTTTGGCACCGTCTCCGGCCTCGGCCTCTCGACGCTCACCTTTGACTGGACCCAGATCATCTACATCGGCTCGCCCCTCGTCACGCCCTGGTGGGCCGAGTGCAACATCTTTGCCGGCTTTGTCGGCCTCGTCTGGATCGTCGCGCCGCTCATGTACTTTAAGAATGTGTGGTACCAGGCCTACCTGCCCTTCAACAGCGGTGCCTCCTGGGACCGCTTCGGCCAGCCCTACAACATCTCGCGCGTCATCCCCAACGGCGTCGACCTCGACAAGGAGGCGTACGAGGCCTACTCGCCGCTCTATCTCTCGACTACGCTCTCGCTCGTCTACACCACCGGCTTCGCCATGCTCACCTCGGTGCTCACGCATACCGTGCTGTACCATGGCAAGGCGCTCAAGAAGGGTATCATGCGCGTGCGCACCGAGGAGGACGACGTGCATGCCAAGTTTATGCGCCACTACCCCGAGGCGCCCGACTGGTGGTACGCGTGCATGTTCCTCGCGGCGCTCGTGTTTGGCGTGATTATGATCGAGGTGTACGACACGGGCCTGCCTATCTGGGCGTTGCTCGTGGCGATCGCCATCCCCGCCATCTACATTCTGCCCACGGGCTTCGTGTTTGCCATGACGGGCCAGGCGATCGGCACCAACCTCATCGGCGAGTTGATCGTGGGCTATCTGCTGCCGGGCAAGCCGCTGCCCAACATGATCTTCAAGGCGTACGCGCTGCAGGGACTGCTGGGTGGCTTGCAGTTTGTGCAGGATCTCAAGCTGGGTCACTACATGAAGATCCCGCCGCGGCTGACGTTTATGGCGCAGTTGACGGGCGTGTTGGTGGCGTGCTTTGTGCAGCTCGGCGTCAAGCAGTGGATGTTTGCCAACATCAAGGGCATCTGTTCGCCCGACCAGCCGGACAGCTTTACGTGTCCGCACATCCGCGTCTTCTACACGGCGAGTCTGGTGTGGGGCGCGATTGGACCGGCTCGCATGTTTGGCAACGACTCGATCTACCGGCCGATGTACTGGGCGATGCTGGTGGGCGCTTTGATTCCGATCCCCTTCTGGCTTGCGGCGAGGAGGTATCCGAGGAGCTGGATTCGATACATCAGTTGGCCGGTCATTTTTGCGGGTGTGTCGTTCATCCCGCCGGCGAGCGGGATCAACTACTCGTCGTGGTTCGCGGTGGGATTCATCTTCCAGTACCTCGTGCGCAAGTACAACTTCCGGTGGTGGTCCAAGTACAACTTTGTGCTGGCAGCGGCTATGGACAGCGGCACCATCATCTCGACCATCGTGGTCTTCTTTGCGCTCGCCTTGCCCAAGAACGGCACGTTAACCATCAATTGGTGGGGCAACGAGGTGGTCACCAAGACATTCGACTGGCTGGGCTATTCGTATCTGATCCCGCCCGAGGAAGGCTTTGGATCGACGCCGAGGTTCTAGTTCATCCCTCCCTGTCTTTTCTTGAAGAAAAATGTCGATCTTGCTATTGTCTTTGAAAAAGTCGGAATGGTGTGCAGATGTGTGTGCGGATGGCGGTGGTGTGAGTGCAGGAAGAAGTGTCAACCGTTGCAATTGTCTGATCCTTGCGTTGGGTTTTTGCGATGGTGTGTGGAGGGTTTCGGGCAGAGGGAAGGCGAAAGTAGGGCCTTTGGGTGGACTCGCGGCCGGCGCGGGGGAATAGGCATAGTAAGCCACCGCCTCTTCGCCTCTACTGTAGTGGGAGGTGGGAGTTGACGTTGCATTTTTGGCCGCACAAAACCGATACGGAACGCAGGTGAACGATGGTGCAATGGCGCAAGGCGTAGCAAGGGGCAGTCGAAGTATCAATCTCGCTTTGGTTTGCTCTCTTTGCTCTCCTTGCACTTTGCATTGCGTATGAAATGGTGTGCACGAATGGCGGGGATGCGGGGATGCGGGAAAAATGTCAATCTTGTTTTTGTTCGATTCGTGATGGTGTGAGGCGTGTATCATACCGAGGCACTCTTCGTTGACACCAGGTGTTGGTGCAGAACACCTGCGAGCGTATGGCAAAGCTGTGTGTGTGTATGAACGCTGACATTCAGCCCCTTGTGTCGACGCTAGACCGTCATCCGACAAAAAGCGATCTGTCTTTTTGTTCAAAGTTGGGGGTGGTGGTATCGAGATGTTTGTGCGCGGGAGGCGGTGGCAATCTCGCTTTGTCTATGTTCGAGTCGTGATGGTGGCAAGTGTGAACGATGCTGCAATAGCTAAAGTGCAGGATTGCACTTCCTTTGGGTTTGCTCTCCTTGCTCTCTTTGCACTCTTTCCACTACGTCGCGGACGGGATGGCGTGGGAGATGTGTGCAAGCGTGTGCGTTTTTGGCTGAGCCTGTTTCCAAGACAGGTTGGTGTGGGTTCAAACCATGAGCCCTTTATTTCATAGCGAGGCACTGACTCTTGACACTGAGGGCTTGTCGGTAAGGTTGCAATAGGGTGTGACAAAGCTGTGTGTGTATCGAAAGCTCACACAGAGCATCTTGTGTTGACGCCTTTACGATCGTCGCGCAGAATCCATCTTGTGCCGACGTGCTCTGTGGATGGCCCGAGAGTGCATGTGGTGGGATCGTCCACAGATCCCCCTCATGCAATTTGTTGTCCAGCTGAGGTACTTTGCTTGGGGCGTGACGAGCTGGCTGATGGACGAGTGGCCAAGCTTCCTTATACCATCCACTCCACCATGAGCAGATTCAATCTTTGCGATGCGATGCGATGCGATGCGGCCTTTGTTCCGCGACCATTCGACAACGACGCCTTGAGACAGCAAAAGTGTCCGAACTGCATCCTGCTCCACGAGTAAGGCGGAGCAAAGGCCTGTTTTGAGTGACAAGGTGCAGACCCAGCTTAGCGCGGCCTCACTATGCCGTCACTCCGAAATGGAGGTGAAGCATGATCTCTCCTGATAAAAAGACGGGTGCGAGTAGGATGATCTTTGTAACGAGCGCGCTCATCGGCATGGTGCGCCTCAACCTCGACGACCGGCCAGCAAAAGTATACACCCACCATCGCTTGCATGCACCACGCTTGTTGCTTCGCGATCGGAGGTGGTCTTCCAACGCACGCACCGCTCAAACTTGACCGCGCTTTCGCGTTGGTTCATCCACCGATTCTAAGCCGTCGGAGAAAGCCTCGCGACTGCCTCATGTGCACATTGATGAGAGAGGGGGAATCAAAATGCCACCTTGTTCATTTTTGCTCGTGCTCTCAATTCGAGCGCTGTGTCAATGGAGCAAGCGTTCACAAGCATGCTGAATATGTTCGGGGCCATTCAGTGACCGAGATGCTTCTGAAGCGACGCCACCTTGCCAAATGACCTCTTTCTCTTCATAAAGAGCTCGTCAAAACACGCTGCTTACACCGCCAGTCCTGCCTAGCGCCCACGACTTCAACAATCAAAGCGGCTGTGGTCGATGCAGCAAGCCCCGCTGAGCGTCGCCGTCATGTTGGATACGCATGACGACCACTCGTCTAACTTCACCAACAAGCCTGGGCTTGATCGAGTGCTCGTCCGAGCGACTCACTTCGCACAGACCACTGCCTGTTCTAGTCTTCTCCTAGTCCTTTCTGAAGCGAATGGTCGATGGAGTTCGTCCTACTTTCACGCTGGATAGGCATACAACGCTGACCAAATGGATTCAAAGGTCACAGCGCCACACTCACCCAGCCTGCCGCTGCTCTTTCTTGTTCTTGCTCCCTTATCAAAGCACTTGAGTTGAAGAAGCAAACGCTCACAGCCCATGAGGGACAAGCTCAAGCGCCGAGATGACCAGAAGTGGTGCACGTCGAACACAGGTCAATCCTGTCTGACAACCGCAGAGGGGCATCTAGAGATTGCGTAGCTCGGCTGCAGCCTCGGCGGGATCCCCAGCTCTCTGCGTCAAGCCTTCGTGCCTCGGTAGGAAACAACACGCAGCTCATCTGTCTCCTGGAGCCCAAGCCCAAGCCTATCGATGGAGGAAACCGTATGCTGCCGACCGAAGGGTACCGAAAAGATTCAAAGATTACATCGCCACACCTTGGGTCATGCTTGCTGAAGCTCTTGTTTGTCTTTTTGAGTGTGTACCAAATCAGACCACTTCGGTCGTTGGGAGCACGCGTCCAGGCTATGTGGGTAATGCGTTGGGCATGCAATGTCGACCGGCGACCAATTGACCGCACCTCAAAATCTGTCTCTGCTCTTTCCCTTCATCTCGTTTCCTAACCGCAACCACACCCATCAATGGAACAAGCATCACGTCCGCATCACGAAAGAGTAGATGACCGAGACTATTATTATAACGCCACGCCACACACGCTGGCGCAGATACAGCTAAGAACAAAGCAACCCGGGTGCTCCTCGTGCTGCTGCCCTTGCTTGGTCTCGTCTAGCAACCGCTACCGTGCACATCGATGGAAGCACAGTCACGCCATGAGGGATTGAATGACCGAGACTATTATTATAACGCCACACACACACTGGCTCAGATACAGTAAAGACCAAAGCAAAAAAACCGCTAATACTCGATGCGCATGTCCTTTTCGGCCAGGTGCTCCTCGTGCCGCTGCTCTTGCTTCTTCCCTCACCCCAACCTCACCATCTCTGTGCCACACCGTCATCATACACACATACAAACTCTGTCTCCTCTGCAAACGACCATGCAACGACGTCGATCTAGCCATTGCAGCTGTGTGCAGCCAACACTACCGGAAAATAAAAACAATCCCCCAAACTCGCGCCCACCAAGCTAATCGCGCAGGCTCTCACCGGCGCCGAGCGCGTTGGGCGCATTGTACGAAAAGCCGACAAACTGCTCCTGGACGGTGGCGCTGAGCATGTGGCTGTCGTCGACCACGCTGTCCATGGGCGGCTCGTTGGTGAACTCGGGGTCAAAGTTGCTCGTGTCGATGGCGGAGGCCACGCTCGGCTTGAACGGCGGCGGGATCTTCTTGGCGAGCAGCAGCTTCCAGTCGACGTGCTTGGCGAAGAACGGATGGGCCTTGATGTCCGCTGCGCCGTGCGGACCGCTGCCGAGACGCTGTGCGGGATCGCGGTTGAGCAGCAGCGTAAGCAGATGGCGTGCATCGGGCGACACCTCGTCGCCAAACCGCAGCGGATCCTGCAGGATCTTGCGGTACATCTCGTTGACATCCTCCGAGTAGAACGGCGGCAGACCGGTGAGCATCTCGTACAGCAGCACGCCCAGCGTCCACCAGTCCACCGCCTTGGTGTAGCCCTGCCCCAGCAGAAGCTCGGGCGACAGATACTCGGGCGTGCCGCAGAAGGTGTTGGTGGTCTCCTGGTCGCCCATGTTGAGCTTGCAGAGTCCAAAGTCGCACAGCGCAATGTGGCCGGTGTAGTCGAGCAGGATGTTCTCGGGCTTCAGGTCGCGATACACCACGTTGAAGCCGTGCAGATGCTCCAGCGCACACAGCAGCTCGGCGGCATAGAAGCGCGAGCGCTCCTCGTTGAAGCGCCCCTCGCGCTGCAGGTGGTGGAACAGCTCGCCGCCGTTGATAAACGCCAGCACGAGGTACAGCTTGTCCGGGCTCTGGAACGAGAATTTGAGCGGCACGATGAAGGGGTTGTTGACCTGCGCCAGCACGGTGCGCTCCGCCAGCGTGTGCGTCACCTCGGAGCGCGACACAATGTGCGCCTTGCGGATGGTCTTGAGCGCATAGATTCGCGACGTGTCGCGCTTGCGCACCTGCATCACCTTGCCAAAGCTGCCCTTGCCGATCACCTTGAGCAGCTCAAACGCATCCATGTTGAGCGAGCTGCGCGAGTCGCTTCGGTACGACACCTGCACGTGGATCTGGCCGTTGCCGCCCGCGAGCGGGTACCACGCGTCCGACGTTCTCTACAGGGCACAAGTGTGAAGAAAGGGTCAGTCAAAGTCGAAGCGAGCGTTGGATGGAAATGCAAGGTACGCACCTGGTTCTCAAAGTCGGGTACAAACTTGACGCCGCCGAGGTAGATGTCGCTGACGCCCATGACGTCGTCGCCCTGGCCGTCGCGGCTCGCCTCTGGCTGGTGGGTGCTGTGGCCGTCGCCGGAGCGCAAGTAGGTCTGCAGGCTGATCTCCGAGATGCGCGACACGTCAAAGTGGGCGCGGAACATCCAGGTGGGGCCCTGGATGTCGCCGCCGATGGCGTCGATGAGGATTTCGTTCTTGTCGAACTCGAGCACGAGGTAGGGCAGCCACCAGCACTGTTTGCGCTGCATGCTCTGCCTGTTTTCGCGATTTGGCGCGCCGAACGACTGGGCGAGGGAGGAGGCGTTGGGGTTGTGCATGGCGAGCGCTCTCGCTACGGCGGGCGGGGTGGGCATGCCGGCGGGGAGCGAGAGGCCGCGCGCATCGATGACGCGGATGGTGAGCAGACCGGAGCGCGGGATGGGCGCGCCATCGGACGAGGCGGTCGGGTTGGATGACGAGGATGCGCTCGGATCAGGGCCTGGATTGCCTGGCGTCGGGGTGGCAGAGCGATCGAGCGGCGTTCGTGCGCCGAGGTTGGCGCCTTCCTTGAATTCTGGTGGGGAAAAGTAGTTAGAGAGAGGGGGACCAGGTGAGCATGCGAACGGGCATCAGACAGGCGGGCAGGAAGGGCCATGATACTTACTCTTGCCTAACTTCCAAGACATTTTGGCTTGACGAGACGTTGGAGATAGGATGTGGTGGTAGAGAGGGAAGCGGCTGGATGGGAAGCGGCTGCGCTTTGTTGCGAAAGGACGAGGAGCGAGGCGCAGGTGCAAGCGTGTGGACGCGGCCCGAGCGCAGGAGCCTGAGGCGGTCGAAGTGCAGACGATCCCAGCGGCGGTGGAGTAGAGGGAGGCGATCGGATGTGCCGCGGCGAGACAGTCAGCGTCGGTGGCAGCTGAACGAATGCAGAGCAGCGCTGAGTGTAGATGATGGTGTTGCGGTGTTGCCGGGCAACCAGAAGCAGATGCGCGGCTAGCTTTTGGTCGGGATGGAGGAGGCAGCCGCTATTGCAACAGCTGCCATTCGCGGGTCTAGGCGCCGTATGCGTTGCAGGTGACGCCAACCTCAAAGCACCGCACGCACGCACGACCCACCCATCCAACGCACGCATCCAGCCAGCCAGCCAAGCCAGCCTTGCCTTTCTTTGCCTTTTTTCCCCACGCAAGGCGAGTGAAATCTCGATGCGCGCCTCGCCTCAGCCCAGCCTAGCTCTTAGCAGCCCAGCTGGGTCGCGCCTCGCTTTGCCTCGCCTGGGCCAGGGCTTGGAGTGTCGAGTCGAGGTGAAATTGCGAGGAAATTGGGTCAAATTGGACACTGACAGGGCATGGCAGCTTGACTGCGAATCGTTTTTAGAGCTGCTTTGGCAGGCCAACCGGAGGTGTTCCTGCTTTTCCCAGATCGGGAAGGGTCGAACGGTCGGGCACGATCCTGCCGCCCTCCAACAACGCTCCGATGGAAAGCGGAGAGAGAGAGGGGAGGGCAACTCGAAATTTGCTTTCCGGGCGTGTGGCTGCTGCGAGTCACTCTCTCTCGGTTTCATGCGAGTCTCTGCAGACTGCAGGCTGTGGCCAAGTTACCGGCAAGCGGGCCCACGTCGAACACCCGAAGCCGCGTCTGGTTGCCGAGGCGCAACTTGAGCCTGCGGCTCGCAGCCTCGTTGACGTGCCACCACCACCACCTCTTCCTCTACATCCGCATTGTTACAGCCATGGGTCGCGGGCGGCGTCCGAATCTCGCGCTCGAGCCCACACGCGCGCTCCAGACCCAGCGCGCCTTTCGACAGCGCAAGGCAGAACATCTCGCCGGCCTCGAGGCTACCGTGAAGCAGCTCACCGACGAAAACGCACGTCTAAGACAGCTCCTCCAGCGCGATGCTGCCTCTCCTGGCCTCAGCAGGTCACCTCATCCCAGTGCCAATCCAGCCCCCGTACACCCTGCAGCAGTCGCAAGTGGATCGCGATCCTCCTCGTCGTCCACATCGGCGTCCACACCCACATCGTTGCCCACGGCTACGTGCGAGAGCTGTGCGCCCATCCTGCACGCCAACCGGCAGCTGGCGGTAGCAGCCACCCAAGTCGACGCGCACATGGCACAGCTCCAACACGCCGTCAGGTCGCTTCGCTCCGTGCTTGTGCACCACAACATCCCCGTGCCCGCGCATCTGGTCGAGTCTCCCTCCGACGAGGCGTATCGCCATTCCAAACGCATGCGCTACGAGCCAGGCGCGCATCCAGACCATGCATCGCCCGCAGCTTCGGGCGTCCACATGACAGCTAGCTACTTCGCGCCAGGCGAATCCTGGCACGATCCAACCCAACGCAGAAGCGTCCCCGCATCGCAACCGTGGCACACGCCCAGTCCGGGTTCGATACTCGCAGCGCCCACACCACCGTCAGCAGGGTACAGCCCACGGCATTCTGGAGCGTTTAGTCCACCAGCGACCGAGGCGAGAACGCGACGAACGGCACGACAGAGCTCAACGGGAAGGTTGCCGCCAGCCTCGCCGCGGTATACTCAGCTGCCGCCTCTTGCGCCGTTTGTTGAGCGCGAAGAGAGGTCGAGAGCCGAGGCGTTGCACTCGGGCGCGCGTAGTCACTCGTCCGGCTCAAGTCCGGCCTATGTCGGCTCACCGTATAAGAGTGCCGCACCACTGCACTCGCCACGCGTACGGTCTGTTGCCTCACCACGACAGCCAGAACCACACCTCTCAGAACCACCCAAATCCGCGCCAGCATCCGAGCCAAATCCATGCGGAAGTGCAGGCAAACCCGGATGCTGCTCGAAAGTCGACACGCCGCCCACCAGGTCCGAACCGAAAGATTGGGTGCCAGCTCCACTCGGCATCTCGTTCGACATGCGCACCAGCCCAGCCTCGGATGCCAAGCTGGCCAACGACCAGGAATGCTGTTTCGGACTGGTCAAATGCGACGACCAGGGTCGCATCATCATTTGAAAGCCGTTTTTGTATTTGTACTGCATTCACGACCATGTAATCTCCACCTGATCCGCGTCTTCGACGTCCATGTCCGCGATCGTTTGCGCAGGCGTGAAGGTGTACCCGTCAAAGGCGGCGCGCATCTGGTCCACGCGGACTGTGAGTTGTGGATGGTGTGTCAAAAAGTGTTGCAGGATCGTCGCTAGCCGCGTCGTCGGCGTTACTGTCACCCCGAGCGAACCCAGCTTGCTCTGGAGCGTTAGGCCTAGTGTCTCTTGCTCCTCACCACCGCCGTTTGTGACGGCCGGGGCGGAGGCGGGCGCTTCGTCGTCGGAGGAATCCACCACCACCACGGGTTCATTTGCAGGCTGGGTGCGTACGCTGCGTTTGGTCGGACTTGCCGCCGAGCGTCGCGGTACAAGCTCGACGCTCGTATCGGTGTCGTTGCCGTCCAGTACCACAGCTTGGCTCGCTCGAGTACGGCCATTGGTGCGCGGTGGCGCGGCAGCAGGGGGTTGGCGTTGTCGTCTGCGTTCTTCACGCAGCTGCTGCTCGCGTTTCGCCTGTTCGCGCAGATGCCGTTTGTCCTCGCCGCGCATGAGCCGTGCCAGGTCCGGATCCCACCGAATCGGCTCCTCCACATCCTCAATCACCGCTGCACCAGCCTCGTCCGTCCCCGGCATCGCCGAATTGCGTGTCTGCCGCCCGCCCCTCGCCGGCTCGGCTCGTGCGGTGCTGAACTTGGATCCGATGACTTTTGATACAAGCTCGCGCGCCATCGACAGCTTTTCCGGCGACGGTGGTGGCGGCGGCGTCAGGCTCACCCCGCGTGCTCGTGCTGTGCGTGGCGTCTCCTTCGAGGCGCCGGGGTCATCGTGGGAGGTGGATGGCGCAGAGGGGCTGTCGTTCGAGTTGGCAGCCGCCGACAAGGACGGTGTAGGCTCGGGCGAGGGTGGGCGATAGACGGCCTGCGAGGCCCATGCCGGGAGTGTACGCGCATGTTTCTTCTTGCGCCGCTTCACGCGTCGCTTGGCATCGTAGTCGCCGTCTTCGCTAGCGTGGTCGCTGCCGCTGCCCGACTCCACAATGTCTTCGTCGTCGTCGTCGTTGCCGTCGTCGTCATCGTCATCGTCGATTGCGATCGGCGCATCGTCTGTACCGTTGGCTTCGCTCGAGGGGCCCGCCACATTCGATCGCTCGTTCGGGGAAGTGCGCTCGGCTGTCTTGAGTTCAACCTTCGGTTTGGAGCGCGTCTTCTTGAGTGGCCGACGGTAGAAGAAGTCGAGGTCGTCGTCCATTGCTGGATTTGGCGAACGCACGCAGCAGCTCGAGGATCGTTGCGCAGTGCCGCCAGTCGAACGTGCAGATTGCTACGCAGAGTGCGAGGATGCCGAGGTAAAGAGAAGATATAGGTGGTGCTTCAGGGCTGAGTATCGGCGAGTGACCTTGAAGCGAGGGCTGAGCGTTGGGCGTTGGAGGCGTCAGACGGCTGGTGTGAACGGGCAAAGACAAAGGCGCGGTTACTGGAAGCGCGCGACTGCTGAGTGGATTCAGGGTGCAGTCGCCAAAAATGCTGCAGAACAACAGTTGCCTTCGCCCGACGCGCATATTCCCTCATCCCGATTACCCTTCCTCACCGCACCATCGGGAGATGCACGCTTTGAGGCGCCTTCGAAAAGTGACACGTTGAGGCCTTCGCACGGCTCTCCCATTGCGCGCTGGACCCCACTTTGCTCTCCACCTCTTTCACCCCCTTTCCCTACACTGCTCGTCTCTCCACACTACTTCTCGTCGACGCTTTAAGGATGTTCGCCGAGGAGCTTGCGTCGCTGCGCCGCCAGGGCGTGCGGTCGGTGTTGTTCCAAGTGCTCAACTTTATCTCGGTGGTCTCGACGGCGCTGGCCATGTGGAAGGGTCTGTCGGTGCTGACGGACACCGAATCTCCCGTGGTCGTGGTGCTGTCCGGCTCGATGGAGCCTGCGTTCTACCGTGGCGACCTGCTCTTCCTCTCCATGCCCAGCGGTCCGCTTAAGGTCGGTGACATCCCCGTATACAAGGTGCCTGGAGCGGACATCCCCATCGTACATCGGATCATCGAGACACACGACGCACCCGATGGCGACCAGCTCATTCTCACAAAGGGCGACAACAACGAGTCGGACGATATTGCGCTGTACAATGGCGCACGCTGGATGCGTAGATCCAACATGGTCGGCAAAGTCAGAGGGTGAGTTCAAACCAATCACACCGCACGCCGCGCTGGTTACTTACTGACACTTGATCCGGGTCGTTGCGCAGGTATATGCCCTACGTCGGGTATGTCACAATCGCTCTCAACGATTATCCAAAACTCAAATACGCCCTGTTGGGCATTATGGCGCTCTCGCTCCTCTTCCAGAAAGAGTAGCTTTGCAATACGAGCGTTTCCAGCCCCAATTCGACTTGCCATCGCAGCGGCAAGATGATTCCCTTCGTGAGACAGAAGAGCCATTGACGTTGCGAGAACTGAGTCGAACGTGCGAAGTTAGTGTTAAGATGCACGCATGAGGTGAGTCGTTCGAGCACGGCTCTGGCAAAAGTGTCCCCGTACAGCATTTGGCAGGGGCTTCGACTCTGCGCCAGGGCTCAGAAGCTCGGACAACGCGCCAGTCCACCCTTTCGCTTCGTAATAGATGCATCACAGCTGGTTCCGGCTTGGGCGCTGTCCAGGAGCCTTCGCATGACGGACTCGTTAGGGGGCCAAGCGTCTCGTCGCGGTGCTTGGTGAGCACTCGTAGCTGTGAAACCGCCTGGCTCCGAGTTTTGCACTCTTGCAATATAGCAGCCCATGTAAGCTGATACACGGCTTGTTCCTTGACCCAGCGACCACCGAGCGACGGGGGGAGGCAAAGTGCCGACGCTTACGCGTGCCAAAGCAAGCAGAACAAGCGGCAGGTCTGATGGCGCGCAGCTGCAACGCCGTCCCGTCCATCCACACGACCCGACTCCTCACTTCGATAGTGCGGACCGCAGTGATGAATCTTAAGGCGGCGAAGCATCGTACCTTGTGCTGGTGACGAGGCGATTCATGCAAGACTGAGGAAGACACACCATCGGACCAAAGACGTACAGTCATCAAGCACGCCCGCCATTGCGCCTAGCTCAAGCATGGTTGTGTTGCAGACATGGCGTTGATTCTCTCCTAACCTTCAAACACACATACCGCCGCACCAACCACACAAACAGCACACTTCGGCATTCACACACAGCACATCGCCACAAAGAACCGAAACGAGTGTATGAATTTGAAAACTTTCTCCCTGGCCTTTCTCTCTTGCGAGCGGGTGTGGGGAGAGATATATACTGAGAATCGCAAAAACGAGTGTGTGTATTTGGGGGCGGTGGGGGTATCCAGACCCGCACCTGCCCGCGAGTAGTTCCGTTACAAAACGAATCCATCAAAAAACCAAAACCAAAACAAAAGAAGCGAAAGTGAGAAAGCTGGGCGGTATTAGAGCAATACCGAATTGCTCATCATCTCTGGTCTGCCGATAGTCGAGCTTGCTACGCTGCCTCTCCTCCTACCTGCACGAGAGACACTGTTGGACCTAGCCCCGAATGCGTGGTTGGTAGTATGCTGTCTCGGCACACGGTAATCCTCCTGGTACGTTGACAACATTCCTGCCGATTCGTTGCTGTGCTCGCTGTGCGTACCCGAATGTTCGGACGTCGAATGGAACGAGCGACGCGACGATTCGTAGTCGAACTGGATGCGTTGCGCTTCAGTCATCTGGCTAAAGTCCGAGTAGTTGGATCGCTCCGTCATCCTGCTCGACCTATTCATGGCCACATAAGCGCCGGCTGCCTCGGGATGGTACGCTGACTCCTGGAACGGATCCGCTGCAGCCACGTAGCCGCCGAAACCATCCGCATGTCCGCTGGGCGCGTGCGCAGGACCACCATCAGCCATCCAGACCTGCTGCATCTCACCGCCCGTACCGAGCGCACGGTGCTGGTCCAGCGCATCCGGTGCCCACGTCTCGCGCAGTCCACCGCTGAACGATCGGATCGTCTGCGCACGCGACACCCCCGCATTACCACCACCAACAGCGTCTTCCTTGGCCTGACGCTGCTTTCGCCACATCATACCACCCGCAGCCAGCGACAAACACGCAGCAAGACCGCAACCCACACCAATAAGGCTGTTTCGCATGGTCGAGTCGTCCTTGGTCTTGCCGCTGCCCGACGTCGAGTTCTGCTTGGCACCCGCCGCCACCTGACCCGCAACACTGAGGATGTTGAACGTAGGATCCACCTGGCTCGCCAGCTGCTGAGGCGCACCGGGAGCCGCCGAGGTGTAGAAGGGCGACGAGGTGTTGGCGATCATGGCCTGCAGCTCCTCGACGCTCGAGCTGGGCACGTAGGCCATGTAGAGCGTCTTGGCGGTGGACAGCGTCGCGGCCGACGCACCAGTGCCGGTCTCGGGCGAGTAGCTGGCGAGCTTCACCGTCGAGACCTTGGACGAGTCGAGGCTGACCGACTGGCCGACAAGGTCGGGCATAAACGCAAAGATCTGCGCGGTGAGGTCGGCCTGCGAGATGACCCAGGTCCACTTCATGTCCTGCTTGAACAGCAGGCCGATCGACGTGGTGTCGGGCGGCTGCGAGTACGAGTCGGCGGAAGGCACAATGGTCGTGGGCAGGTCCTGCAGCGCCGGAGTGGAGCCGGAGCCGCCGTCGGATGCGCTGGTCGAAGTGTCGGTGCTGCCACTGCTCGCGCTGTCCGAGCCAGTCTGCGCTGGGGCGGCGGCGCTCGAAGTGCTGCTGGGCGCCATCTTGAGGGACTGGGTGTTGGCGTACCAGTAGGGGTTGGTAGTGGCGGTCGACGAGGCGGACGAAGATGCGGAGTCATCGGACGATGCCGAAGACGACGAGGACTCTGCACTCGATCCGGAACCAGAGTCCGATCCCGAAGCCGTGGCCGTGCCGGTGGCGGTGGGAACCGAGGCCGAATCTTGCGTGGTGGAGCTGGGCGCGTCGGTGACGGTTGCGGTTGCTGTTGGGCTGTCGGACACGGTGGAGGAGCCAGAGCCAGCGCCGTGGCTGGTGGAAGTAGCCGGGTCCGAAGTGTTGGTGTCGGTGGGCGAGCCTCCGTCGGCGCTGCCAGTAGGCCTGGGGGCATTGGTTTGGGTGGTGCGAGTGGAGGTGGCAGTGTCAGAACCCGAGCCGGAGTCGGAGCCCGAGTCTGTACCTGTTGGCGAAGCGGTGGGTGAAGCCGAGCCAGAGGCGGAGGAAGAAGGGGCGAGGCCGCCGAGCAGGCTTCCGACCAAGCCAGTCGAGGAGGGAGCTGACGAGGAGGAAGAGGTGGTAGCCTGAGGAGTGAAGCTGTAAAAGTCGGGCTGGGTCTGCTTCGGGGCGCGGCTGGACGAGGTAGGAGCATCGCCATCGGAGTCGCCGCCGTTGGCCGCCGAGGAAGTTGCGGTGGGCGCGGGCTTGGCTGACGAGGCGGAGTCGCCGTCGTCTGAGCCCTGCTGACCCGTCGAAGTCTGGCTGGGCGCGGCAGAGGAAGATGTGGTGGAATGGCCGAGCAAGCCGCCGAGAAGGCCGCCGACGACGTTCTGGGCCGAGGTCGTCGAAGCGCTGGCTACGGATGCAGGAGACGACGAGGTGGGATCGGCGCCGGCGTCGGTGGATGGATCCGACGAAGACGAAGCAGAGGATGTGGGGGCGGGGGCAGATCGAGACACGGTGGAGGATGGAGCTTGGCTCGATGCTGTGGAGTGGGTGGAGTCGGTGGGGTCGGCAGTTGCGCTCGAGTGCGAGGTTGACGTGGAGTTGGCGCTGGGCAGAGCAAAGCTGCGAAGCGAAGCCGTGCTTGTTGGAGTATCCGAGTCCGAGTCGGTTGCGGTGTGAGAGCGTGTGCGAGGCGAGCGGCGAGTGGAAGTGGACGTGGAGTTGGTGGAGTTGGATGATGGGTAGGTGGAGTCGCCGTCGATGGGCTCGTTGCCGAGGATCTCGTCGATCTCTTCGGGGGTGAGGCCAAAGATGCCGTGGCGCTGCCTCTTGTCTAGCTGAGCTGCTTGTGGATTGGAGGCTGCGACGGGCGGAAAGCGTTTGGACATGCGAGCTGCGCGGCCGGCATGGCGGCGGACGGCGGCTGGTGCGTGTGCGCCTGCGTCTGCATGTGCGTGGTCGGCGAGTGCGAAGACGAGACCAAGGCTGACAAGCATGAGCTTGAAAGCGGGCTGAAAGGCAACCATGTTGCCGAAGATGTATGTCGAGACGAAGCTGATGAATGGTGAAAGGGACGGCAGATGTCGAGGAACCAAAAGAGTGTGTTGTCGGTCAGTGACGGGTCAAAGAGAGGTCAAGATGAGGGTGATGAAGGCATGTGATGGGTAAAGGAGGGGAAAGGGTAGGCAGGAGATGGGATGAGAGAGAGCGCGTAGATGATGGAGGTGAGGAAGGGAGGCGCGAATGGGAAAGTCGACGTGCTGCTTGCGTGTGCGATGAGCAGTCCCTGCGAAAGAAGATGCGAGGAAGGCAGGGTGGTGCGAAGGGAAAGGGAAGAGGGAAAGAGAGGGGGGATGGATGGAGGGGGACGCGCGCGCGGTTGATGACGGGCACTCACCTTATGACTTAGAGGCTAGACCTGAGGATCGGGACTGGGCCAAATGAAGATGCGCGGACCGCGGGCACGGGCGGGTTTGGGCTATGGGTGATAGGCGATGGGCGAAGCGCAAGAGACAAAGCAAGAGAAGATGCTGGGTTGTTGTCGGAGGCGGCCAAAGCGGCCAAAGCGTGCAGGAGACGAGGACCAAGCTGAGAAACTAGAAGTGGCGGGGCTCTAAAGCAAGCCAAAAGGTGCGATGGCAATGGAGAGGGTGGGAGCGCGGGTCGGATGAGATGAAGGAGGTCGGAGAGCAATGCTGGCTGATGTCGGGTTGACAGAAGATGCAGTCGGGATGGAAATGGGATGCATGCAAGCCACAGAGCCGGCCTGTGGATCGGAAGTGAAATGACGATTGTGCAGAAGGCGGCCGAGGGATCGCAATGAAACGAATGTGGCGTAGATGGCAAGCGGGTCGGCGGTGGGGAGGAAGAGATGTCGGGAAGTGGAGAGGATGAAGGCAGAGGCAGAGGCAGTCGCGAGGGATGAGTACGAGAAGCTAGCTGTGGAGAGAGAGCGAGAGAAAGGGCCAATTGGTGCAGAGCGGTTCGACGAGCCAGCGACGAATTGCTTTGTTGGCCTGGCGAGCTAACTATTGGGCGGTAGAACAAGAAGGAGGAGGAAGGGGATGATGAACGACGTGCAGAGGCCTGTGGCGGGGAAAGGAAAAGTGGGTGGGTTGGAGTGCAATGAGGAGGAGGACGAGCGAGCCAGGTACCGAGCGCCGTACGAAGCTCGAGCTTCAAGCACATGCTCTCATCGACCTTTGAAGTCAACCTCGCCGCCTCGGCCACTCGGAGCACCGTTGCGGCAGGCAGTGCAGCGAGGTGCGGGCATGCACACACGCTCAACCCGAGCCCGAGCCTAACGCGCCTTCCCTCGGCCACCGCCCAGAAAGGAAAAAAAAAAGAAAAAGAAATAAAAAAGGGGGGACCACTCGAATCAGGCTGCAGACCGGTTCGTTGGAGCGGCGCGAAAAGAGAAAAAAAGAAGGAAAACACGCGTTCTGACCCACGCCCAGCAGCAGCCGCCCCGAAGCAGCCCCAAGCAGCTCGGCGTGAAACTCGACAACGGAGGTGCGACGCCCGCCACCAACCAGTGGCATCAGTGGCGAGGCACAAGCATCTGTCCCCACGTCGGCGTGATGCCAGCCACAACTCTGCACACTTTGCAGCATTGCAGCGCCGATGTAACAATTCGAGACGAGGACGCGCTGCCAAGCGAGAGCAACACTGAATCAAAATCGGCTGAAGCAAAAAGACGCACGGTTGCTCGCCCCTGGTCTCCCAAAATGCCCAAATTTCAAAGCAACGCGGCACGATGCCAGCAAGGGCCCCTCGAAATTGGCTTTTTTTTGCCAGCACAGCACAACAACAACGCGCACCAAACCCTAGCTTTGCTGCTGCACGCCGGCGCTGCGGTATGGCAACGGCAACGGAATCCACCGCCGAAGCTCGCATCTCTGCACGTCATCCGTACAACGAGCGAGCGGAGCCCGAATTGCTAGTGCGTGTGTGTGCCACCTGATTGTCATGCACAACCTAACCATCCTGTAGCTGGGCTCAACTCAACACCATGCACCGCGGACAGAACATTCGGCTGCGCATTCAGCCCGCACTCGCCTTCCGAGCCCCAGCAGCGTAGAGTCTTCCTGCCGGTGAGTGTGCGCATCGGCAAGCCGCCTTCCGCATACACTTGATAGGGGCACAGAGCTGCTAGACTTGGGGCCAAGAAAGAAGGAACCGCTAGGCTTCGGCAGTGCGCATGGTGCCCGCCCAACCGAGGCACCATGCACCGTGTCGATCCGATCGCATTCCCGCGCGGGCCCAGCGCTGCAAAATAGACGTGTCTCAGCGCCTCGGCCCGCAACCGCCCCTCCCACCTCTGCCCTCGCTCACTAAATTGAGCTCATCCTTCCTACCTCGCTGCTATGCTTCCAAGTATGCCAGTCTGCCATCGAATGATGACTAGACAGTCGGTATGAGCGGGAACAACGGCGTTCATGCGTGCAACAGAGTTAAGCTTGGTCGCAGGATCGGGCAACTTGCAGCGTCGTCTCAGCAACAAGAGCGACACCCCGAATTGAATCAGTAACGAAGCGTCAAATCGGCGATGATCCTTTCTTGAGAGTCTAACAGTTGTAAGGCGATTTTTCCCCGTGCAGCATACGCGGAAGTCGGATCTGAGCCAGATGCAACCCAGCGCACAGAAGCTCGACGAGCCAAAGCCAACTCGACCCTTCCTCTCCACCTACCTCTGTCCTCTCTCCACCTACCTCTGTCCTCCCTCCACCTCCCTCATCACATCATCCCAGAAGCAGCAGCAGGACCAGCAGCAACCTCGCCACCACTTGGATTGGCTTGTGCTGTGATCATCTGCGTCCACGCCCTGGCTCGTGCGGTAATGTCTCTTTGACTCGTTCAGCCATCAGTACGCTCCCCAGCGTGCTCTCGCCCACCATGTCGATAGATACTCCCGCAAAACGTCCGCGCACCAGCGACGCCTCCCCCCGCTCACACAAGCGCGTCGCCCGCAAACATCTCTCGACGCAACAACGTCAGTCACTCCGCCATGCCCACTTTCTCGAAAATGGCATCGACGTCGCTGAGCAGCTCCAGCGCCTCAGACACGGCCAAGCCGACCTTGACCAGATCGACTGGTCATCCCAAAATCTGATCGCAACCGCCTCGGGATCCTCTAACTCGGCTTCCACTTCTTCCGCCGCCAGCGCACATGTGATCGTACGATACCCCGTGCCACAGTCGTCCAAGCACTCCCTCAGGCCCTGTCACCTCTACCCACATCAACCCTACTTTTCGGTCACGCCCGTCGCTGGGCCATCACAACCACACACACCTCCTCCGGGGTCTCAGCCGCCAGGCGTACACTATGACGATCCACGCCACATCGCCTTCAGTCCATGCGGCTTCTACCTCTGCGCCTACTTTCCCGCCCTGCCCGCCAACACGCCGCCATCTTCACTCAATCCAGCACTACCATCCATGCCTGCGGACGCTCCACTCGGCCACAACAGCGCTGGGCCTATGGCTGCCTCCGCGTCGGCGACCAGCATCCCGATGATCAATCAGCTCAGCGGTGCAGCTCCTCCGCTAGATGCTTCCTTGGCCGCTTCCACCAACTCAGCCGTCGCACAGACAACTGCACCAGCAGCAGCAGCATCTCCCGGCTCGGCCTCGGAGCCTTCAGGTGTGATCTGCATATGGTCACGAGCCGAAACAGGTGCACTGAACGACTGGAAGCTCGTCGACTCCATTCCCGTCAACAACATTCAGCATCCAGCACCTAGCGCCACGGCAGGCAAGGCCGACAACGTGCTCAAGGTCAACGACAAGGGCCAGCAGATCATCAAGGACGGCAGCCGCACCTCACCTCCAATCAAAGACGGCGTGCACCTCCACGCCGGCGTAGCCAAGGTCGTCTGGCTCAATCAGAGGCGTCGAGTCGTGCTGCCAACCGCATCATCCGCCACGAGCCACTACGGAAGTGCACCGTTCGAGCGTCTTTCGTCGCGCGGTCCCACCTGCGTGCCCTCTGCTGCAGCACCCAACGACGAAGCTGGCCCAGACAAGGACCTTGCGCTGGTCGTGTTTGGGCAGCACGGGCAGGTCACACTGCTGTGCAGACGCAGCGCCGATACCAACGATTCGTCCATCGACACCGCCAAGGCGCGCACCAAGTTCTTCACCACCGTGCTGCAGTCCGATCTGCACACGCCCAGAGTACAGCCGTCGCCCATCACGCTCGATTCGTCTACGGGCACAGAGCGCCCGGACGGCGTGGGGTCAGCGTATGCGTCGCTGTTCGCTGGCGACGCGGATGGACTCGATGAGGGCATGCAGTACGGTCACGACGCGCGCATCTCGCACCTGGCGGTGGGAATGCCGGCCAACGAGCCGGTGCTGCTTGTGGCTTCGAAGCGCGTCTCGACATCAGCAGGGCTTGTGGGTCTCGCCGAGGTCACCGTCGACCTGCGCGCCGATGCGGTGACCATGACCACGCGGCCGCTTCAGCCCATCTCGCTCGCACCAGTCGAACATCCCGCCTCAAGTGACGTTTCGACAGCAGAACCGGCGGCGGGACCGTGCGACGACGCACTCACCCTGCTTACGTGGGCCGAGGTGGATGGCAAAGAGGCCTCGAGCGCGGCAGCCGGCAGGACCGACTCGCTCCGGCTGGTGGCTGGCTGGTCGCACCTCGACGAGGATCGCGGCGACGACAAGGAGGCTGCCTTGGGTATGCACAGCAATCTGGCGGTGTGGGATGTGTACAAGGCCGAGACGGAGCTGAGCGAGGCGTTTGCATCGCTCGAGTGTCGCAAGGCGGGTCAGGCGCCTGCGTGGCTCGACTGGCAGCTGCGCTTTGGAGCCGCCAAGACGCTGCGCGGCCAACTCGTCACCTCGCTCGTCACTCCGCATGCGCTGGTGGGTGCCAACACGGCAATCCTCACTTCACTCAGCGCGACGCCCGCCAGACCAGGGCTGCTTTCGGAACAGCTGGCAATGGTCGATCTGCACACGCTGGAGGTGGCGCAACACGTGCCCGTTCCGCCGCGCGCGCTGCTGCGATGCTCCCGTCCAGTGGTTTCGGCCAACGGCGCGCTCATCGGCGTCTTTGCGCACGCACACACCGGCGCAACCCCCGCGATCGTCATGTGGAAGCTCCCCTGGCACTCACTCAAGCCCGGCACGGATGATGCGACCAAGCAGTCGAACGAAAGTGAAGAGGATAGGGCGAGGTTGGTCCAGCTGTTGGCGCTGTCGTGCGTGCGCGGGAGCGACGCATCGGACATCAGCCGGGTGTACAGCGCCAGCGCAGGTGGCGACGACGCCAAGCTGCTGGTGGACGTGGGCGACGTGCTAAAGATCACCGACTCGAAACGGCAGGATGTGCTAGTCAAGATCGAGGGCGCTACAGCCAAGGGCCCCAGTCACGATACCAACTCGATCCCTCTGCACCAGGCTCTGCGGCTGCTCAAGATCCGCATGGCGATCGGTAGTGCCTCGGCCAACGTGCAGCTGCAGAGGCTCGTTCTTGAGCTTGGATTGTGTTACCAGGTTCTGCGCCTCGCGCGTGTGGCTACACAGGTGCCTACCACGCCGAAAGACGACGGCAAGAAGAAAGGCAAGCCTGCGGGTGGGGAGATGCGACCTCGCGTGTACTATCGCCTCGAGAGCGTATGGCCGCTCCTTGCGCAGCTGCAGTGGCTGCTCGGCTTGCTGGACGGCGTAAGCAAGTTGTCGCTCGCCACGGCGGCAGCGGGTACGGAGGGCAAGGAGGGCACACGAGAGGAGGTGTCTGAGGAGCAATTTGTGCGCATGCTCGGCAAGCCCACGCCGCGTCGGTTGGTGCTGCACATCGTCGCGCACGTCGTCGACTTCATACAGTGGGTAGATAGCACGGTGCGGCACGAGAATCTCCCGCCCCCAACAGGGGCGAGTGTGGGCGACGAGTTGACGTTCCTCGCGAATGCGGCCACGCGCGGTGTGCTGGCGGTGAGCGAGCAGATGGCTCTGGCGCGCGAGGCACTTGCACACATCACGCGCAGCGCATCCATCGACCTCACGGACTTTGCACATCTGCTGGCGGGTATCGAGGCGGATTCTTCCGGCGCACCGACAGGGCGAGCGAGGGAGACGGACAGATTCTGGTGGGCTACGCTGGCAGGCGGCAGCCTGGGAGAAGCCGAGGCTAAAGCGGACGAAGCGGTACCGTCCAAGTTGCTGGCTTTAATGGGTGATGCACAGGGCGGTGCGCTCGTGGATGTTCTGCCGCTCTTCGTCGTGCCGGCGGATATCACCGACGAGCGCAGTGTACTCTACGACACGAGTGCGGATGACGCGCACGCTGCATCTCCGCTCGTAGAGGCGCTGGGTGCGATGGCAGCCAAACGCGACTCCCAGCGCGACATTATGCGCAAGACCACGCTCCGCAGTGCGGTGACACAGACAGCGATCATCAATGACTCGGCCGCGATCATCCGGAGCAGCGCCGGGCGCACGGCGACGAGCGAGGGTGAGGTTCGGGTGGACCTCATGCGTGCCAAGCGGTGTGTGCGATGCGGGGCGCTATCTCAAGACTCTGTGCACGCCGTCTACACCATGTCTGCGCCACAACCGCTACCGAACGGGATGGTGCTCGACGCGACGATGCCGGCGAATGTGCAGATGCAGATGCAGATGCAAATGCACATGCACATGGTCCAAGCCGGTCTTACCGCGCCTCCAACCATCTCCCCCCTCCCGCCTCCGGCGTTGGTGGGGATCGAGGCACCCGATACGCGCGCGCGAGTCTGTCTCTGCGGTGGAGCATGGTGGGTTCTGTAGCAATGCATTAGTACGGAAGAGCTCCTGAGGGGTGTGCAGGGTCAAAGTCGCCGAAACACGGCGGAAAGGCATCTACGCTCCGCCCGTTGATCCGCCGTAAGCGTGGGCAGGATTCGACGAACAAGCCGAAGCTGGGCGCAGTATTTTGCTGCGGCATAGGGTCGATGTCGAGCGTGTGCAGATGAGGGAGGTGCGTGGTGAGCGTGATCCAGAGCGCATCAAAGTGGCCGAAAGCACCACTGATGTCGAGGACGAGGCGGAGGTGGGTGAGTGTGGAGCCGGTCGAGAGGATCGCGGTGGATAGAGGCGGTTCAGGGGTGACGGCGTACAGGTCCAGACAGGTGAGGCCGACGAAACAGCCCGCGGTGATCAGCGCGGCTTGATGCAGCAGCGATGTTTTGGACGAGGAAAGGCTCAGGTGTCGTAGCCTACTCACCCCCGTTTGCACTGCATCACCCGCATGTGCAGGTGCAGACTCGTGCTCGTCGGGAGTTGGGTCAAGGTACAGATGCTGAGCTATCCGACGCTGTGCACGTTCCACCACCTGCTGTTTCGGAACCTCGCTAACCGCATCTTCCAGCCTGGTGCTCGCTCTTGCCCTCAGCACCTCCACGGCCCCCCTTGGCAACAACGTGCTATCGTACCCAATCATCTTGAGCACCTCCAACCGCGCTAGACAACCCCACCCGCTATGACCCTGGTAGAACATGCGTCCATCTACCTCTAAGCTTCGCAGGGACTGTGCGAGCAATTGCCAGAGAGCTGGACTGGGAGCGCACTCTGCGGACCACGTCAGATGCTCCAGCTGCCTTGTGCGGGGCAGATCCATAGCGCGCAGCAGCGCCAGCAGATACGTCTGGTCCAGCTCGGCGTATTTGTCCGGCACCACCACGACGATGCTGCGAACATGGCCCAGCGGATGCCTCAACCCGCCCCCTTCGCTGTGCTGAGCGCGAGTAGACATTGTATGGTAGGCGGCCAGGAGGGTGGAGAGGCGTGGGAGGGATTGTGGCGTGCGGATGGTGAGCGTGTGCCAGATGAGCGGTACGAGTGTGTTGTGGAAGCTGCGCGAGGCAGATGCAAGTGCAAGCAGCCCAGACAACCCCGTACTTGAGCTCGTCGATGTGAGGGACAGCCCATCTGCGTGCGGGCAGGGTAGCGAAGATGTGGCCAGCGTGCAAGAGCGTGCCAGGTGCGTGCCAACCTGAAAGATGATTTCAGCCGGCAGGCTCGGGATCCTATCATTGCCGGGCGTGGTTGACTGCCGTGGTTCCGAAAGGTCTATCTCGCCGACAGTCAGAAAAGCAGCTGTCCCGTTGTGTGTTGCGCGATCATCGCACGTTGATGGGGCCGTGACCTTGCGCGTGGTTGGAGCGGGTGCGGTCCCCGACGGCGTGCGGAGCGCATCCATGAGCCGGACAGCGTCAGCCACGGTGGGCTGTGCAGGCGGGCTGGCCATATTCTGCGTGTTCCTGGTCTCCGCTTCACATCGCTCCTGCGCTTAGTGCCTGTGCAGAAGACGTTGACGAGACCGCTGCCAGCTTCTTGCAAACAGAGCCGATTCGAGATGGTGGATCGGAAAGCCGGTTTTCGCTCGGACCGTGCACGAGTGGAGGCATAAGCGCCGACCAAATCGCCGAGCTCCCCACTGTTAGGCCAGCATCTTATCTCATCCTGAAGGAAATTTCGGAGGGTCGGGTCGGCTTTGACGGTGAGGCTTCGACAGCTGTCCAATCCGATAGCCTCGATCTGCGCTGCGAAAATTCTCCGAGCCCCAAAGCCGTGTTCCCTTCGGCTCGCCCTCGTGTCCGCTACCGCCATGTGCGACGTGCACCCTTGTCTGGCGCCACTAAAGCCGCTCGCTGTCGGACAGCTCTTTCCGGTCCCGTCCGTCCAGCACCGGCGTGGCTGCGCAAAAAACCTCGACAGCGTGCGCACACATGGCAAACACACCCGCCCAGCCACCGGGCTCGGATGGAAGATTTTCTGTCGGCCAATTTACCGCTTCCCTCTGATTTCTCCGAAGCCGCAAGCGTGCGCAGGCCTGTCCGACACTCCTCTCCGATAGCGCACAGGTGTCGGACTTGACGGTCGGCCCGAGGTTCAGCTTCATCTTTTGCGCAGAATCTTTCGACGTCCACCAGCGTGTCACATCGTGCAGCCGCGCTCGCACCGGCTTGAACCGTCCTATCACAGCCAGGCCCAAGTTGATGAAGTTGGTGACACGTTGAGCATGTCCCTAAAGATGCGCCTGTGAAGTCCCTGTTGGCTCTGTACCATCATCCCTTCAGCTCCCTACCTTTCTGTATCTGATCCAGCGACGGTACCGCTATCGACATGGAGTCTAGCAGGTCTTCGGATGAGCAGTGCTCGTCGTGCTCGACATCTGCACCTTCACCGGCGCACTCGAGCTTCGCGTCGGAAGACTCGACTGCTGTCAATACGGCTGTACCCACCCGACGCAACAGTCTCTCCCTTGCCGCCCATCTTTCGTCGACAGTGCCGGGGACGGCGACACCGCAAAAGTCACCTCGTGCAGCACACGGAGGTGTCTCGCCCAAATGTCTCGCACAGCGTCTGTTGCAGCAGCAACAACCTGCGCTTCATACCAGCAAGGCCATGATCAACCAAATCGATACATGCCCAAATACACTCGTTGCCAATTCGCCACGCACCTCGCTGGATAAAATCGACCGCTCCAAACTCGACATCGACGTGATCAAGAGGATCGACGTCGACATCGAGAAGGTGGAGAGCGAGCCGGGCCCGGCGCCGGATGGTGGGCTGCAGGCATGGCTTGTGGTGGCAGGAACTTTCGTACTGATCATGACCAACTTTGGTCTGCTCACCTCGTACGGCGTGTTCCAGTCGTACTATCTCTCACACCAGCTCGCACACCTGCCCTCGTCGACGGTGAGCTGGATCGGCAGTCTGCAGACGTTCATGATCCTCGGCGGCTCGTTTGTATTCGGCAAGCTCTCGGACGACTATGGCAGTCGATGCGTGGTTGTCTGTGGCAGTGTGATCACCTTCATCTCGATGCTGTGTGTTTCGTTCTGCACCACGCTCGTCCAGCTCATCATGGTGCAGGGTGTAGCCTTCGGTCTGGGGGGCAGCATGCTTTTTCTACCCGGATGTGCACTGGTCAATCAGTACTTTGATAGGAAGAAGGGGACTGCCATGTCGGTGATTATTGGTGCGGCGAGTTTTGGAGGCATCATTTGGCCGCTTATTTTGCAGGCGCTGTTCGATCATCCCAGCATCGGATTCGCCTGGGGCGTCAGGATCGCCGCACTGTTGCTGGCCATCTTGCTGACGATCAGCAATGTGCTCATGCGACCGAGACTGCCGCCGAACAAGCCGGAGATGCGTCAGCCTTGGTCACAGGCTTGGACACTCCTCACCGCAGACGTGCGCACCTACACGCTGTTCGTCGTCGGAACGGGAGTGTTGTTCATCAACTTCTTCGTACCGTTCTTCACCATCGCATCGTACGCAAAGCGCGTCGGCTTCAGCCCGGCCATGGCCACACACATGGTGGCCATCATGAACGCCGCCAGCATGGCAGGTCGTCTGGTGTCCGGCCCACTCGCAGACAGGTATGGCCGCTTCAATGTGCTCTCGCTCTTTGGCTTGAGCTCCGTCCTGGCCCTCATCCTCTTCTGGCCGATCCCGGGGCTCACGCTCACAAAGGCAGGTGTGGTGACGCTGTCAATCACGTACGGTGTCGCGTCGGGAGGCAGTATTGCTACGGTGTCGTCGTGCGTCGCACAGATCTCGCCGAAACATGCGGGCGCCCGTCTGGGACTCATGTGGACCATCGCTGCCCCCGGCACCCTCGTCGGCCCAGTCATCTCCACCACACTCGTCAACAAGATGGACGGCAGATACACCGCGCTCGCCATCTGGGCCGCAGGCACCACCCTCATCGGCTCCATCATCATCACCCACGTCCGCTTCCACCTCGCAAAAGGCCAGTGGCGAGCCAAGGTCTAGAACTCCAACCTCCATCCCATCGCATTGTTCCGTTTCTCCTCCCATTGTACGCATACCTGCATTTGTATACTAGTTTATAATCGCAAATCGTTGTAGCATTCTATCAGCGTTTTCCGGCGCCGAGGAAGTCGAGCATGTGGCGAGCGGTGGCCTCGGCATGGGTGAGAACGATAAAGTGGCCGCCGCCGGGGATGACGGCGAGGTCGATTTGGCCAAAGTACTTTGCGGTGCTCATCGGCACCACGTCGTCCTTGTCGCCCCAGATGACGCGCAGCTGCGAGCCAAAGTCGCGCACCACCGCACGGTGCACCTCGTGCGCATTGAAGATCGGCCCGTCTTGCAGCGACGAGGCGAAGCTGAACTTGTAGCCGGGATGGTATTCTGCCTGCCACCATGCCAGCGAGCCCTTGGGCGGCGTGGGCAGCAGCGGTACGAAACGCAAAAGGCGCCGCAAGAGGCTGTTGGGCAAGAGGTGTGAGCGGATGAGCTTCACGGCGGGACGCAGGTCAGCGTGGGGCGTGCCGCCTGCCGGACAGAGCAGGATGAGGCGGTCGACGCGGTGCGGGTAGTAGTGGGCAAAGTGCGATGCGATCGGTCCGCCGAGCGACATGCCGCACACGTCAAACTTGTCCCAGTGCGGCAGGTGCGCGAGCAGGAGCGTGATCTGCGCGACAAAGAGCGCAGCATCGTGCGTCACCTGAGGCGAGTCCGAGTAGCCGCGTCCAAACAGGTCGAAGCACAGGATGCGGTAGCCGGCCTTGGTGAGATAGGGCGCGATGAGACTCCATGCGGGCGAAGGCGTGGAAATGCCGTGCACGAACAAAAGCTTCTTGCCGTCCTCGGGTCCGAATTCGTAGTAGCGGATGGTGCCGTACGGCGTGTTGAGGTCGGCGCCGTTGGGAAATACGTCGGCCGGATACGGTTGATCGTGGATCTTGGCGGGCGCTTTGAGCACTTTTGGGTACGTGGATCGCATGCGGGCGTTCGAGATAAGGTAGAGGAGCGATGCGGTGCCAGCCGCAGCTGTGAGAGCCACGCGGCCGTCCTGCAGCCGATTTGTGTATGATGACAAGAACGACATCTTGCTTGAAGGAGAGGGTGATGGTGAGAGGCTGAGGAGAGCCGGCTCGGGCGCGCGGCAACTCGGATGTTCCAACAAAGCGGGGGAAACCCTTTTTTGAGGTCCCGCGCTGTGGAGGCTCGAAAAAGGCATGGCCGCCCACACGCCGTCAAATTAAGCGGAGCTGCAGGCCAGTGAACCCAGCAGCACAGCAGCACAGCACAGACCAACGCCGAAAGCCGCACCCGCTCGGATCTCGGGAGGCCCTGACGAAAGAGTGCTTTCCCTCCTCAGCATCACCGGGATGTTCGCCTGTCACTGTGACTTGCTCCCACATCACGCTTCATCAGAGCACGCTCACAGGCTCGAAAGCCACGATCGTCAGAGCTGGTACGCTGCGGCCTCATCACACCATGACGACCGCTACGCCCATTTCGCTGCCGTTTGTCCTGGGACAGGATGCAAGGGCAGCATCGATACATTCGCCCAAACGACCATGGAAGCCAGACCGTCCCAACTATCGCGCTTTGCTTACAGCCGCACAGCCTCGAGCCAGCAGTGCTGCATCGTCCTCGGTTCCGTCGTCTCGTCTTCAGGGTAATGCCAAAGCAGCTGCGCAGCACCTCGATGTCGACCAGCTCGAGGCCGAGCTCGACGAATGGGGACTGCCTGCTATCGATGCACCCGATTCCTCCTCATCATCAGTGGCACCTCGACTAGTCGCTCCTTCGGCAGCACTCTCCTATGATGAAAACTCGGCCTGTTACAACTATCCTCATCTTCAATCTCGGCATCCGAACAGCACCGCCAGCTTCACCGCCCTGGACCAATGGGACCCTTCCATCTCCTTTGCCCCATTCTCAGCGAACGGACTCGAGCCAGACGACCTCGAATCTAGACAAGCTCTAACAGCGCCTTTCGAGTACGATCCCGGACTTGGCCGCGTGGTCGCTGTCGGGCGAACAGATGGCACCGTCTCCATCTACCGTGCTTACGGCCGCACCGAGGACTACGACTCCTTCTCTCGGACGGACCAGCCCAAGCAAGACGCCGAGTATGCGCTTCCAGCATCCGCCTCGGCATCTTCCAACGTATCAAGCGCAAGTGCCCTAGCTTCACGCCGATCCTCCGACGTCTCCAATCCCTCTCGCCTTCGCAGCCCCGACCTCGAAGCCCCAGCAATCAGGCTTACGTCTTCCATACGATCCCCTACATCTGCCGGACGCGACTCGAGCTCACTACTGTCAACACTCTCGCCTGCGGAGCGCTCCTCCCTTGCCGTGCGCTCCATCGTATCTGCAGCCTCCATTAGCTCCACTATCGCACCCAATGTCCAGCTCGACGAAGGCGCTCCCGCTGGATCCCTGCAGAGCAACATCACAGCAACCGGTCATACTGCAGACCGCTCCGACTCGGACCGAGCAGAGGACCGCCTCGAGCTCCAGATGGCCGCAGCAGAGCGCAACGACCATCAGCATGGCGTCGTCGGAGGCGTCATCGAGCGTCTCGGCTTGGCTTCACACTCTCATACTCCCTCACAGCATCAGCACTCTCACTCCTCTTCCATCAACGCCGCCCGCCCATCGCATCATCGCCGTTCCACTTCCAGGCGTCCCTCGGTCGGCGAAAACGCCCACTTTCCGTCTACATTGGCAAAGCTCACAGAGGGCGCCAAAGCTTCGACACCAGCCATGCCAAAGCAGTCCGGTCCGTTGCCGCATTCGGATGCTCCAATGAAGCGTTCGATCTCCGAGGCTTGGCTTCACGATCCAACACGCGGTCGCTTCAGCCCGGTCATGACTTTGCTCACCCGCGACCGCTCCGCCGTGGTTGCATTGCGTCTAGTGCCTCTGCCCTCTTCTTCAACTCCTTCTGCAGACGCCGAAGGACCCAATCGACTCGCTGCTGCCACCCGAATGGGCAACATTGCTCTGCTCGTGGTTCAAGCCGCTGGAAACGTCTCGCTTTGGTCAACATTGGAAGGCACGATGCTGTGGCAGATCGACGTCACCACCGCCGATGCCGTTCCGGATCCGTCGGAAGCAGTCGAGGCGGCTATCAAGGACGCGTCCGCCTCGCTCAATGTCATAAACTCCTTCGGCCGACAACTTCCAGCATCCATCGGCACGCCCCTCGCACGTAGCCCCGCAGGATCCGCAAGAGCATCTCCGCGCCCAACCCTCTCCGGCGGCGACGCGAGCATGAGACGATCCATGCTGCGTTCCGCCTTAAGTGGTCAGGGCGCGGCCTCGTCCTCCAGGCTTCGTGACACCTACGGTGTTCAGATGGACGGGTCGGTCCAGATCCTGCAATCGTCATACGGACCTCTCGCCCTACTCTGGGATTCTCATTCATCCTCAGCCCTGATCATCGACCTGTCCGTCGGTCGTCTCGTGCTTCACGAGATTCTAGATGATGTGCATGCGGCGTGTCGTCCGAGCTTGCTCCGAATACCCGGCTCCGAGGATCGCATAGGTCTGGCTTGGTTCGACCAAGGCTCAGCGAAGCTGCAGAAGAGGCTGCTTCAGTTCTCGCCCTCTGCAACACTGGCTACCACCGGCGCGGATGACGGATTCGTTCCGCCTGCCAACCTCGCTGCGGTCTCTTTCGAGGATCTGGCTGATGCGGACTCGACAGCGAGCCTGCACTGCGACTTGTCTAGCCTTGACGAACCCGTAGACAGGGTCTACATCCTTCACAACCGGGTCGTCGTCCAGACTGGAGCCAGACTTGCAATCTTGACTCCCGGCGGCGGCGAGGCAAAATTTCTGCAGGAGGCCGACTCGGAAGCTTTCACGAAAGTATGCGGCTCGAGCAGGAACTCGCAGCATCTCTTGGTGCGTACTTCATCGGGGATTGCCACGCTCGATCTGGCTTCCGGCATTCTCAACCGTGCTTCACAGCTAGACGGTGCCAGCGATCCGGCACCATCCAACCTTGCAAATCTTCTGAGCGGCTTGCCAGCGGGCCGTCTGGATCTTGCTTGGAATCTGCCCGGATCTGGCGCTTTGTTCGACAAGTTGTTCTTGTTGCAGCTACTTGCCAGCCAATCTCACTCAACAGATCCAGCCTCTTCCGACTCGGTAACGCCAAGCGAGCTTGCAGCCCTGGATCTTCGGGGCTTTCAAGTGGAGGACCTCCTGGCGGCACCAGGCACTCCTTCTGCCGATACTAGTGCATCGAGAGACCGTCTACGTTCTCAGCTTGGCGAGGCAAATGCCGAGGACAATCGCATCACCGCGGTCTTGCCTCTCAGCCTCGAAAGGATTGCAGCGGCAAGATCAGGTGGGATCAGTATCTCCCCACTCTCATCGCTAGCTGCAATGGCGTCAGGCAACAGCGTCTTAAAGTCTGCAACTATGACCAACAGTCTTGGCGGAGACCACGAGATTTGCCTGCTTCGCTCGGCCACGGCTCCTCGGTCCGGCCATCGCCTCATCATAGGAGGAACCTTGCAAGGCGAGGTTGGATTCTGGACCGTGCCTGCAGCTGGCGCTCAAGACAGCAGCCACCCAGCGCTCGAAGCAGCATTGTCGGTATCGACTACGCCTGTGGAGGCGCTGGTGGTGTTTGGAGACGATGACAACACCATCCGTCTGCATGGCTGTGTGGCGTGCATCTGCGCGGACAGCTCCGTGACGGTGGTGGTGCTCGAAGGCTTCCGTAAGCTCTACACGGTGCCGGGCAGAGGTGCGCGTCTCACGTCGCTGGCGGTGCGCGCAGACGACCTACTCTTGACGTACGACGACGGCAAAGCGCGGGTGTGGGATCTGCGCTGTCAGGAGTTGCGCCGCAGCATTGCAACGGATCAGGCACAGGCGCTGGTGGAGGACGGAAAGGGATGGTGGAGCGTCAAGACGATCGAGCCGTACAATCCCCTACACTCGGGCACCACGGGTGTCCTCTCTCAACTCGCGGCTGCCCGAGGTGAGGCGGCTGCAACACTACTGGTCGACTTTCGACGCGCAATCGAGGCCGCCGCACGTCCGGTGCGGGGTGGCATGCAAACGTCAGGGAACGAGACCAGCTCAGCCGTTCAAGGCGGAAAGTCGACCACTGCCTCGTTGCAGCCGCCAGCAACGCTGCGCACAGACCCGGAATCGGATGCCAACGCTGGCTCGCCCATCAGCATCGGCTCTCCCGCCGCACGCAAGGCTGTCAACATTGTGCGCCCACTGCTGCCCGTCGTCTATCCGACTGGCCTGGATGCGGACATCGATGCCAAGCTGGCCGTGCTACTCAACTTGGACGACCCAGGAGTATTATCCTCTCCGAAGGCAGCAGCAGGTCGGGGCGGAGCTTTCCATGTCGGCCTTCTCTCGCCTCCCGATGCGCTCATGGTCGCTGGAGCAGGCGCAACCGCCGACGGCGAGCAGAAGGCGACACAGGCATGGAAGCTTAGTTCGCGGCTGACCACGACACGCCTGCTGATCGCATCGGCACTTTTGCGCGTGTTGGGCAACGTGAGCGAGCTGGCGGGTATCGCGGAGGATCTGCAGCGATTTGTGGATGACGAGCTGCAGCTCTCGACGCTCGTCGGCGTGGGCTTCCGTGGGATCACGCTGGACGAGCTCGTGCCGTACTGGCTGGACTCGAACTTGGAGCTCCAGAGCGCGGCGCATTCCATGTTTCAAAGCGCTCTGGCGCGGCTGGAACAGAGCGAGCTGGACGAAGTGTGCTCCAAGTGGCATCCGCTACTCGGACCGGCAAGGTCAGAAGGTCTGACAGATCGAGCACGAGGCGAGGGCAAGGCCTCGAGTGTTCTGGGTGAGGCGACGCCGTCGACGCGGGCGCTTGCGCTTCTTGGCAGCATCGCGGTGGAGCGGTACGCGTGTCTGTCACCGCGGCTGCTCAAGGACATTGCGAGCACGGTGCACGGTGCGATTGTCGGGGATCGGGGCAGCGAGATGCGGACAGGAGAGGAGCTGCAGAAGCTGGCGGTGGCGGTGGAGCTGTGTCGCCGAGGCTTTTCGATGTGGCAGCACTACTTTGATGCGACCGAGGTGGTGCGTGCGCTATTTTCGCTCAGCACGTCGACGTCGGCGAGCAGCAGTGGCGACAGCGAGCTGCGCTCGTTGGCAAGGTCAGCGACATTACAAATCGCAGCCGAAAATACGCCGCTCTTCATGACGACGCTGTCGCTCGACATCCTGCATGCGCGCTCGGCTGCGCACTGTGCGGCGACGATGCGACTGGTGGCGTTCATGGTGCGCAAGCGACCTGCGGTGCTGGTGGCGAACCTGCCGAGGCTGGCGGAGGCGGTGGTGAAATCGCTGGATCCGACGCACACGACGATGCGCGAGGCGGTTGTCAACGCAGCGACGGTGATGATCTCGGAGCTGGTGTCGACGTATCCGAGCATCAGCTTTTTCGGAGCGGGGCAGAGGCTGGCGGTGGGCACGCACGAGGGAGCGGTGATCATGTACGATCTCAAGACGGCGACGCGTCTGTACGTGCTCGAGGGCCACCGCCGACGAGCGGATGCGGTGAGCTTCAGCCCGGACGGCCGACGACTGGTGACGATGAGCCTGGAAGAAGGGCGTGTGCTGGTGTGGAAGACCTCTTCGGGCTTCAGCAGCTTCTTTTCGCCGGGACAGATGCCCCGCCAGGGTGCCACCGACGTCAAGCTGACGGACGGAGCATACAAGGCGTTCCTCTTCCACGTGGGAGATCCGCAAGACGTTGCGACACGCAAGACGCCCGCACAAGCGAGCAGTGCAACGGAGGAGCCCGAGTTTGTCGGCTTTGATCGCATCGGCTTCCACTGGAACACCGAACGCAGCGTGCGCGTCGAGATTGGCGAGACGCAGCTCAACATCAGCGTGGACTGATGAGGCTCAGGTGCCGTACAGTAGTCGTTTCCATAGACCCTGCAGCAATGCATGTGCTTGTCCCTGCATGTGTCGCTGCGTCCAGACGGACTTGAGGAGCAGGGCAAAAAAATCGGCGTGATTGTTAGACTCGTGATATTTGCTGAGTAAGTCTGCGGGAAAAAAGCAAGCCAGCAGCGGAGAATTTTGGGCGAGCATCTGCAGCACGTGAGTGGACTGTGACGGGGCGCGAGAAACGAGACAGGGGCGGCGCGGCAGCCCGAAAAAGGGGTCCCACCGCCCAAGTGCATCTGCGCGACACCCCTGAGTGACCGCATCTGCCGTTTCTCAACGATGAACCGACGTCGACTCCATCTTCAGGCACATGCAAAGACCCTACATACATACGTCTGTAGCGTGCTGCTCGTCGTATCGAGAGCCTTAGCAATACCATCGTCCGCGAGACCGCGTTGGTTGCCTTGGCTTGGTGTGGTGAGAGGGCGCAAGGGTGGAGGCAGGGTCGCGTAGAATCGTCAGTCAACCCTACACACACAAGCTGCCAAAAAAAAGACTCGCCGTGTTGGGCAGCCAGAAAAGCAGTTGCGCAGAGAGACCAACACTCGGAGTGCCGGAAAAAAGCAGGACGGCTCTACAGCCCCTGTCAATTTGCGACTAGGCGTGCCCGCGCGGCTCCTATTCGGCATGATGCTGCGGTGCAGGCGAGCGGCGGCCCATCTTGGCTGAGTTTCTACGCCGTCCAGGGCTCTCTTTGCTCCCCGCTGCACGGGAGTCTGGAAGCCCACGCCGCTCGACTGCCGTTGAAGCTCCGGCAGATGGCTGCACGTCCCCCCGTTCGGGACGCGAGCTCTCTTTGCCGCCATCATCCAGTGCTGTCCTTTGCCTTCCATCCACTCTCTTTGCATCGCTCCCACCACCATCCCTTGTAGCCTAATCATACCTGCGACGACCACGACACGCGCTCAATACGCGCGCTAACGAACACACACACACATGGCCCACTACTCCAGACCGGCTTCGGCTGCCGGTCATGCACCCGACCAGAATGACCTCTCCAACCAATACCCCTTCTACCCGGACCCGGACCTCATCCAAGGCAGTGCTGCCAACACGTCGTTCGCGAACCCATACGAAGCGTCGGCTGCGTCGCACACCTCGCCCTTTTCGGACGCACATGCTGCCCAAGCTTCCATGCTGCCCCTCCACCAGCAGGCACACCATCCGCAAATGACGATCAGCATCGAGCAGCAGAGACAGGCACACATGCCCCAGCTCAGCGAGAGCTTCTACAGCCAGGCCGCGTATGCGCTTGCCAGTCCACCGCCCGTGGCAACAAGCCCCGTGCGGGGCCTCGCTACGCTGCCCGAGTACTCGCAGCCACCACCCGCCGACGGCTACTCGTACTACAACCAGCAGTCCGGCGGTGTGCCCAGCGCTGCGGGACACTACTCGTCGCTCGGTCACGGAGAGGAGGAGGACGACGACGATGCCGACACCAAGTACTCGCCCAACTCGGTGTACGACGAGAAGCACGACTATGCGGTAGGCAGAGCGGCGGGCATGGCGTACCTCCAATGCCCATATGCGCAGGTCGAGACGAATGACGACGAGGATGTCGACGATCCGTACAGCGCGCTCACCCGCGATACGGCGTTCGGCGGCCACGAGCACCAGCATAGCGACCAGAGCCCCTACCCTGCCGGCTCGGGCTTTGCCGGCGCCGCTGCGGGCGGATTCGGTGACAACCACTTTGACACGCAGCACTTTGGCCCCGCCCCCGCGCGCGGCGCCCAGCTGCGTCGCCACAAGACCAAGAAGAACGTACGCCTCACCAAGGGCAACCTCATCCTCGACTGCCCCGTGCCCACCAAGCTGCAGACGTTCTTGACGAGGCGAGCCGAGGACGAGTTCACCACCATGCGCTATTCGGCGGTGACGTGCGATCCGGACGACTTTGCCGCCGAGAGCTTCACGCTGCGTCCGGCGCTGTACGGCCGCCACACGGAGCTGTTCATTGCCATCACCATGTACAACGAGGACGAGGTGCTCTTCTGCCGCACCTTCCACGGCGTCATGAAGAACATTGCGCATCTGTGCTCGCGCAACAAGTCGCGCACCTGGGGCAAGGACGGCTGGAAGAAGGTGGTGGTGGCCATCATTTCGGACGGACGCAAGAAGATCCACCCGCGTGTGCTCGACTGCCTCGCCGCACTCGGTGTCTACCAGGACGGCGTGGCGAAAAACATGGTCGACGGCAAAGAGGTGCAGGCGCATCTGTACGAGTACACAACGCAGCTGTCGATCGACTCGAACCTGCAGTTCAAGGGCGCAGAGAGGGGCCTGGTGCCGATGCAGATCATCTTCTGCCTCAAGGAGAAGAATGCCAAGAAGATCAACTCGCACCGCTGGTTCTTCAACGCCTTTTGTCCGATCCTGCAGCCCAACGTGACCATCCTGCTCGATGTGGGCACGCGGCCCGAGAACAAGTCGATCTACTATCTGTGGAAGTCGTTTGACCTCAACAGCAACGTCGCCGGTGCGTGTGGCGAGATCTGCGCCGAAACCAAGGGCAAGTGGGGCGTAGGTCCGTTGCTGCTCAACCCGCTCGTCGCCGCACAGAACTTCGAGTACAAGATCTCCAACATCCTCGACAAGACCACCGAGAGCGTCATGGGCTACATCTCTGTGCTCCCCGGTGCCTTTTCGGCCTACCGCTACATTGCGCTGCAGAACGACGAATTTGGCCACGGCCCGCTCGCGTCGTACTTCAAGGGCGAGAATCTGCTCGGTGCGGATGCGGACGTGTTTACCTCCAACATGTACCTCGCCGAAGACCGTATCCTGTGCTTCGAGCTGGCGGCCAAGAGGGGACATGGATGGGTGCTCAAGTACGTCAAGTCGGCACGCGGCGTCACCGATGTGCCCGAGGGCCTGCCCGAGTTCATCTCGCAGAGGAGGAGGTGGCTTAACGGCTCGTTCTTCGCTGCCGTCTATGCGCTCTACCACACGGCGCAGTTCGTGCGATCCGGCCACAACGTGTGGCGCAAGTCGCTGCTCGTCTTTGAGAGCTTCTACTCGTTCATCAACATGTGCTTCGCCTGGTTCGGTCTGGCCAACTACTACATCTTCTTCCGCATCCTCACCACCTCGCTCGAAGATCCCACCTTCAAGCTGCGCGGCATCGGCGTATTCAACGTGTTTATGCAGTACATCTACCTCGGCACTGTGGTTGCGTCGTTCATCTTTGCCATGGGCAACCGACCGCAGGGCAGTAGGTGGAAGTACTGGGCAGCCGTGGTCATCTTTGCGCTGCTGACGGTGTACATGATGGTGGCGGCGGTGTTGTGTCTGTCCAAGGTGGTGGCACGTGTGGAGCACGATGCCATCTATGCGCAGATGGTCGTGTCGTTGCTCGCCACGTACGGTGTGTATCTGATCAGCTCGCTGCTGGCGTGCGACCCGCTGCATCTCGTCACGAGCTTTGTCCAGTACCTCCTGCTGGCTCCGACGTACATCAACATCCTCAACATCTACGCCTTCTGCAACCTGCACGACTTTAGCTGGGGCACCAAGGGCGACACCACCGTCTCCAAGGACCTAGGCGCCGTCGTTTCTACTGGCAAGGGCACGGTGGAGATCACCCTGCCCACGGCTCAGGCCGACATTGATACCGCTTACGATGATGCACTCAACAACCTCAGGACGCGCCCAATGATCATCCGTGGCGATGCGAGCAACGAGGAAAAGGCCGCCAGGCAGATGGACTACTACAAGAACATCCGCACCAACGTCGTGCTCGCCTGGGCGCTCAGCAACGGCGTCGTCGCCGCCTTTATCCTCAACGGCGACACCACCGGCACCTTTTCCGGTGGAGGCGTCACCCGCACCAAGGTCTACATGGTCCTCGTCCTCGTCTTTGTCGCCGGCATGGCCTGCATCCGCTTCATCGGCTCCACCCTCTACCTCACCATCCGCCTCATCAACGGCTAAACCTCCCGCAACATTCTTTTTAAAGCTCCCGACTGCTGTACCGTGATTCCTATGGACCTTTTCTCTCGCATTCCCGATTCCGACCGTTTCGTCCATCGTCTAGCCGCTGTTACCTGTACCATAGGACTCGCTCTCTTCCAGACGCCCGCAATGCAAGGCTGTCCAGCGCTGCTCTTTTCGTCTGTCTGTGTGATGTGCATTCCCATTGCCGGTGATTATATATAGCGTAGAAGTCTGACAAGATACTGTAATGAAGACACGACGACCGCAAATCAGGCCAACTGGCCGTAGACGGGCGCAGCTTCGAGCACGACGCTGTCGAGAGCCGTGCGACGTGTCTCGGCAGTCCTGACCTTGGCGATGACGTCGTCATCGAGCTGGAGCGCGCTGCCGACGACGCCCGCGGCGGCGCTGATCTCGGCGACGGCCAGGACGCGCTTGAGGATGCTGAGTGCCGCATCGACCTGTGAGAGTCCCGGCTGCAGCATGCGCGAGGCCTCGACGAGCTCGCATGCGCACACGACGTGGCGCGCGAGCGCATCCACATCCGAGATGGTCGTCGCCAGCGAAGTCTGATCGCGCACGTGCGCATCCAGGTCGCGCTGCATGGTGTCGATCATCTCCTGCACGACGCCGAGCCAGAACTCGATGGTCGGATGTTGCTGCTGGAAGAGCTGCGGCGGCAGCGTCGACTCGCTCGACGACGGCGCCGACGAATCCGACTCGCTGCTCGCCACGACGCCGTCCGCGGGTGAATTCCACAGGCGGTACTGGCGCCAGATGGTGAGGCGCACCCACACGTGCATGCGGCAGAACATCTGCAGCGTCCGACCCAGCACGTTCTGCCGCTCCACATCCGAGCGCGGCCGGTGGCGCACAAAGGCACTTTCGAGTCCATCGAGCGAGCGCAGAATCTCCCTCACCTTGTCCAGCGTCTCTTCGGTGGGCGTGCCCGCCTCGCCGATCTCCCTCAGCCTCTCGAGCCCCGCCAGCGTCACGGCCAGGCGCGACAGGTGCGCCGAGCGACGCATGAGGTCCTGCGAGTGGAAGAACGGCGGCGGCAAGTCCTTGGGCAGCAAGCTCGGCTGCCAAAACGCCATGGGCCGGATGTTGTGGATGAACTCGGGCAGCTCCGTGTCGCCGAACCCCTCGTCCGGCTTGGCGATGTACTTGCGGAAGCGATGGCTGATGCCCGTCCAGCAGAGCCGCACGATCGACTCGTACTTCACCTCGGACTCGGGCGACTCGGATGCGAGCGGGCGCGACCAGTACAGCGGCGAGTCCGGCTCGCTGTCCTGCAGCAGCGGCTCGCGCTGCGACACGGTCTCGTGCAGCTTGAGTGTGCGCACGACGTTTTCCGCCATGCGCACCAGCGTCACCTGCTCCGTGCTCCCGTCCGGCTGCGTCAGCGCAAGGATGCTCGCAGCCTGACCCGTCGACGCCGTCAGCATCGCTCCGCGCGCCGTCGACATTTGCAGATAGGTGGCCGCCATCTCCGAGAGGCGTTGCGCGAGCTTGCGCGACGCCTCGTTGGCTGCGCGCATGTCCGATGTGCGTTCGTCGGCGATACGATCCTGGTGCATGTCGCAAGCAGACACCGCGAGCACGGCGAGGTAGAGCGCCGGATCGGCCCGCAGGTGGGCCTGACCGCCCATGATGACGCCAAGCAGCGTCGGCGCGTGCAAGAGACCAAAGAAGACGGCGTTGGACTGGACAAAGCGCGTCAGCAGATGCTGCACGAGCTTGATCGAATGGGACCGCGACTTGCCTAGCATGCCGAGCAAGGCATCGAACCAGCCGTCCTGGCTGCCGAGATCCGGGTCCATCGGTATGCGCGGATCGTTGTTCTGAATCATGGCCAAGTCCGAGCCGGGCATGCTGCTGCTGGGAGTGGACTGGCTCGGCGAGCTGGAGCTCGAGCTGGTATTCGAAGTGACGGGCGACAGCACAGATGGCGTCTGCCTCGAAGACTTGCTTTTCTTTGTGGATTGCCGAGATCCATCTGACTGAATTGAGGCATCTTGATCCGAACCATCAAGCTGAGTCGGATGCTCCGCTCGTTTGGTTCCCCGCTCGCGCCCATCTCCAAACCCCCGAGATGTCTCGGTCTTCTCGCCTTTGGCAGCAGCGGTCCCATCGCCCTTTTGCGGGCTCGAGGAGGGATCCGAAGATGTCTTTGTCTTTCCCTTGGCAGATGCATAGACGCACTCGATATTGCGCCGCTCGCAGTGCCGGCACGGTGTCGCGCCATCACAGCGCAACTTGCGAAGGCGGCAGAAGCTGCAGGCCACTCGTGCACGCGGTGGATCCGCTTCGGTAGTGGCTGGCGTGTGCGGGGCCGGCCAAGGCGCAGTGACCGGCGCGACGACTGGCGGTGGGTCGGGACGGACGGCGCCTCCTGACAGCACGGAAGGCAGAGATCCAGTCGGCGGTATAGCGGGTTGACGATACTGCCACTCCTCGGCGGAGACGCGACGAGCATGCGGATCATGCGCTGACGATGGGAGCAGAGGCGCCGCCGGCCCATACCCCGGTCGGACGGGGACGGACATGGGTGCGTTAGGTTTGACGCCTACGGCCGTCCCGGCGGGGAGAAGACCATCGCGCGCGTCGTCGGCCTGCCAGCCGTACGGTGGCACAGGTGGTCGTGGGTTTCGGAATGCATCCGCGTTCCAGCCGGGGTCGGATCGATCGTGATAGTCGAACGTCTGGCGCGAGGGGCCGGCGTGAGCGGAAGTGGGGTCGATAGGCGGGACTGCAGACTGCCAACGATCGATCGTTGCCCTTCCTTGTAGATCACGAGCCCCAGTGTGGTCGTTGACGGGCGGTCGTCGTGCCATCTCTGTCAGCTATAGGTGCAAGGAATGTCGGTATAGTAGATGTAGCTGGGGCGTTCGGGGTGCAGATTGGATGGATCCCTCTCGTGTATCTCGGGATGATCCGGGTCCACGGGCCATTGCTTTTTGAGCAAGTTGTGTACAGGAGCCCTTCGCTGGTGAAAGCTTCCCCGCCAGTCTGCGTCCACAGAAAGATGGACGGCGTGCAAGGATGGGCGAGGGATGCTGAGCCGGTAAGACTGCAGTTGTGTGCTTCTTAACGAGGCGTGAGGATGGGTAGACACACCAGCCGCGATGTAGGTCCGGTGTATAGGCGGAGCAACTGCTCAGGACAAAAGGGACACTGGGAGGGAGCTGTACGCTCGGTAGGCAAATCGACTCACGAGCCGACCGGCATCGAAGGCGTGCGTTTGTGATTGGGTCCTATGCGCTCCAGCCGCGAGCCGCCATGCAGGTTCTAGGTAGCGCCGCCGGGAGCGCGGATGGTTCCAGCCTATGGACTGGGTCCGGGAGAGATGATGGGAAGAGGTGCGGTCAGGTGGTGGAGGGGCCGGGCCTAAGAAGCTTAAGCTGGTCCGAAAAGCCGGTCGCCAAGCAAAATCGGTGGGTGGATCGGCTGGGGTGCATTGCCCGCTTCTGGAATGCTCGGGCGCCTGAGCACGCAAGCAGGCAGTGGCAAATAGAGTGGCTGCCAGTGGCAGCGCGGAATCCGACCCGTAGCCTACTGTAGCGGCAAAATCGTACCGCCCTGCAGTGCACGGCGGAGCTGCTTGGTCGCAGTGGGCTTTGCGGGAATTGCACCTAACCTCCACAGGAAATTCCAGGTGACTTTCTTTTCTACTACTTTTTTTTCCCTTTTTGTCAGGGGATCGGAAGGCCTCCGACTCTGCACAGCGCATCATCGGTCCGAGCGAGGGTCGTCGGCGCCAGTCGAGTCGCATTGCTTCCCTCGGCTGTAGTGACCGCTGTAGACGCCTTGGACCGAAGAGGCGAGCCAGACAGTCACGCCCTCTGTCACCCTCGAAGTCACATCGACAACAATAGGATCTCGATGCACTTGGGCGGGAAGCCGAGCGAACCCCCACATGAAAGAGGAGCCCATCAGATTACCGCACGCCTGCAGGACCGGCGCGGCCTGGCTCAATCTGGGTGGCGGCGGCAAGGAGAGTCGATGCATCGATTTGCATTCAAGTTGTCATTGACCGCTCGATGCTTCTCTTCGCCTAGATCAAAGTGGGCGCACTTGGTGCGGTTCCAGAGCGCGAGGGCGCCTTAACTTAATCAGAGTGGGAGGAAACCACGCCTCATTCACGTTGGTTTCGCAGTGCCGCCAACCGAAGCGGATGGCACCGACAAGAACAATGGAGATGATCATGCACACCGCGCGTGCTTGGCCCGACGTAACTGAGCTCACAGTCGGGCAGCGTGGACTTCGGCTGGCGATTTGAACCACCAGCAGCAGCACGCGACGGCTCCCGCAAGCCTTGGAATCGGCATTTCCGACCGAGGGTCTCTCTTTCACAGTCGCATCGAGAGCAGCGTCGTCATTTCATGCAGAGGGAACCGCCATCCAGATGAAACCTTCGGATGCGTGGGGCTTGTTCGTATCGCTCGGTCTGCCTTCGGGCCATCGAAGCTATCATGTGCAGGAACTGCTCCTTAGGCTCGCGCCCAAGTCAGATTTCGCCGATGACTTGTTTCGCCTGTCACTCGTGAACGCGATGGCGCAGCCCACAACAATGAAGCACTCTTCGCAATCTGGCGCTAATTTCATCAGCCATTGGCTCTCCTGTCCGCTCGTCTCTCCTCCCTTCATCGGATTATCGGCGAAACGGCGCTTTCGGCGTCGGGCCGATGCTCCCACGGCCCCCCTTTCCCGCCACTTTTCATGCCATGTCCTCTTCTCAGCCATTCACAGAACATGGAACCAATCGTCGCATGACTCAGAGTTTCTCATTGCATGCAAGTGATGCAGTCCGGTAGGAGACAATGGACGCGAATCCGGTGGGCTGCTGGAAATCATAAAAGATGCAGCTTTTCATGCTAGACCCACCTGACTCGAGATTAGCCACGGCTCAAGAACCGCTTCGAACTTGACGCCGCGATGAGCTCGGCCCCACCTTCTGATGTCGTCAACGCGACGACTCCGAGCGCCAATGCCCAAGCAGCGACACATGACCAAGATGATCGCGCCAGCACCGCTTTGAGAGACCTTTCACTATCCGCAGTCGCACTTCATGTCCAAAGGGGCCACCTTGCCTGCGCTGTCTTCGTAGAGGAGGAGCAGCAGCTCTTGCTCTGCGAGGATCTGCCGTGCGATTTTTTCTCTGATCAGCAGGAGAATCCAGCTGAGCCCTCAAACGCGGACCATGACCCTGAGCTGAGGACCGGCGACGTTGCTGCTAAGGCCACTGCAACGGTGCATGGCGCCACAGCGAGCGTCCTCGAAAGCCGTGAGCAGCAGACCGCCCGTCCCTTACTCGATTCGCGCCGTACACTGACCACCTTTTTCTCTCTGGTTGCACATCGGGATACCGGCAGTGCTGTCGCAATTTCATCCCGACATCATCCTGGCATCTTCAACATGCCCCGCTCCAATCCTCGCCGTGTTGCAGACTTTCTGTGAGTCTTGCCCTTTGGGGCGAAGTGTGGGACACGTTTTGGGTCGATTGAAAGTGTGCTGATCGTCCATATTGAACACAACATGACTACCAGCCGAGCAAAGACGCGGCTCTGTGGAAGTTCGGCCGGCGCGTGACTTTCAGCTGGCTCTCGGCTTGGCTGGCATCGCCGAGGTCACAGCTTGCACCGATGCCTTTACTATGGATGGTGAGGGTGTTCTGCCGAGCGCCGTGCTCACAGACGCCAAAATTTCCACCTCCAAGGCTACGATTTCGGTAAGTCGAAGCGAGCCGCGTCCGGGACGTCAAATTGCGCAGTGACAAACAACGCTTCAGAGCTGACCTGTCCTTTGCCGCACCGTCGTTACCGATAGATATGCTCGGTCGGGCCACTTCTATCCAGCCTGCGCAACCGCCTGGATGTCGGAAGGTCGCTCCTCCTCTCTGTCTTGTCGTTAGACGAGTATCTCTTCGTCGATGAAAACACGCTCCGCAGCATGAGCATCTGCTCAAACGACCCGCATGCCTTTGTGCACGCAAAGGCGGGTAGAGAAGGCTTCACAGTGCTTGGTGAGATGTGGGCCCGTCTTCTTCGATGGCGAGTCAGATACTGACCTCACTTTCTCCTTCAACCCATCATGACATCGTAACTTGACAGCCATGCTCAACTTGGTTGCTTCGAAAGGTGAGAGCCCGCCGCCCTCCCCATCTCACCTCCGGGCAGCAGGCTGTCATGACGAACGATGTCTCTGAAGCTCACACCGTGTTTGACACTATCGCAGCCTCGTTTCCCCTTCTTCAAAGGTGGATCATGCTTCCGCTTGCCAATCGGGCAGAGATACAGCGAAGACACGAGGCAGTAGAGCTTCTAGTGCGGCAGGAAGCGTATTCGGAGATCATCGAGATCCGTGCCCGCCTTGCGGAGCTCGGCAATATTCCACAGATCTGCCACCAGCTCAACAAGGGCCTCGGCTCTGCTTCGCTTTGGAATAAGCTGCGAAAGGTAAGGTGCCTCGATATCAAACAGTGGCGAGCGTAGCTTGTCCAGGCATCTGAAGTTGCGTATCGTTTCTTAAGACCTGCCACGCATTCCTTCGCATTCGCACGGAGCTCAACGCCCTGGACCTGAGCTCTTCTGATCTCATTCGCGAGGTAAGTTTCTAGAAGATGCCGTCGTTCTGGATGTGAAGATGATGCTTTTGACGAGGCACAGGGCTGAAAGCTGTCGGCGATGAGTCTGTACAGATAAAGAACCGGCTCCGTCCGGAAACACTGGTTAAACTCGGAGATACAATTGAACAGATGGTCAGTCCATGGATACACGCCGTCTTATCTGCGCGGACGGATTTTGACACTTCCGTGGCTCCTTGATCATAGATCGACTTTGAAGAAAGGTGAATGCGCGAGATTCCGCTTCCTTCTCTGAGCTTCGTCTCCTTTGCTGAACTTGAGGCTTCACCGACGACTCGACTCTGATAAAGCAAAAACGAGGGCAAGATCACCATCAATGCTGGTGTCGATGCTCATCTTGACGAGCTGAGGGAGCGCTCCGCGAATCTTCCGGCGCATCTCGAACAGGTAGCTGCTGAACTCAAGGGACAAGCGGCGTTTCACTCAGTCACCAGGCAAGTCGAGCTCAAACTCCTGTCTCACAGCCTCGTTTCCGGGTCGGCAAGATCTGACTCGAGCCTCTATCTCGCGTTTTTTCGAATGCTTCAGCATCCACGTCGTCTACTTCCCCCAGATAGGCTATCTCATTGTGGTTCCGCGGGGAGACACCGTCGGCACGGAATACGATGCTACACTCGAGCATCAATTTGCAAGTGAAGAGGCGTAAGTTCACGGGGTGTTTCTCGCAACGTGGTCCAGACGTTCATCCTTATGACTTTCTTTTTTTCGGTGGGAGCAGCGTCTACCTCAAGAACACTCTGATGACCGACATGGATCAGCACGTGAGTTCGATGACTTCCGCAACGTTTGTCACCGAACTACCGGGGATTGCTGACACGTATGGCTTGCAGCTGGGAGATGTCTCTTCCTTCATCGTCGATCGAGAGATCGAGCTGCTCGACGGCCTCCACTCCGTCCTTGATGACAGCATCACGGATCTGCTCGCCGCACACACTGCCCTTTGTCAGCTCGACTGGTGAGCCGCTCGGACGCAAACTTCAGCTCTGATGAGCCCTGACTGATCCTTGCAAGCCTTTTCCCCCTGCTAGTCTCATGGCGTTTGCCAGAGCAGCAACTCTGTATGACTTGCGCCGTGAGTGCTTGCTACAGGCTCCTTGTGAGGTGACCGTAGTGCTGACGTCCTTTACTTCATCTCAGGCCCGAACCTCGTAGAGAAGCAGGTAATCAAGCTCAAGGGCAGCCGCCATGCTCTGAAAGCTCTTTCGGAAGACAGCTTCGTAGGTTAAAATCACACGTGTGACGTATAAGCGGTGTTCTGTAGTTGACGCTCTTATGCTCGACACCAGGTGCCGAATGACATTGAGCTCCGCGGCGGCCGTGGAATAACGGATGGCCGCAACGAGCCCATCCCTCTACCGAGAGACGCTCGTGATGGCTCGCACGAGGCTGGTGATCCTTCATCAAGCGGCGCTGCTTTTCTGCCGCCTTCGCAGACTTCTGTCAGTACGGACAGCAAGTTCAGCGTCATGGTTCTTACCGGAGCGTGAGTGAAGATCGATGCGTCGGCGTACGAACGTGATCTATCTGGTGACATACGCGATTTGTCGGCTGCACAGGAACTCTTCGGGCAAAAGCTGTCTCCTGCAGCAGGCGGCACTAGCTGTGTAAGTGTCAATCTATAATCTAGGCTGCTGAGGGTGCAATGGAGCTCACATGGTTCGCCCAGCAGCTTTCTAAGCCAGTGCGGCTGCTTCGTTCCTGCTACATACGCCGAGCTAGGCGTCTTTGACAAAAGTAGGTCGCCTTCGCCTGTCTTGCAGTACTGACATACCGTACGATGATTGACATCTCATTCGACACAAGTCCTGACGCGGATGAAGCAGGACGAATCGGTGTCGAGCGAAGGAAGCTCGTTCACGCGGGAGCTGGGACGCCTGCACCGAGCCATGTCGATGTCTACCGAGAAAAGCCTCGTCATCCTGGACGAAGTAGGAAGAGAATGTCGAAGCGATGGTGAGTCGCCTTGATCGGACGTATACCACAACGGCGAAGCATGGAGTGTTGACCATCCGTGCCGCCCACTTCATGTAGATGGAGCCGGACTCTTTATCGCCACGATCTACGACTTTCTGCAGCGCGGGTCCAAGTGTCCGATCGTCGTCTCCGCCACCCATCATCTTCGTAAGTCGGCCCAAGCTATCCACGCCAAAAACAACCACATGGACGATGTCTGAACAGCTTGGTGATGGGATTTGCAGGTGCGATCGAGAGGCACTTTCCGGCGGAGCTGCCGATCGAACGGGCACACATGCAGACCATCCTGCTGCCGACGTTGGCCGAGACGTTCAAGCCGCTCACGTATCTGTACCGGCTGAGGCCCGGCTTCGCGGGGGCGTCACACGCGTGCCACTGCGCACGCATCTGCGGTGTGCCTGAGTCGGTCGTTGAGCTCGCGGAGCATATCTGCCGTGTCGGCCTAAGCGCCTGGCACGAATCAGAGGCCAGTCAGGACGAGGCAATCGTGCGAAGGCTCCTGCAGCTCGACCTTGGAAGCGACGAAGATGACCAGCAGCAACCTGCTGTGGACGACAGTGAAGCGATTCGGCTGCTCGAGCTGATCCTCCAGCCCGAAGAAGGCGCTGGCAGCACTCAGGGCTGATTCAACTTCTCCGGTATGGCTGGCTAGCCATGCTGCGTTGAATAGGCGTACGAGAGCTGGTGACATGTGATGCGATTCCATACGAACGATGAACGTGGTGCGAGCTGTGAATGCAGAAAACCCAAATCTTGCGACAAGCCTCTAAGCGATGGACATTCCGCCAAGCTGAGTCTACTGGATCTTGCCGCGCGACGCACGACGGCAGGCGTCCGGGTCGTACTTCATGATCCAGGGATGGCGCAGGACTTTTGTGAGGGGAAGACGATCGTCTGGTTTCTTCTTGAGGAGCTGTTGTAACGGGAAGAGAAGCGCAGAAGAGCAGCGATATTCATCGGTCAGTCGAGAACAGAACGAGTCAGAGGCTGAGAACTAGAGTCTACGTACTGCGCGCACCAGGTCAGCCGCTTCTGGACTAAAATGACGTGGAATCTTGAAGTCGATGTTGTTGATGCGGCGATAAGTGCCGGCTGTAGAGTAGTCGGATGGGAAGCGATTCAGTACAAGTGGCCGGGCACATGGATCGATGACCGAGCTCAAAACGTACCCGGAGCGTTTTCGAGCTCCTCAAAGGGAGGAACACCTTCCAAGAACTCGAAGCATAGGACGCCGAGGGCCCAGAGATCGACAGCCTTGTCGTGCTGTTCACCGTTGACCATCTCGGGAGGAAGATAGTCTAGCGTGCCGCAGAGCGTCTGACGGCGATTTCCTGGCGCGTGTACGCTCCAGCCAAAGTCACCGATCTTGAGGTCGCCTTTGATGCCAAGCAGAAGATTCTCGGGCTTAATGTCGCGGTGAATCACGTGCTTGCTATGCAGATACGACAGAGCGTCTGCCATCTGAGCGATGTACTGCAGCAGCGAAACGAAGCAGGCAAGGCAAGAAGAAGAACATCAGCGAGTGCTCTTAGCAAATGGACAATATGGGAAGGAGAACTCACGCTGGCAGCGACCTTTTCCTCGAATCTACGGTCGGGCAGCTTGTTCATGAGCTTGTACAGTTCTCCGCGGCCTGCAAACTCGAGCATGAGGAAGACGCGGCCCTCGTCGTGGAAGTATCCATGGAGACGCAGGATGTGTGGATGGCGCAGGTTCATCTGGATCTCGATCTCGCGACGCAGCTGCTTTTCAACCTTGTTCTCGACGAGTTCGTTCTTGTACATGCACTTAAGCGCGATGATGTAGCCCTTGTTGGGACCGCCGCGGGTGCGGACCATGTAGACGCGACCGAACTTGCCCTTGCCGAGAGGACGACCCATCTCAAAGTCGTTGAGCGACCACACTCGCGTCGGCGGATGCGACTTGCCCGCATCAGCAGAGGACAAGACGAGCGGATCGAATTGCATGGTGCCTCTGCGCCCGCGGGCCTCGTCGCGCTCCAGCCCGCCATCGTAGCGGCCGAGGTCGACGGCCGGTGCCGAGGATGCTGCGGAGGCATTCTGAGCTGGTGGTCTGGACGAGCTTGCCTCGAGCATGTTGTTTCCCTTTGTGGACTGTGATGTATGGGAAAGAGCATTTGGAGCGCGATATGAGCCCGCGGCGCCAGCAGAGGTTCCCGCCACACTTGGAGGTCGACTCTTGAGGTTGCTGTGCCCATGAGTCGGTTGTTGCGCACTTGGCCTTGCAGCGTTCAGGGGCTGCATGTGTGATGGAGCGCCGCGGCTCATGCCTTGCACAATGCTGTTGGCGTTGGTGAGCCCGGTGGATGAGACTGCAGCCCCGCCGCCCATTGCAGATGCAGCGATGCGGTTGAAGTGCTGCATGTTGACGCCACCATTGATGCCCATGTTGGACGCGATGGAGCTAGAGGGGGCAAGTGGCCTCATGGCAGCGTTCGTAGGATGCGCACTCCTGCCATGAGCCTGCGCGTGCGAGGGGCGAGAGCCTTGTTTGGGGTCGGCGCCGCCATCAAGGTGGAGGTTTGCCATTTGGGCCTCCATGGCCGTCGACTCGAGGTGCTAGTGAGACTGTGGAACGACAGTAAAGGTGACCGACGAACGTAGACGGTAAGATCCCCCTTCAGGCGTCAGAGCAGGTGAGACGGGGATGATGGTGGTCTTTGACGGGACGGAAGATCATCGACGGTGCGCAGCGCAGAAAGCTGCAGCCTCGGACTCTGAGAGTCTTGAGCCGACGGAGAACAACACACGGCCTCACCGAAATGTAACACGACATTTCGAAGCGGACCTGCAGCACTACGCGTCCGTCAGCTGCTCTGCCGCCACACTCGCGCTGCCCCACTCGCACCCTGCCCCACCTCTGCCCGGCTGGAGCACGTGACTACCTCCACACTTTGAGTGATAGGATTTTGACCTGCTCATAGCCAAGCCTCAGAGTCTTCTTCCAACGATTCGCTCCCTTCACTTCTGATCCGCTCAGTTCGGTCTGCCAAGTCGCTGTCTATCATGGTGCTCTACTTCACATCCACAGCGGTCGAGCCGCCAGCGACCATCTACGTGGGCAAGGACAAGTTCGAGAACGAGGAACTCCTCAGGTATGGTCTTGAACGCGATGTATGGTTCCACGTCGACAAGCTCTCTTCCGCACACGTGTACCTGCGCCTCCCACCCAATATCGAATCGTGGGAGACAATACCAGAGGCTCTCGTCAGCGACTGCTCCCAGCTGGTCAAGGCTAACTCCATCGAGGGCAACAAGAAATCCAACATCACCATCATCTACACGCCCTGGTCCAACATCAAGAAGACGGGCGATATGGCCGTCGGTGCCGTGACTTTCTTCAACGACCGCAAGGTCAAGCGCTTCCACATCAAGGAGAAGGACAATACTATCGTCAACCGCCTCAACAAGACCAAGAAGGAGGTGCAGGTGGACCATGAGGCTGAGCGTCAAGATCGTCTGCGCGAAGAAGGTCGGGTCAAGAAGGCTAAAGCCATCGAGGATGTGAGTCTCGATCCGATCAGCTGTTCTTCGTTCATTGATCAATCTGCTTATCCTTTTTAACGTTCTCCCCTTGAAACTCCAGAAAAAGGCACAGCAGGCCGAACAAAAGCGCCGCAGGGACGAAGCAGAAGCGCGCGATTACTCGAAACGTGAGTGCCACCAACCGGCAGCGACATTATCCTGTCAGCGTGATGACGCCTCTGACCTTTCCCAAAATCGATTTCAGTATACTCCGCCGAGGCAATGGAAGAGGAGAGACGACGTAAGGAAGAACGCAGGCTCGCCAAGCTCGATGGCAATGCATCCGGCAGCGGCGATGACGACAAAGACGACGGCATGGACAGCGACGACTCGTTCATGTGAGCATTCGTGCTGGCTTGCCTCGCTTGCGCTCGGTCGAAACGTTTCTGTCTGGATACGAGTCAAGATTGCTGAAGCACGCAAACGCACGCAGCGCTAGAAATCGATTCGTCAGGGGATACTAGAGTACAAAGCATACAAAAAAGGTCGAAACACGAGCAAGAGAGAGAGAAACAGAGTCGGTCGGAACGTGGCGTCGTCGCAAGCGAGGATCAAGAAGATGGGATAGAGGATATCCCAACATTCGGATCTCGAGGAGCAAGGCCATGTCAAGATGCCTACTCTGATGCCGAGGCCTTCTTTTTGCTTGGCGCCTTGATGAGCGTCTTGTGAATGTGCGGCAGAACACCACCTCCGGCGATCGTGGCGCGCACCAGCGAGTCGAGCTCCTCGTCTCCTCGAATCGCCAGCTGCAAGTGTCGCGGCGTGATGCGCTTCACGCGCAAGTCCTTCGATGCGTTGCCTGCAAGCTCGAGCACCTCGGCGGTGAGGTACTCCAGGATCGCCGAGGTGTAGACGGCGGCCTTGGAACCGATGCGGACGTGGTTCTGCGTGCGGTTCTTGAGGTGACGGTGGATACGACCGACAGGGAACTGCATTCGGCCAAGAAGGAAGGGGGTGCGGAGACATGCAGACGGATTGGTGAGATGGAGAAGGTCAGCATTGCCCAGTCTTTGCAGGAGGCCAAACACAACTGCGGCCGGTCGACCAGTCCGAATCCTCGAGCCGACTCAAACTCTGCGCCTTCGGAACGAGTTCTTGGCTCCGTTGTCATCGCCGACACCGTTCCGCCCTGCCAATCGCCTTGTGGAAGCCATCGCAAGTCGGTGGACCTGCATCGATCCGAACAAGCGTGCACGGAAACCGTGCCGCTGGGAACAGACTTGCTTGGCCGCCATCCGTCCTGTGGAGGCGTGGACGCGTCAGAGCGATAACGAGTTCGCGCAAGGCTTCAGCGGACTCGCTTGTACCAGCGACGCGTCGCCTGCGGGCGCTCCGCCGTTTTGACGCGTCGATGCTGAGTGGATGGATGGATGGCATGGCGTAGGATGAAGGCAGGCGAAACGGAATCTCTGGCGCCAGAACTGCAGCTAGACGAGCGGTGACCGAGATCGGCGCTCGGACGATTGCGAGCACGGCCGGCGCGTGAATCGAGGGGTCGCGGATGGATGGCGGGTGGATGTCGTCGCTAACATCGGAAGGGCGCGGGATACTCACCTGAAGACCGGCACGCGCGGACTGCGTGACCTGCTTCTTGGGCTCCACCTTGGCGTTGCCGCCCTTGCCTCCCTTTGCTCTCGGGTCAGACATGTTTACGTTAAGCTGGATGGTTCGTACGATCGGTGGTGGGGTGGGGTAGCGTCGCAGAGGGGTGCGGATGGATGGCGTGTCGAATCGTTGATATCGAGGTGGTGGTGTGCAGAGCCAAAGAAGTGTGGAGCTTGAATTCAGCCGCTCAGTTGGCCATCCGAATCAGCGTGTCGCGTGTCGGGCCCGCCCGCGAGTAATCCGTGCCTACTGATTTCTCCCGGATTTTTATCGAAATCCATCCACCGCGGGGCGGCCTGGCTGTGTTTTGAGTAGGCTCGAAGCTCGTCGTGTCGAGAGCTCGAGGGCGTCGACGCGAAGACTCCACGGCAAGAGAACCCGACTGACAGACGCAAGCCAGACTAGCCGCTTCATGCCGCTGCAGGCCGGATCAAGGCGGTCAAGCGCTGGCGTGGGCCTCGTCGGCGTGCCCGACGTGACCAACGCCCCACTGGAGTCGATGCGAACATTCTGCTGCAAGTACGGATGTTCCGAAGCGCCTACCCCCCTTACACGCCTCTGTATCACACAGTGCCCTCGCAGTGTGATGATCTTCGCGGCTTGATGCCAGGCTGTGAGCTGTTCGGGTGACCCGACAAGCTGTTCGTGGCGTGCCGGACTTCGCGCCCGTGCTCACGCCTTCGCATCTTTCATGAAGATAGCGTTCGTTCCTCTCCTCCTTCTCCTTCTTCTCTCCGAGCGAGCCACCATGGCTGACACGGCACTCCCGTACAGGTGACTTTGTCGTTGCCCTATCGACCAAGCAAATAAGCTGGACAGCCAGTTGGCAGCACTTGAGTTTAAGGTGTGAATTTTGAGGCAACATTTTTGCTCCCTTTTTGTCACCGATTCTTGCGCCAAGTCGCCTGAGCTCTCTGTATCTGTCGTTCAGACAGTCGCAAGAGGCAGCAAGGATCGAGGCGGCGAGACATGCGGAGCGTGTCCCTGCTCATCCAGCGGTAGAGCGAAGGTAGAGCGACCGCATTCTGCAAGGCGGAATGAGCCGCGAGAAGGCGGACAGAGAATAGGGGACCTCTTTGAGGGGTCATTGCGGGAGCCCCGCAGCCTGAAGGTGGGAGGACCGAGCGCCCGTCGTCTGCCCCTCTCTTTCAAGTGTTGATCCCCCCGATGCAGTTTCAGATTCAGATTTGAGGTCAAAGCGGCACTTCCTGTCCTCGGACGCGCTGTTTTGTTGGGCGGAAAAAAGCCGTCACATTCGAAAAAGGCAACTGCAGAGAGGCACAACGACGATTTTCGTCTTTTCATCTCATCACGCGCACCGAGAGGATCCAGCCCGAAGCCGAGCCGGCCGTCGAAGCCTCGCCTCGACATCTCGCTGTGAAGGGGTCCTGAGAGCGAGGAGACCTCCTCTGTATGATCACAACCTTTTCATGTCACACACCTGCAGCGACCATCCCACGCCCCCCTGCCAGGCCACGCCGAGTGTCTGACCTTGGGCCCATTTCATCATGTCTTTCTCCCACCATCACGTTTCGTCTCAACGAACGCTCAACACCTCGGGGCCATCCGAAAACGCCTCTTCTGCTTCCGACGGGACGAGTCAGGACCTTGCGTCTTGGGTTGACCAAGTGCGCCAACGCAGCTCAGCTTCGGCAACGTCCAGCTACACCCAAGGATCCTCTGGCCTTGCGGATACAGCGCCGACCTCGTCAGCTTCCGAGCTGGAGCAGGAATTTCAACGACAGAGGCTCGAGCGACAGCAGCGCAGAGATCGCCTCTCGGTGTCTGGGATCCGCGGCATCTCGTCCCAGTCAAACTCGCCTCTCGCGACGCCATCCCTCGATTCTCCTGCATCCTCGGGCCGCGAACCAAGCTTTGTGGCCGCTGCCATGGCTCCTCCCGATGCCTCACAGTCACCTTCGGCCTCGCCGCTGCTCGGCGCCTCTCCTCCAAAGGCGTCGGGAGTGACCGGCATCAAGCGTGCCAATTCTCTGCTCGCTCGGTACGGTGGACAGTACGGTCCCACGGGCATTGCAGCGGGACCGCGAGGCCCCAATGAATCTCCGGTCTCGCTTGCCAACTTCATGGGCGGAAAGGCTGCCGGTCCTCGCCTCGGTAAGCTTGCTGGAGACGGTAAGAGTGCTCCTCCCGAGGCGGAGCTGATCCACGAAAGTCGTAGGGTGCCCCTGCCTGGCATGTCGCCGCATTCGGGCCGCTCCCTCGCCAGCTTCCTCGAGGAGCGGGCCGACGCCTCAGGCAACCGAAGGACAGGAGATGGCGCCCCCGCATCGCCTGTCAAGGACTCCTCTACGCCCGCTTCGCCGACAAAGGCAAGCAGCAGTCCTGCCAAATATGGATACACCTCCGCTGAGCTCGGTCGGCCACTGCGAACTGTGACAGACCCGCCTTCGTATCAAACCGGCTCGTCCGGAAACGCCGCATCGGTCCGCCCCGCATCGCCCAAGAAGGCGTATCTGGAGCTGATGGAGAAGCGGAACACTCCACGCACGAGTGCTCCACCTTCGCCAGTCATTCCTCGCGCCTCCAGTCCTTCCAAGTTCCACAGATTCACGGCAGCCGAAAGCGCCTCCGCCTTGCCACTGCTGGATCGTCCCGCATCGCCTCTCAAAGGCTCTCTGGCGCCGTCTCCCGTGCGCGACGAGAGTGTTGGAATTGCTGCACCCACTAACCCTGCGTCTCGCCCACTCCCCATTCCCAAGGCGCATTCCAGCTCGCACGTCGATCCCACCGAGCGCAAGGATGCTGCCACGAGTCCATTCAAGGCCGAGGACATTGTGGACCCCTCTGCCGCTGGAGTAGTTGCTGCTGCACGTGCGCAGCTCAAGCCAGATGGCGGCCTGGGCCGGGGATGGACTCAGTCCACGGAGCAACCCGACACGGCGGCATCGCAGCCATCCAGCCGTTCCGCCAGCCTCGCGGCGAACGATCTGTCGGGTGCCGACCGCATCCCGACGGCCTCGCTCTCGCGTCTGAGCGCCAAGAAGATGGTCGGCCAGCGTATCAAGGAAGCTCAGTTGCGCGACTCGGTTGCCCAGAAGGAGTACGATGCAATGCAAGTTGGCTCTGCTGGCCGCAGCGTGCCTTCGAGCCCCGCCGTTCGGGATCGATGGCCACCCGCTGTTCAGACAAACATGTCTCCCGTGCGCTCCAACTCCGACGAACGCAAGGCTGGATCTCCGTGGTCGCCGACTAAATATGGTAACGCGCTTCCTGGCCTTGCCGGCCGCTCGCCGACGAAGGAAGCTTCTTCCAGCCCGTGGCTCTCGTCCCCTTCCAAAAAAGTGGACACGACGGCTGAACCGCGAGCGGAGCCCATCCGACTGCCTGGCATGGGTGCCAGTGTCAGTCCTTTCGCCCGCTTTGCCGACAGGAACGGCACCACGGATGCGGCGACCATCGGCCCCAACGTCGATGGTCCTGGCCAGGGCAACTCGACCGCTGATCAAGTCCTGACGCCTCTGACCAAAGCGAGGGCGAAGGGACCCGTTCGACGAGGAGCTCCGACGGAAGCCAAAGCAAGCCCGACGCCAGCGGACACGACGGCTGCTCCGACCCCTTCTGCCGAAAAGGCTGCCACTACGCCAGCAGTGCAGGAAACCTCCAAGGCCGTGTCGGCACCCAAGCCGCCACGAAGGACTTCCGGCAAGCGCATCCATGTGCTCGTGTCCGGATCGGGCTCCAACTTGCAGTCGTTGATCGACGCGACTCTGCTTAACCCACCTCCCGGACTCCCGACCATCGAAAATGCACAGATCTCGTTTGTGCTTTCGAACCGCAAGGCTGCTTACGGGCTGACGAGGGCAGCCGAATCGAATCCGCCGATCCCCACCAAAGTCCTGGCCCTCAAGACTTGGCAGAACCGCAATCCTGGTGGCACCCGCGAAGAGTACGACCAAGTGCTCGCTCGCGCTGTACTCGACGGTCCCAATCCCGAGGGAACGGGCACGCCACCGGATCTCATCGTTCTGGCCGGTTTCATGCACATCGTCTCCGAGCCCTTCCTCCATGCCCTCGGCCATACGACGAGCCTGCCTGCCAACACGCCTACCGTCGGCGCGAGGCCGGCCAAGGCAGTGCCGATCATCAACCTGCATCCCGCGCTGCCCGGTGCCTTTGACGGTGCCAACGCCATCCCACGTGCTTTCGAAGCATACCAGCAGGGGCTTATCAAGAAGACCGGATGCATGGTCCACGAGGTCGTTGCTGACGTCGACCGCGGTCGTCCGATCATCGTGCGCGAAGTAGACGTACTGCCGACGTACAAGCTGGAGGATCTCGAGCAGGCGATTCACAAGGTCGAGCACGTCATCATCGTGCAGGCAGCAGACCTCGTCCTCAAGGGACACCTCGAAGAGTTGGATCGACAGGAAGCCGCGACCAAGCAAGAAAAGGCTGCCGCGACTGCATCTGTTTCGAAGCCGTCGCCTCTCGAAATCGTCGAGGTGAGCTCCGGGCCCGCTGGGAACGAGGCAATTGCCGCCGCTGCTTCGATCGTGAAGGCAGCGCGCTCAACCATTGCTAAACATGCGACCCTGGTCAATGCGGCGAGCTCTTCGCACACCTCTGCTGCCTCTAGTAACGTCAAGACAGTCTCTGTGGAGGTCTTGGCGATCGATGCAGATGGCTTTGTGGAAGCGCTGGACTTCTCGGGCGACCAGACCTTCCAGCGAGGCGAGCAGCTACGACGCGAACAGATCTTGTATGATGACGAGACACTCGCTGTCGTGAAACGTTTCAAAACGGATGCTGGACCGACGGAAACGAAGCTCTGGGTCAGGACCGGCCAAGCATCGGCTTTGCATCCATTTGAGTACGGTCCCCACTCGACGTCGTGCGCCGAGGGCCGCAAAGTCCAGGAGCTTGCTCAGCGGTATGCTTGCAAGCCCGAGATGATCCCTTCGGGCTGCGAACCAGACGACCTGATCGCGAGTCTCTCGGGTACTTGGGCGATCAGCCGTCAAGGTTCGCGCAAGCGATTCGACGCGGCAGCCTCGTCTCTGTACCGCATCCGTGCTGCCGTTGGCGCGAACCCCGGCCCGGGTCAGCGGTTCGCGATTCAGCAGGTCGACGTGCAAACCACCAATCTATGCTCGGGCGACAGCTTCGTCTTTTCGATGCTGTCTTCGCTCGGTGTGTGGCATGGCCGGGGCGCGTCGACGGCGGTGCGTGCTGCTGCGGTGCGTTTCGCGCAAGCGCTCGCCAAGACTGGCTCGAGCGGCGCTCGCAGCAGCGAAGGCATAGTCGAGATGGAGGAGGGATCGGAAGCCGCGCTGTTCTGGAACGTCTTCGACAAATCGCAAGAGTATGCAAGCGGCTGGTTCCACAGACAGGACAAAGGCGCACGCACCGATGCGTGTAGCCTAGTGGATGTTGAACTCCGGGGTCAAGAGCTGCAGCTGCAACCTGTTACATCCAACGGATACTTTGGAGCGCACGACCTGCTCCTGCCGACGCGATCGACCAAGATCTCGATTCTTAACTTGCGCGACGAAGAGCTTTACGTGGTAGTGGGCCGCGACGCGCGCTCCGACCGACCGAGGCTGGCGTGTGCGATCCATGCGGCCGAGATGCTCGCCGAGCAGCTGCAAGCGAAGCTGCTTGGGGTGGCCGCGTCGGAAGGAGCGGTGGTGGCGCGTCCTGCCGTGCACGTGCTCGTGCTGCCCTCGAAGGTGCCCCGCGAGATCCGCGCTGCCTCACGTGTGTGGTCGGACAAGGTGGCGGAGTACCTGCAAGACGAGGCGGCTGGGCGCATGAACGTGAGCTCGAGCGACAGCGCGATGGAACAGCTCGGCAAGCGCTCCTGGCCGCGGTGGGCGCTGTCAGATGCCAGCTACCTGCCAGTTGGAGTCAGTCCCGAAGACGCCTCCATGTAAATCCGCGATGCATTGCCGCCCGAAGCAAGCGATTCGTTGCTAGTGCTGCTCCGACTGAAACAGTTCGCAGAGCACCGTCATGACCCTACCAGATCTGTATCTTCTGCAGCCTGCAAGGCAAAAAGAAAGCGAGCGGCTGCCGATGGCTCCCGAACCGAGATGCATCGAGCGGGGATCGGGAAGAGAGTGAGGCGGTGAATTTGATTGGGTGCCGGAGTCCGAGGTGCCGTCGGTGCAGCCTGAGCTCCGCTGCAGGCTGTTCGAAATTCGGGTGCAAATTTGCTTGAAATCCCGATTTGGCGAGGCGAGGCGAGGCGAGCGAGACGAGGCAGACCTGGCTTCCATTCGCTTGAGTCGAGCCAAGGGGAAAGGCGAGCAGGGCCACCTGATCTGCGCCGCTCGGCTGCAGATTGGAAGGCTTTGACGGGGATGGCTTACTGTAAGTCGACTGGGAGTCCGGAAAAATTCATTCCCAGCTCACCAAAATCTCGGGCAAGCGCTACAGCCCTTGTCAACGATGCGTCTCACGTGTGAATGTTGATGGGAACGCCGGCGTACGAAGCGCTAAAATCTACCCCGCCTTTGCCGAAGCGCCGCTGCTGCTTCGGCCCGGCAAGCTTTGGTGGCCAGCAAACGCCATCACTGGGCGCGGAGGAGAGCCGATGTTTGTTCATCGCGACGCCCGGGTCACAGCCGAGCAAAGCCTAGACCCGCTACTGTGAGGTGAAAGGGCTGAATGCTGCCATGACCGCGGCTCCCGTTGCATTGCCGTTGGTGGGAATCTGTTGTGGGGATCTGTTGCGTGTTCCTGTCTGGTCGATCGCAGAGCGGATATCATACTAGATGCAGTCGCATCTCATCTGCACAGCACAGCATCGTGCTTGAAAGGCGGCTACTGTACCGGCAAATGGGCGATTTGTGAGGTTTTTGCGAGAAGCCAAGCCAAACGAGCGGGACCCTTGGGCGCAGGGTGTGAGACAACAACCTGCTTTGGTGGCTCCGGGACTTTGACGCCGAGCCCGGCCGGGGCAACCGTCAGGGTTGCTGCCAAGTGAAATGGGCCACCTCAAGGAAGCATCCCCAGGCTGTCATCCGCAGTGGTGATGAAGTTAACGTCCGACGGTGGATCCGACGCTCGTGATTGGTGGAGCAAGTGGGAAGGGGGGCGCATGAAGGACGTGCCTTTCCACAATTCTCAACGTATGATTTTAAGCTCCGCTATGGCGTGCCAGCAGAGTCGAGCCCGGCTGCTGTGGCCTGGGCCTGTCAGTCTGTCTTTTCCTCCCTTTTTGGCAGTCATGAACTTCCGATTCAAAAATCGGAGCAACATTTCTAGATGAGAGCGGAAGCGATCCACGGCGAGCGGCATCAAAGCCAGCAGAGTCGTGTGCTATGCTTTGCGTATATGGTAGGGATCCGGCGTGACAAGGGTCCAAGGGTCTGCATCACCAATTGTACTGTATCCATGATCCTTTGGTCCAGACCAGCCTTGGCACGGCTTCGACTTCGGATCTGCACAGCGTGCATGATGGTAAGGTCCCACGCTCGAGCAAACAATGGTCGGAGCGTCAAGGCTCGCGTTTAAATCTGGAGAGGGAGACGTCGCATGGCGCCGAGGCATTTTCATGAACTGCCCCTCGAGAACACGGAGTCGGGATCGGGTTGCTGACGGCCTTGCCGCCTTGAAGGCTGCCCGAACGAGGAACGAGGGCGAGATCCGCCGCATCATTCTTGCGAATGCGTGCAGGGGAGCTCGAGTGAAACGAATTTGAGGCGTGTGGCGCTTGGATTTTCCACTCAAACGACCCACCCGAGCATGGGCTTGGAGCCGGAAAGCGGGCCGAAGCGCGAAATCACACGCGCCCGACTCTTCCTGCATTCCGATTTCCAGCCTGGCTTGCCGCCCTGTGCCAGGCGACGTCGATGCGATGCGCCTTCCGAAAATCGGTCGTTCCTCGAAGCGCTCGACCAGGCATGCAGCATCAGCGCATCTGCCCAGTCCGCTCTCCCTGGACTCGGAAAATCGGGTCTGTCGACTGCAGGCACTTGCTTTCGGGCTCTGCGTGCTGCAAGGGCACGAGCACATCCACCCCGGACCTTTCTTTTTAAAAATAACTCGAGCGCAGAGCGCTGGCGCGTGCCCAGTTCCCTCGGCTAAGCTTCGCGCATCCTGGGCCGCCTCTTGGCCGCCTCTAAAAGCCGCTTTGCCAGTCGAGACTTGCGGCGGTGGAGGCACGACAAAGTTATCTCCGTGGGTGCAGGTGCCTCTGTGTCGCTGACACTAGCTGTGGCCGTTGGCAGCAGATCCGACTTCCATCTTCCCATTCGTCCCTCTCTCTCATCTCCTCTTCATCTCATCTCCTACGGCTCTCGACCTCGAGTCTGCACTTTGGCATCCCCTCGCTGCCGTCTTCACATCGTCTCACCGTCCATCTCGGCCCGAACGTCCCCCTCCATCCCGTTTACAGTACCGACGAGGCACATTGAAGCCGACTCCCCACCCACTCTCAAAGCGCTTCATCGGCACCACCCTGCGCACATCCACCAAGCGTCTTTCAGCTCATTCGATAGCATTGTTGCTCAGCACATTTCTCCTTCCGCTTGCATTCAACCAGCTTTGGCACCGATACGACACCTCCGCATCCTCCAATACCCCCGAGCATGCTGCCTCTGGCTTAGCACTTGTCCCCTTCATCCTGCCCATTCTGCCAAAGCGGAGCCTCGACCACACCAATCTGCAGCGATCGGCCTAGTCGCGCACACGTCCCTCCGTCGTTGGAGGATTTTGCGGTCTTGCCCGCTCGGGCTTTTGCGTCTTTTTTGCTCCGCGAGTAAACGCCGCGTCGTCCTACAGCATCTGAGCTGCGCGCCACTCGTGCATCTTACGATCTGATTCTTGCTCGTCCCCCTTGCACAATCGCAATCCCGTTTCCATCGACGACATGGACGTGATCAGATCTATCGACGACAAGATCAAGGCGGCAAGGTCGGGCTCGCGCCTCCAGAACCGTGCCTGCGACCAGTGCCGACGCTCCAAAAGGCGGTGCGACCTCGCTGAAGCCGGCCCTGATGGCTTGCCAGTCCAACATGCCGGGCCATGTAAGCTCTGCGTTCGCAAAAACCTTCAGTGTACCACACACTGGAGCGCACTGCAGCAGACCGTCAGCTCCAGTCGCCAGGAGCTTCGCCATATCTCACAGACCTCCGCCAGCTATACTGCTCTCCAAGATCAGCTCTCGTCACACAACTACGTCTCACTCGGCCTTTCAACTACCTCAAAGAGCCTTTCTGACAACATCGACGGCCTCTACATCTCGACCAAGCAGCTCTTCACCTACGTCGCCGCATGGGAATGGGTGTGGAGCCATTTCCTCGGGCCCGGCGCAACACCCAACGGCGTCAGCCTCGACGCAGCCATTCATCCTCGACGCGGACTCCTGAGTGCTTCCGCTGCACGCGCGTGGGACGACATGATGGTGGTCAACAACGTACCCCACATCTCTCCCAGCTTCTTTTACAGCACCTTTGTTTGCGACGAGGCCTTCCGTCCAAGCGGTCGCTTCAGCCTTCCCAAAAAGGCAGACGAGATCTCCATGCAAGCACTCCAGTATGCCATCGTCGCCTACGCAAGCCAATACGGCTCCCAAATGCCCGGCGAGTGGCGCGACGACGAGACCGAAGCCGTGCGACGCCAGAAAGATACCCAGATCGCAGAAGCTGCTTGGCGACGCGCACGCGACTTCCTCATGGCCAACTCCTCCGTCACCACCTTCCGCATGGCGTACGCCCTCCATCTTTTCAGCAACACATGTCCACCTTTGCGCAGCAGCAACTCGAACCTGGACGTTGTGCAGGACGCCGTCTTCACTCTACAGACCGGCCTTCGCATGATGGACAACCTTGCCACTGATCTCCTGCGTCAGCAAGACGAGGAGCTCTTCGCCATCGGCTATCACAACACCGACGGGGCCAAGATCGAGGACAACGTCTACCTCCGATCAGATCCGACCTACCGCATGCGTGTCGAACGTGCTCGTGCGCTCAAGGACGTGGCCGAAAATCTGCTCTGGTATTCCGCCATCTGCGACGCGGCAACCACGAGCGGCTTTGGCATGCCTCCCACCACACGAAGCAGCAGTTTCGACAAGGTCGACCTCGAGGCCTTGCAGCTCTCGGCTGTCATGCCAGCTCCCAATCTGAGCGCCACACACCCGAATGGATTCGAAGCTGCCAGCCTCCCGCCCCAGTCGGCCCCGATGGGACCCGCGCCGGGCCTATCGGCTCGGTTCAGCAACGGAAATTATGGACTGCCATCAAACGTGCCCGCGGGTCCGGACAGCCTTGGCTTTGCCGAGTCGTCGACGCTGAGACTCGAGCCGAGCTTCCTGTTGCCCCCGCAGTTGGGTTCCGAGTTCGCTTCCATGGATCGACAATGGCCAGATCAGACCATCTCGCATGCAGCGTCATTACCAGACTCTCTTTTGCCGACTCACGCGGGGCACAGCCTGGCGCATGCGCCGACGACGCCGACTGACGCGGCCTCAGACGTTCCCCAGACGTGGACGCGCGTGGCAGAACGAGCATGGAAAGTCTCCAAGCAGGTGCCCAACATCATGGCCGGATTTGCGGCAGCGCCCAATGATCCGATGCGAGTCAAGGAGTTCCTCAACTTGACGCAGATCGGAACGGCTACTCAGATCATGCTCTGGCAGCGCAACGGCAACTTGCGCGCTAAGCTCGACGATCCCGGTTCCACAGCGAGCCAGTTGGCCACAGCTTTCCAGCGCACATGGAGCGTGGTTTTGTTCATGCAACAGGTGTTCCATCCCGTTCTCGACGTCGACGCGAACCACTACGTGCGAATGCCCGCGTCGGCGCAGTCGATGTCCTCGCATCTCATCAACCAGACCAGCATGGGCACACTCTTTTTCCTCGAACTCTGCAGCTTCCTCGAAGGACTGCCATGGCTGCAAAGCTCCAAGGACCCTTCGTGGCCGCGAGCTTCGAGCATGCTGCGCACGCAGCTGGACAAGTCGCGCGATTTGCGCAATCAGCTGCGCCGCAGGAATGCCCTTCGCATCGCCAGGCAGCACCACATGGTCGCTGCTCAGGTCGAGCGCACGCTGAAGTACGGCGGGTCTCCACCACGCGACGGCCAGGATTCGGACCACCCTTCGCCGAGCAACTCTGGATACTCGGGCCATCGAGGAAGCGACGCGGGCGCCAGCTCTCCGTTTGCAGAAATCTCGCTGCCGCAGGACGACATGATCGTGCCTGCCTTGCAGATCCACAGCAGCCGTCATCCGGTGCCGACGCATCTCGCATGTGCACTGCACATCTCCTTCTGTGCTCTTGTCCCCGATGCTCTTCAAGAGATCAGCCAGCACGGATCTGCGTCGCCTGTCACGCTGGACGCGCTCGATTCAAACCTGGTCGCCTTGCAGGGCATCCTCGACAGCGTGCTCAGCTTCGGACCCAATTTCCACCGCGAGCCCAGCCTCGAGACCCTCTTTTCGACCCGCAACTGGCTAGCACCGGATCGCACGCCCATTGCGCTCGTCCTGCGCTAATAAAACGAACTTTCAGTCTCTGCGCACGTCGCATCCGTTGAGCTGTGCGTGCATCACAGACGCCGCAGCATTGCAGCTTCAATCACATTTCGGCATCACACTCACGCCGTCACGAGACTGTGCCAGATCTGAGGCGCTCTTTTCGTTCGCAAGGTTCTAATTGAGCGCAGTGCGGCTTCGGCGCGTTTTGAGGGAGGAGTTCGAACGGCGCTGTTCCGGTGACCGGCGAATCACACGGGGAGATTAGCAGGGCATTTGCGAGCGATGTGATGATGCAAGGTCGCTCTGCTGTTCGAAGCAAACGGCGTCCGACGTCGGCATCTCCGACAAGCACAGTTTGGCAGGGTGACTGGAGCAATACGACCTAAGCCCTAGAGAAAAAGGAGCGGCCGTCCCAACTACGCCTGGGCGCCCGTGCCCTGCTCCGGAGCTCAGCAGCAAAGGCATCAAGGCGTAGTTGTGCGTCATTTGTCGTCGCCAGACCTTGCGAGCTGATGGAGCAAGACAGCAAGAGACCTGACTACCTGGATTGCTGGCGTAGTCTTGCTCTCCGACGTCGAGTACATGGCTTAGCCAGAGTGTTGCAATGGCAGGAAAGATCAGCATCGTAGCCGCCCTACGATTCTGCTAGTGACCTATCACCAATCGCCTCGCTGAGGTAGTTGGGCCAAGGCAAGGCTAGAAACACACAGTGTCACCGTCGGCCGTCCGAAGCAGCTCAAAGCTATAAAGAGAAGCCCCTGGAAGAGGTTGGCTCTACCATCCCCAATCTCAACACAAGTAGTCTGCTCAGCGCAACAATCTCAAGATCGACTCAACCTTTGAATCCGATACTGCATCGCAGAGTTCTCCTACCCAGACCAAAGAACCACAGATCACCAGTACATTCTCAGCAAAGATGAAGTGGCACTCTCTCCTCTCGATTACCGTCCTTGCCCTTGGCATCGGCGCTCATGCTGCTCCAGCCATGAAGGCGCAGAATCAGGGCAACATCCTGTTGGTGCGAAAGCTCGAGCACCACTCGCGCATGGACATTGCCGCTCGTGGCGAAGATCATGGCGATGAATTTGACTGCGACGATGACAAGGAGGGCGGTGACAAGGGCGGCAACGAGAAAGGAGATGACAAGAAGGGCGGTGACGAGAAAGACAAGAAGGGCGGTGACAAGAAAGGAGACGACAAAGACGGCGGCAAAGGCAAGAAGGGCGGTGAAAAGAAGGGCGGCGAAAAGGAGGGCGGCGAGAAGAAGGGTGATGACAAGAAGGGCGGCATCAACAAGGACGGGGACAAGGGGGCCAAGGGCGGACACGGTGGTGACAACAAGGGCAAGGGCAATGAGGGTGGTCATGGTGGCGGTCAGAAGGCCGACAACAAGGGCAAGGGCAAGGGGAATGGCAAAGGAAATGGTCATGATGGCGATCAGAAGGGAGGCGAGGGCAAGAGTGAAGGTAAAGAGAGTGGCCCCGGTGGCGATCAGAAGGGTGGCGACAACAAGGGTGAAGGTAAAGAGGGCGGTCACGGTGATAGCAAGAAGGGCGGCGACAACAAGGGTGAAGGTGAAGAGGGTGGGCACGGCGACGGCAATAAGGGCGGCGACAACGAAGGTCGAGGTAATGAGGGTGGTCACGGCGGCGACCAGAAGGGCGATGGCAAGAAGGGTGGTCACAAGGAGGGAGAAAGCAAAGGCGAAGGTGAAGAGGGTGGATACGCTGGGGGTAGAAAGGGCGGCGATAAGAAGGGCGATGGTAGGGAGAGTGGCCACGGTGGCAACCATAAGGGTGGCGACGGACGTGGCGGAAGGAAAAGCCACAAAGGTAGCAAGAAGGGCAGCAAAGGCTTCAGCAACGGTGAAGGCAAGGGCAAGGGCAGTGACCACGGTGGCGACTACCGCAAGAGGAGCGGCATTCACAGCCGCGGCAACTAAGCAAGCTCGTCTGACCAGCTGGGCAGTGCGCACACTGTCACACACGGTCGTCACGGCATTGCTGGGCTCGTATTAGCTCTTGCCCAAATCGCCCTTCGTCAAAGGGTCGCAGATGGGGAGCAAGAACACCTCCTCATCCTTGACTGCCAGGAGAGCCTTGAGTGAACAAGTAGCGCAAACTTCGATCGCAATCATCATGATCCATCTACCGAGACGTGAAGTCCTGACCTCTGAGAACACATTCGGATCTGCGCTGGTCGCATTATCATATTGTCCTATCGTGAATGGTGCATCGTGGAGCTATAACTATACAAGAATCTTTGCCTCTGAAAAGCCCAGCGTCTACAATCCACGAGGTGGCCTTTTCAAGACGCTGGAAGGCCGAGGCGTGACATGAACGACAATCTGCCTGGGAAGTGCATCCATCGATCCCGCTCACACTTGGGTCCGGAATCGGGAGGAGGCGCTACCGTACTTGTCTAGGAGGAGGTTTTCTTGTCACCCTTGACCTCCTTACCCCACCAGCTCTGGAAGTCAGCGTTCTCTGGCTTGACCCTGGGCGATGCAGCGCGTGCTGTTGCATCTTGAGCAGCCTTGGAAGGCGTCTCTACTGCCGACTTTGTCGCACTCGACGCGGTCTTTTGGTCTGAGAGAGACGACTTGAGTCCGGACGAGGTCTGTTCTTGCTGTGTCTCGTACCAGGCGCGAGCCTGTGCCTGGGCAGCTTGGATGCGAGTGATTGCATTGACAAGCGACGGCGTTGCGGGGACTGAAGGGTTCAGGGACCCAGACAGCTGAGCCTCGGCGGTGGGGAAGGGCGGCGGAGGCGACTGCGTGGTATGTCGCGAGAATGAGGGTCGCGTCGGGGAGGACAGCGCGGCTGGGCTCGAGACGCGCGAAGGGTCGCCGCTGGAGTTGACCGTGGTGCCACTGAGGCCGCTGCCCGTCGAGCCGGATCCGCTTGCGCTGCTGTTGGTACGGTAGCTGGGAGGCCTTGGAAGTCGCAGGGCATCGGTCTTGGAGTCGTTGCTAGCGCTCAGCGGCTTCAGCTCGTCGGCGAGCTCATCTGCATCGGCTTTGCTGATCATGCTCTTGGCCGAGACGGCCTTGCTGCGCGGGTTGAGCTTGCGAAGGCTCGAGTCGCTGTCGTATTCGGTGGCGTCCGAGTCCGTGTCAAAGTCAAAGTCGCCGTGACGCTTGTTGAGGGCCTCGAACTTGGCTGGGCCGCCATGTGTCTTGGACGAGCGAGCACGACGAGCCTGACTCCTTGATGCCGCGCCCGGGAGGTTGGTGAGCGGACTCTTTTCGAGCTCGCCAGCGGTCGAGATGTTGCCGTAAGCGGCAGGTTGACCCGAAGCAGCAAAGGCACGGGAGAACTTCTGCCAGACACCGGGAGCTGGTTCGAAAGAGCCGGCGCGGTCTTCTGGATCCGCGCCCTGGCGAGACTCGAGGCGCTGGGTGAAGGATCCGAGGTAGTTGTTCCACTCCATGTCGGGGTCTTCCGACGCGTGTCTGTGGAAGACGAACTCGAAGAGGAAGCCGACAACAGCACCAAGGACGGCAGCAGCGATGAAGCCCTTGAAGGCCGAGGTGCCCCACTTCTTGGATGCGCTTGCCTCGGAAGCCGAGCCATCGAGGGCAAAGAGAAGCACCCACAGGTCGATCCACGAGTCGGAGCTAGCGCGAGGCGGAGCAAAGAGCGCGACTCCATCGAGGAACGTCACGACACCGATGAGGGAGGTGCAAATGTTGAGAAGATGGAAGTGGATAGCGCTGCGCCTGGGCAGTAGAAGTGGTGCGGTGATGAGGCTGGTGCAGACCGAGATGAAGATGGCGCGGATGATGAGCGTGTGGATGCCGAACATTGCCGTGACGATGAGCGTGAAGCAGGCGCCTGCCAGTAGACCTGTGAAGGCCCGCGACAGGAGCGACCAGTGCCCGGCCAGAGCTGCGCCGAGAAGACCAGGAATGAGCCAGATGACAAAGTAGGAGGTGGAAGACACCGACTTGTCCTGAGTGATGCAGATGGTCGAGGTGATGACGGTGGTGAGGAAAGAGAAGAAGAGGAAGCCGACGACGACGCCTCCAATACCTCCCGCAAGCGGCGTACCTGCGAAGAGGAACGAGAGGCCGCGGGGCTTCTTCGCCTTGTCGTCGATCCTACTTCGTCCCGTACCGATGTTGCATCCCCAGAAGAACGATGCCCAGCCGAAGAAGAGCATGAAGAGACCAAGAACGATCCAGACGATGCACAGCAGAACGCTCATCCAGTACTGATCGTGAACGTGACCGGACAAAGAGAAGACAGCGCTGTCCGAGCCGGCAGTGACGGCATGTACGCTTGCAGCCAGATCCACTGCCGTCGGCTGGACACCTGTGGCGGCACTCTGGCCTGGCTGCGTGAACTTCTGTGGCCATGGCTCGTCCTGGTGGTTCACGACGTAGTTCTGGATGGCGTTTGCAATGTCGGCAGAGTCGTGGCCCTGAAACGAACCAGCGCCTGCATCCGAAGACGCAGCCGACTCCTTGGCGATGTCGGCCATGTTATGGGCATGCGCTGCTAGCGCATTGGCAATGTCGGTCGAGTCGTGGCCTTGGAAGGTGGTGTCAGGGTCGGTGCTGCGGATGGCGAGCAATGGTGCGGAGCGAGCCCACGGTTGCGGAGCCATTGTGCGTTAGGAACGGCCGAGACGCTTCGGCGCCGGGCAGCCTAGCAGAGTGTCGAGCGGATGGTCGCAACAAAGCAAGGATGATGAAGTGGTGGGAGAGATGAAGTGTGACGCAGGATCAAGCGAGGTGGGTAGTGCTGTAGGTTAAGTCAGGGCGGATGAAAGAGGCTGCAGATGCAAGAGGAAGCTTGATTGCGTTGGCTGCAGGCTGGGCTATGATGTGCAGCAGATTCAGATGGCGCTCAGGGGGTGCGTGGAAGTGCGTTGCTTCTCAAAGGACGACCACGAGGGCGGCCTGGGTTGAATTCTACGCTTACGGGCAAGGCACACACATGAGGTCAGAGCTCACACGTAGAAGCCGAGCGACAAGTGTGCGCGTGTGCGTGATAAGAGGCCGATGTACACAGGGGCTCGTGTGAGCGACGCAAAGTGGTACGACGGCATGTCGAGGAGCGGAGCTGGATTCTAGTCAACTCTAAGCTGCAAGACGGCCGTCAACCCGTTCTCTAACCAACGCTCGGCTCGCTCAGGGGTACCTGCAGATCCTCGTCCAACCTGCTCCTTTTGGCCTGTCAAAATCCAGCTTGTGCATAATCGCGATTGGCTATCTGGAGGCGCCCGATACCAGCTCGATCGGCAAAAACCTAACAGCACGGATTTCCGATTTTCTCGCGACTTAGCCCGCGATGCTAAGTAACTGAGGCGCAGCCGAGTCAGATGCTGGGGCCGGTCAAGTAGCCTCACAGCAAGACTGCAGCGGGTTGCGAGCGCGTCCAGATGGCTCAGGGACACGTTCGCATTAAGCGGCTGCGGTGCAGCGACGGACGCATGGAACCCTTGGACCCCTGTGTGTGATTCGTCGTGGTCCGGCCGCCGCTTTCGCCGACGGCAGTGTGCTAAGCGAGGCCGAAGAGCGGCCAAGAGGCAACAATGGCAGGCAAAGATGTGGACAAGATTTGCGTTGCCAACCAGCTTTGACTCGGAAGCTGCAACGCATCGGGAATTTTAGCGGAACCCACTCTCGGTTTCGGCAGATTGCAGTGACGATTTCCTGCGATTTCCTCGGATCACGGTCCACCGCGACGGAGGTGCATGCGTCTGCGACCCTGAACGCAAAGCCGCACAGCTCACCCACAAGAGCCGACTCGACCGGTGCAGCCCAACAGTGCTTCTTCCTTTCGATTCAATCTCGACATCAGTCTTTCTGCACACCTTCATCTTCCTGTTCACTCTTCGCTTCCATCGTAACCACAACATTGCGAGCGGCGTCGAAGAACAGACCGACTTTGGCACCTTCTTTGCCGCCAGCCAGCCGCGCCTTATCTCGCATATGCGCTCGTAGCTTCAAGCTTTCCTTTGCCGCAACGCCTGCATTCGGAAGCCTTAAAGCGGGGAGAGGGCTGCTTCTCCGGGGCCAAATCTTCCTGACAGAGACGCAAGCGCAACCATGTTCTCCACCTTCTTCCAGCCTTGCGAGCTCAAGCTCCACTTGCTTCAAAATGCCGTCTTCTTGCATCCACCCGATCGCCCTCTGCCCGAGAGCCACGAGAGGCCGCCCATGGCCAACGATGAGATCGTGCGAGGTCTCGTCGAACTCTACGTCCCGTCCACCCGCCACATCTCGGGTATCCGCGTCCGCTTGAAGGCGGTTCAGACCATCGCCATCCTCGATCCATCGGCTGGCCTCACTCCCATCAGCTGGGAGGACTCCACTGTCCTCGAAAAGGTCGTTGAGATCGGCATCCAGAGCGATAAGCATCACAACCACAACCATCATCATCTGCTGTCTTTCAACCACCGCTCGGCTTCCGCAGGGCCGAGCCATCAGGTCGGCTCCTCTTCGCATGCCCAGCAGCAACGCGGACGAAGCTCGGCGACTCCTGATCGCTCCGGGCGCTCGGGCTCCGCTTTCGGCATGCGATCGCACAGTCCCGGAGGCAGTATCCCGGCCTCGATGGCGCGTGCCGTCTCCAGAGGTCGAAAGCTCGCCTCGGGCATGGGCCGGATCAGTCATAGCCCTTCCCCGTCCAACAGCCGTCCCGCCAGTCGCGCCTCCTCACCCAGCGCTCCACCCTTGTCCGAGCGAGGCCGCACATCAATGCGCTCGCCTCCAACCTACGCCTACGCTATCTCGGAGGCGCTGCGCAACGGCGGTGATTCCACCGTGCCCTTGGATCAGGAGGTCACCGAGCACAGCCTGCCGCCAAGCATTTCCGCGACGCCCCAAAGGTCACGCCGCCCAAGCTTGTCCAACGACCGCACCCCGCCCGATGAGCGCGGATCCTCGACGCGCGAGACCGACGATCTGGCTGCACACCTGAGCAGGTCGCTTGCTGTTCATGCCAGCGCGGATCGCAGGAGCATGAGCGCAGCTCCAGCAGAGTTGTCCTCCTCCCAATCTTCCGGCTTGCACGTCAACGCACACGCCGAGGAGGACAAGGGCAAGGCCAAATCTAGAAGCCATTCCATTGGTTTCTTTGGCTCTCGCAAGGCACGCAGCAAATCTCGCGTGCCCGTCGGGCGCGGTAGCACAGCTCACACGAGCGACCTTGTCCAGGTCGACGAGGAGGGCGAGAGGGGCCGCAGAGGGCCCGGCGACCGTCCTCCCTTGGAGCACTCGGGCTCGTCTGGAGGCGTCGTCGTCACGCCAGGCTCCGAGGGCGACGGTGGCTGGGAGACCGAGCCCAATCAAGACGGCCTCGAGCTCCAGAAGGGCGTGCACGGCTTCGAATTCGCCTTCATCATCCCTTGCGATGCTCCTCCTTACGAGCGCTCGCCCTACGGCAGGGTGCGCTACATCATCAAGGCTACCGCCATCGGAGCCGGTCGAGCAAAGTCGAACGTCGAGTGTTGGCGCGACCTGTACCCAATGGTCAATCCTTCGCCCGACAGTGGACCCACACCGCTCACAGTGCTCTACAACGACATGCATCCCACGGTGGGCCTGGTTTCCATCGCTTGCACATCCAACAACATCTCCGTCGGCGGTGTCTTCAACATCGACGTCAATTCACCAAACCCGCCGAAGGATCTCATTGTGTATTTGGTGCGCGTCTCGCTCGAGACGACCATCGAGCTCAGTACCAAGCGCAAGGGCAAGCAGACGGTGCCCGTCCAGCGTCACAAGCTTTTCGAAAAGGGCTGGGTGCCGCCAAAGAACAACGACGGATCGCATGGCGATGGTAAGAAGACGGACGGCTTTGTGCGGAACTCGGGCACAGAGGATGCCTGGACCGTGCAGGGCATCGCGCGCATGCCGGACGACAACCACATTCGCGCGTCCACCGTAGCTGCCTCCAAGGCGAGCATCCGCTTCAGCCACATCATTGTCGTCGAGATCGTGCACAGCCGCAAGCCGCCCGGAAGCACGGCAAAGACGCCAGAGGAGGAGGCCAAGGAGAGGAGGCTCAAGGTGTTTGCTCTCCGACAGCCCGTGCTCGTACCGTCGTGTTGCTGCGCCTACGATGCGGTGACCCTGCCGGCGTATTCGGCCGATCCGGACCCGTCATCGCGCAGGGCTGAAATGCCGTACGACCTGACGAGCTTTGCGCACCACCCGCCGAGCAGCGACGGAAACGCCTCGGCGAGCTTCAGCCACGGCAATAGCACCACCAGTGGCTTCTCGACCGCAGGACCCAACGGCACCAGCACATCGACAGCGGTTAGTGGCCAGTCGCAGCTCTTCTGCGTGTGCGGCATGTCGCTGCAAGATCTCAGTGCACAGGAGCGCGCGCTCATCCCGAGCCAGCCGCTGGATGTCATGGGTGGCGAGCTCTTCCGCCATCAGGGCAAGATCGGCGAGCTTCCGCCCAGGTTGGATGCCGCACAGCGCCGGAGGAGCCCATCGACCTCGTCCAACGCGCCCGGCAGTGGTATCGTGGCGAGTCTCAAGGGCCGAAGGCGCTCGACGTCGAGCACGCGCACCACCACCTCGGCGAGTGCTGCTGCGAGCGGGTCAGGCGCTGGAGCCAGCACGGGCGCGCTGAGCGAGCGCAGGGGCTCTATTACAGCAAGCATCAAGGGCAGGTCGCCATCGATCACATCAGCGCTGCGAGCCAGACGGCCATCCAACTCATCGGGCTATGCCGGCGGCGCGGCCTTTAACCGTTCAGAAAGCACAAGCAGGGGCTCGGCCATCAGCAGAATTTCGGCAACAAGCTCTGCGACAGCCAACAGGCCCAGTGCTGATGTACGCGATGCAGCCCAGCCTGCTGTCCCGCACATCCCCGAGTAGTCACGCACTCAGATCAGCACAATTCAATTCAAATCACCGCACGCATGATCTGTGGATGAGGCGCCAAACGCCGCGACTGTGCGCAAGAATGCGATTGCAAAAGGGACGTGAGTCTAAAAGTAGCTGCCGCGGTACTTGCTTCCTCCCCCGCGTGGCTTGGGTGGAGTTGCGTCTCTCTTTGGGCTCTTGTTGGCGCCCTTGCCCGACTTGGAGCTGTGTTTGGGACCTTTGTCCTTGTGCCTTGAGTTGCCGGGGCGTCTGGAAGCAAATTTGCCGCCGTAAGAGAACTTGCTCCCGCCGGAGTGTGGGGCGTCGGGTGCGCTGCCAGAGTGGGACCAGCCGGTGTGTGGTCGCGAGTTCTTGCCATCGCCTCGACGCTTGCGTCTACGGCCTTTGTGGCCGGTGCTCGAATCCGAGTCGCTGCTGTCCGGCGAGTCGGCACGACGCTTCTTGCTGGGCCGGTCCGAGTCGTCGCGCGAGTCGCGTGAGGTGCGGTTCCACTTTTTCTCGCCTACGATGTCGCGCGTAGTGGGCACACCTGACGAGTCAAGTCCTTTGGCATCGAGATCTGCACGTCGCTCCAGCGCGGCGCGGATCTCATCCGCGTGCTCGGGATGATCGTGCTTGTCCCGTGTCCACTGCGCAAAGAGGTCAGCAGGCAGAGGTTTCTTGCCTTTGCGCTTCTCCTTGCGAGTGAGGAATCCACCATCAACTTCGACAGCCTGCGTGCGGTCGAATGAGACCACCCGGTCGCTGCGAGATCCGCCTGCTCCCGAAACACCCGACCCAGCGAACGGCGATGAAGCGCGACTCGTATCGCGCGACGAAAGCACGTGTCGCCCAATTGCGAGCTTGCCCTCCGGCGCACCTTGTCGACCGCCTCCGCGACGCGACCCATTCCCAGCGCCATCAGCCGCCACATGCATCGTCGCACTGCTGCCCACGCTGAACGTGAACTGCGACGAGGGCATCTGGAACCCTGCCAGCGGCGGCGCACCCGGCACCAGCTTGCCATACGGCCCTAGGCGCGACACAAACTCGGAGAACGCCGAAGGCTCGCCCGTTCCGCGCGTCGGATTCACGCGCGGCTCGGGACAGTCGTCGCCCCAGTGATTGCCTGCCCCCGAGCAATTGTAGCACCACCTCGTTGCCGGGTCGAACTCCTTCGCAGACAGCTCGGGCTCTCCGGCGCGCACGAACTCGTCTTCCGAATCCGACAGCTCGGAACCATCGGGCTCGAGGTCCTTGCGTGGGTCGCGCGCACCCGCGGTCGACTCCAGCTTGAAGAATGCCTTGGCCTGGAAGCGTCCATGATCGTCCTGGCTGCTGTATGTGTAGACACGCCACAGCGTGGGACAGAGCGCCTTGACGTGCGAGTACGAGCCACAACGTTCGCATTCCTCGCTGCGCGGGCCGCGCCTCGGTTTCGGACACGTGCGTGTCTGGTGTCCCATACCGCCGCAGCGGAAGCAGCTCGTGCTGAGCGGACAGAAGCGCGTCGGATGCTCGTCCATTGCTCCGCACGCCAGGCAGTGCTGATGTGGGCAGTGACGGCGGTCATGTCCAAGCTCGCCGCAAGCAACGCACTGCTCTTTTGCCCGTCGTTCTGCTTTCTCTTCCGCGCCGTAGTAGCGCGACGCTGTGGTCGGGTCCATGTCCAGCTGTTCAAAGTCGCCCAGATCACCCTCGACGTCACTGCCATCCGCTGGCGCCTCTGCTGATCCCCCTGCCTGCACCGAGCCATTGCTAAGGGAGGTGCTGGGATCGGCTTGTGGGATGACATTGACGTGCGAGGGGAGCAGCAGCCCCGCCTCGACATGCGTGTCGGCGCCATCGGTCTTGGCACCGTCTTCCAATGCGATCTCGCGGTCCACGTCCATATCGCCCGCAGTGTCAAAGACGAAACTCATCTCGCCTGCATCTCCTCCGTATTCGCCCTCTTCGACGTCGTCATCGTCGTCGTCGTTGCTGTGCTGTGTGCCATTGGCTGTATGCTTCTCCTGGCTTCTGCCCGGGCTTGCGTCTCTGCTCGGCCCTGCCGAGGAGGCGGGTGTGGATGCTCCTTTGCCCCGCTTTTTCGCCCTCCGAGATGCTGATGTCGACGTCTTTGATGGGCCGCTCTGGGAACTGCTGGCGTTGGAGGTGGCCTGCTCGATGGCCGACATGGCCGCGTCCTGCGCAGCCGCCACCACCGAATTCGCCGCCATGTCTGCTGTCAAAGCGGTGTCAAAGAGTACGTGATCAATCTAAGTCCGTCGGGATGATCAGCACATGTCCAAGCACGGCGTCCGTGTAGTCTGCGTGAGTCGAGATGAGGTACGTGACGCGATAGGTTGATGAAGGCGAGTGTGGTGGGGAAAGATGAAGGCCGCGATGCGCAAAGGAAAGGGTCATCCTACGAAAAAATGCCCGATCGCCCCCAAAGTGCGCCCACACTGCATCGGCAGCTGCATTTTCTGCGCGGACGGTTTTCCACCTCAAACTTTTTCTGACCGCCAAAAAAGTCGGTCGCCTTTCAAGCGCCAAGTGGAGGGAGGCTCTTTCCCGCGTAGGCACGGCCAAAGAAAAACTGAGACAGCACATCAGTCTCGGCCTTCGCCTTACGGTGACACACGACAGCTAGCCAAGCGCATCTTCTTAGACCATCAGGGTCGTGATTACTACGCAAATGTATCGTATCAGGGACGTAAGGGCACACAGAGCATGCAGATTGTTCTAGCGATCTTTCTTCGAGCATCACTCGCCGGAGAAGAGTCGCTTGATCAGGTAGATGGTCGAGCCGGTCATCCTAAACAGCGCCAGACCGGCGACGGAGTACAGCAAGAAGCCCATATACACGGTCCTGGTGCTGATCGACGAGATGTTGAGGATGCCCACCACAAGCGCGGCGTTGCTGAGACTCCAGCACAGCACGACGTTGGTCCTGACCGTCGCATAGTAGTCCTTCTGCTTCTGGTCTTTGTCCACAGGTCCGGGTCCGGCCTTGGGCGGCTTGTTGCTGAGCACATGGATGGCATCGTCGTAAGCATCGTTGATGTCCTTGGACTCGGTCGGGATCGCCACTTCGACCTGGTTGTTGCCCGCGCCGCCAACCACACCGAGATCGGTCATGACCTTGTCCGAGCCCTTGGTGCCCCACGAGATATCGTTGATGTTGGCAAAGGCATAGATGCTGATCACGTTGACGAACGTCGGCGCCATAAGCAGATACTGGACGATCGACGTGACCATGTGCCAAGGCTCGAGGAACATGATGCTCGCGATCGTCCAGATACCAAACGTCGCCGCCAGCGAGATGACAATGTTGACAAAGGTGCGGTTCGACACGAGCGCTTCGGCGCCTCCGCCGCCTGCACCCGTGGCGTTTAGGATCGAGTCGACCGCCAGGTAGATCGCTGCGCCCGTCATGTATAGCGTGAGCAGCGCAAAGACCACCATGGCAAGTGTGTAGCCGAACTTGCTGCCCGCTGGTCGATTGCCCATGGAAAGCAGGAAGCAGAAGATGATAAAGGCGACGTAGATGTACGAGAGCACGAGGTTGGGGACATGCAGCGCCTTGATGCGGTCGCTCATGGCGCTTGTGAGGATGAAGAAGGCGATGAAGAAGTTGGCCATGCCGAACCACGAAAAAACGAGCTGGATGGTCTGGTAGATGATCTCGATGTGGAGCGCAAACTTGCGCCCGAACGAGTGAGAAGAGCGGTAGATGTAGCCAAACTTGATGATCGAGTGGATGCCCGCAAAGAAGGATCCGTTGAGCCAGCGACGACGCTGCGAGATAAGCTCGGGCACCTGGTCCGGAACGTCCGTCACCGCCTGTGCCGACTTGACATAGTGCAGGATCCACGCACTGTCGCGCTTCGACACGAGCTCCCAGCACAAGATACGGTCCTCGGCGAGGTACATGTTGGACGTGAACACGTCCGCGTCCGACTGGCCACCGTGAAGCGTCTCGCCCTTGAAGTACGAGTGGAGCGGACCCTGACCCATGGCGTCGTTCTGCAGAGCAATGTAGCGGTACGCCGAGAAGGCACCGGGCAGCACGGTGATGTAGCCAAACACCGACTCGAGCGGCTTATCGAGGATGTTGGACATCTTGTACTCGAAGTTTTGCGCCGCCACGAGCGGGTTGATCAACGCCCCCCAGTACTTGCCCTTGAGAGCCACAATCTCACCGCAGGCGCCGCCGACATTGGAGTTGATGTCGAACGCCTTCCACAAATGATAAATTGATCGTGGCCTGGGCATGGTTCCGACGTCGAGGAGCACGCAGATGTTGGGCTGGAGGATCTGGCCGAAGGCATTGAAGAACCAGCGGTGCGAGTTGATCTTCTTCTGGTTGCGCTCCTTGAGGCAGAAGAGGATCTGGACGGGCATGATGCCCTTTTCGCGGCCCTTGAAGTGCATGCTGGGGTCGATGGAGAGCTGGGCGGTGTACTCGTAGATATGGGCTGTGACGGGCTTGCCGTTGACGACGTTCTTACCGACGCCCTCCTGGTAGACGCCCATGGCGGCGAGGCAGGCGAGGGTGCGCGAGTTGATCTTGAGACGGCCGTCCGAGACGATGCAGACGACGACCTTCTTCCAGCCCTCCTTGCCCCAGGTCTTGGAGCGCTCTCTTGTGCAGAGGTGGGCGATGTTGGTCATGACGCCGTGCATGGTGCGGGTGAAGAGCTCCTCGTCCTCGTTGTACATGGTGAGCACGATGAAGAGCTCGGTCCTGCGCGGCGGATCGAAAAGCACCTGGCGGAGCGTGTAGCGCTCGTCCTTGAAGTTGTCCGGGTCGCACGTGGCAGCCGTGTATCGCATGTGGGTAAATTCGCGCGACTCGCGGTCGTTGAGCTTGTCGAGCAGCTTAGAAGGCACGGGGCAGTCGAGTACGAGGTTGCCGTGGTAGAGCTCAACGCGCTTGAGCGTCTTGTATCGGCGCGGCACACGCTGCGGGATCTTTCCGTAGCGCACGCCCCCGGCAGTGCCGTTCTCCATGAGGCTCGGGTCGAAACCGCCGGGCATGTAGTCGTCCGGGTCGCCGCTGTGCGGATGCAGCAGACGGCCGCGACCGTTGGCGCCATCTACGTCCATGCCGTCTTCGTCGCCGTACTTGTCCATGGGTCCGATGTGGTTGCCATGCTCATCGAAGTGTGATGCGGGCGCGTAGGCGTAGTTGCCGTCTCTGGGTAGGAGGGGCACGTCGTTGTCGTGCTCGTCAAACGGATCCACACCGACCCGATGGGGCTGCGAGTTGCTATAAGGATTCGACATGCGGGGCGAGGTGACGTGGGGCGGGTAGGAAGGCCGCGTGTGGTCGTAGTAGTCGGCCGAGGGCAGCTCGTAGCCGGTGTGATCGTCCGAGTTGGAGGGTGGCAGATAAGGGTCGTAGGATACGTGAGGCTGCGAGGTAGGCTCGGCGCCGAGGTCGTAGGTTGGATAGGCGTTGTTCTGTCGAGTGAGCGACTGCCTTCGAGCCTCTGCGGTCTGAGGATGGCGGCCGTCGGGCGACTGGTGCTGAGCCTCGTCCGAGGTGCGCCCGCCGCCTCCGAAGGGATAGCGAGGGGGCATTGCGAAATGCGATGCGTTGCGTCGATCGAGGTGGGCTTAAGCGCGCGCGTGTGCGTGCGTCCTCGAGGGAGAATGAGGTGAGGGTCCAAGTCCGGCTTGCAGGGCGTGATTCCAGACCAATGAGAGGCGGTTTGTGCTTATGAGGAAGAGTTCCTTCTGGGTATCTAGGCCGGGTCTTTGGCGTCGATGCGCACCACGAGTGGGAGATGGTGGGGTAGCAAAAAAGACAAACACGCAGGAAGGAAGGACAAGTGCGGAGTTGAGCGAGCTCGTATGCGCACTCGAGCACGCTTTGCACGTGAGCGGGACGGGCGGAACACAAAAGCAGTTGAGGAAGCGCCGTGCGGGCCAAGGCTGTGCCGACGACGGGCGCGCCAAGAAGGTGCGTTTCAAAAAAGGCAGGCAGGCTAGAGGCCAGGCAAGGCCGTGTTGGACTATCCGATCTACGCGCCCAGCGAGAGGTGTTGCTCTGTGCTGCGACTGCGCATCTGCATCATCGCCTCGTCTGCTCCACTTTTTTTTTTTTGCGTCCTCTCGGCAAGTCCGCGCCCCTGTGCCCCCTTTCTTCGGACGGAAATTCTCCTGTCTAGAGACGCGAGGCTGGAGGACCCTGGAGAGCCAAGACAGGCCGCGCCGCGCTGACGAGACCTGGCAACCAGGCATCAGGACCCTGTGGATCAGCCCGACTCTGCACACCGCATCCAACGGCGTTATGCACAGCTGTACAGCGCCCCTGTCAAAAAAAACAAGAAACGCCCGGCCGCAAATTTCGCACTTCTCTCCTTTGCACCGCCCTCTGTCCTCTTCCGCGGCCGCAAGAGACTCGCGTCGTATGGCTGTGTCGCCAGGCACTTCCGACGCTGTTATTCAGTCCGCGGTCATGCTGGTCGTTGCTCATCTTTCGCTCGAGTCTCACACTCACGCAGCGGCTATGTATCACAAGTTCTGGTCTGAGGCAATACACACTACGATTGAAGCTTTTGAGACGGAACAACGGATACACCAACTGGCGGTGCTACAGCAGGCCCACTCAGGCAAAATCTCCGATATCAGGCCCGGGACGACGGATCAAAGGGTTGGTACGCGGGCAGGCCCTCGCCCTCGTCCAGGCGCTCTTCCGCCTCGCTCTCTTGCAGACCCGCCAGTGGCTGCGGGCGAGCGGCACCGGCTCCAGAAGGCTGCGCCTCGTTACCGTACAGCTCCGCCTGCTGCTGCTGTCGCACGAACCGCGCCTGCGCCGCGTGCTGCTGCACCTCTGCGGCCTCTTGCCTCGCCTCGAGCTCCTTTCGCTCCCTCTCGCTCATCGGCGCGCCCGCGTGCAGCGTCGACTGAGACAGATCCGACGACGCCGATCCGGATGCTGGCAGATGCACCGCACCACTGTGACCAGGCGTCGCCAGATCCGAGAAGCCCGATGCCGCCGAAGTAGACGATGCCATACCCGGTCGGATTCGCTGCGGCGTGGCCGAAAGCGGCGCGCTGGACTGCGCACCCAGCAGCGGCTCGCCCCGCAGCGTAGCTCCATCCACCAGCCAGCTGCCCAGGTACGCAACGGGCGCAGCATCTCCCACCGTCCTGATTGCCGAGCTGCCCACCGACAGCTGCGTGACGACTTGTCGGATCTTCGCCTCTGCCGTGCTAGCAGCGGCTGCAGAGTACTGCAGCTCAAAGACATAGCTGCCCTTCCATACGCTGCTTGCCCCCGATGCCGCCATCATGGAAGCCGGGCGACGGTCCACTTTGCGGATCGACACCTCGGTGCACTTGCTCAGCTCCGGCACCACTCTGTCCAGCACGCTCGGCAAGTCGCTGTAGCTGCCGGACTCGGCTACGAGGTCCGAGCTGACTGCATCGTGCACGCCCAGCAGCGAGCGGCCCACCATGCCAACCGGCGCCGACGCGCTATACAGCCGCGACAGCGAAGCCGGCAGCGAGTTGGTGGCCAGCAAGCTCTGCAGCGGCTCGCTCGCCAGCACCAGGAAGCGCGTGCGGTTGTCCTGCACGTCCTGGATCTTGGAGCGCAGCACCCTCACGCCTACCGTCTTGACGGCCGCCTCGGCTCCGACCGCCACCACGAGCGAGTTGGACGAGAAGCCGAGCGACTCGCCCGATGCCATGCCCGGCGCAGTCCCGGCCTCAAATTCGAGCGCCGTGATCGCTGCCGCCGCCGTCGAGTCGACCGCCTTCTTGCGTGCCTGTGGAAGGTAGCGCGTGAGGTAGCGTGCGCACTGTCCAAGCGCCTGCTCGTGCGAGATCACGTTGGTGATGTTGGACAGCGTATCGTCGCGGATGGGTGCGTTGGCATCCGAGTCGCCCTGAAGCGCCAGAAGCCTCTGATACGTGCGCGGCCCACACAGCAGCGCATGATCCACCGCTAAGCATGCTTCGCCCACCACATGAAGTGGGGCGCCCTCCGAGGGCCGCATGGCGTGGCGATCGCCATTGCTGATGTTGAGCAGGTTGTCCAGCGTGTCCCGAACCGGTCCGAATGTGCTGTTCTCCACCGGCACGATGGCGATTTTGGCGTTGCCGGGCGTGCCACGGCGAACAAAGTCGATGGCGCCCGTGATGCTCTGCATGGGAATGAGGTTCGTTTCGGTCTCGCCAAACACCTTGAGCGCCGCCTGGTGGCTGTAGGTGCCAGTGGGGCCGAGATAAGCCACGGCACCCGCAGAAATCGAAGCGGATCGTTGGCCAGCAGATGCCCTGCGAGGGCGAAGTGTGCCCGACTTGGGTCCGCCGGGTCCGCTCGGGACCACTCCGGTCTCTGCGACCGTCGGACCGGGGGGTCCCGATGCTTTTTCATCTTGGACGGATGGATGAGCCGCCGACGTGGCCGCGATAGGGTCAGCGAAAGGATCAGGCTGGGGCGAGCGCAGCGTGTCGGAAGTCGCCGAAGGGCTGCGATTGGGCCGAGGCGGCAGAAGAGGAGCGGGAAGCGTGGACGGGCTGAGGTTCAGTTTCTGCGTCGATCCGTTACCATCTGCGCTGGCCGGCTGAAGTCGATCGTTGCGTTCGAGCGACAGACTGCTTCGTCGGGGCGAAGGAGGCGCAGCACTCGCGACACTCGCTGGCGTCGCTGCATCGCTTGCAGCCTCTTCTCGCTGCAATTCCGCGCGATGCGAGACGGCGTAGGAGACTGTGTCCGCACGGCCGAGGCTGGTGCCGGATGACAGTGCGGCCTCCGAGGGCAAGCTCGGCACGGAAGTGTCCGGACGGAAGGCTGCAAGGGCAGAGGCAAGCGCCGCGCGTACCTCTGCTGTGCGAGCTGCGCCCTCCCAGAGCGGGATGGTCTCGCCGCGCGGCTTGATCGTGGCGGGGAAAGGCGACTTGTCGGTGGGAATGAGCGTGGTCATGAGCTTGCCGTAGCGGGCGACGAGAGCCATTTTCTCTCCGAGCTCGATGAGACTGTCAAACATGGCCGAGTAGCCCTCCTTGAGGCTCTCGCGCTTGGTCCTGCTGAGGGACTCTTCGTCGGCCTGGTCGTCGTCGATGAGGTCCTTGAGGCGCTTCTCGACTTCCTGAGCGCGTTCGCTGCCGGCGGACATGGCGCGCTCGGGCACGAGTGCATGGAGCTCCTTCTTGAGCTTGGTACGGGCAGCACGGCGCTGGCCGAGCTCCATCTCCGCCTTTTCGAAACGTTTGAGGCGGTTGCGGGCCTGTTCTGCGCTCTGGCTATGCGCGGTTTCGAGCTGTCCAATCTCGTGCCAGACATAGGCGAGACGATCGGTGACATCGACGAGCACCTCATCGCCAACGCTGTCGTCGCGCTTCTCCGGGAGATGATGCTGTCCCCAGGCGAACGTGGCTTTGGCGAGGCTCTTGGCCTCTCGGCCTGCAGCCTCGTGATCGATGTTGAATCCTTTGACAGCCTGGCTGAGGAGGTGGAACTGGCGGGTGGACTCGTAGCGAGGGTCGACCGAGGCGATACCGTGTCGGAGGAGGTGAGGAACCGAGCCCGTGTAGAAGCTGGAGCCCGAGCCTGCGGTGGCGCTGGAGCTCGAGGTGTCGCCGGTCTTGCTGGCGGACGAGGCGGCGTGGTGTGCCTGGAGCTGCTGGGCCGCAGCCTCGGCGCGCTCACGAGCCTTTGCGAAGAACGATGCCATGCTGATGATCGTTGTCGGTGTTCTAGCTGGCGCTGGGAAGGGGTGGAGGCGGAAAAGAAAGTAAGGCAAGATGGCTCGCTCTAAGCTCTGCCCCTCGTGGAGACTGGGCTCGGCTGGCTCGACGCATGGACACAGCCTGGCTGCGCGGCGACTTGGCCAAGACGGCAGGTCCTATTTCCAAAATCTTAACTTATCGCAGGCTGTGGCTCCCGCTGCCGAGCATGAGGCTGCGCTTCGCGCACAGGGCAGCTGCTCCACATGTGAGCGCCCCACCCTGAAAAGGCTCGCGTGACCCTTTGAGGCTCAGCCACCGCCTCAACAAGCTCAGTTGCTCCCACTCAGCCGGTAGCTCATGTCTGTATCCAAATGATACCGGTTCGGGTACGGCCTCTTCCGCCAGCTCTCATATGTCGTTGACAGCCCGCGGCATTAATTTCGGCCTTCAGTGTTTGCAGCCGCAGAGCTTGGCGTGGGTCTTTTCTATCGCCTTTTTTCGGGCCCTTTTCCACGGAACCTTTTTTCAAGATTGCAACCGCGGTGGAGAAGAGGGAAGAGCGGTTCCGATCTAGCTTTTCCCGGTACCAGGTCGCGGAGGGGTGGGTATTGCCGCGTCTGCGTGCGAAACTGAGCTGGTTGCGCGCTCGCACTCCCGCGTTTGGGCCGTGCGAAGAGATTCTGACAAGCAACAACTGCACAGCCAGCACTATAAGCTCCAAGCATTTGCTCTTGCGCCGCTCCTGGCAAGAATTCGCGCGCGGCGCAGGCGTGGGACTGGTTGCGCGCGTGGATGCGAAATGGTATCATTGCGAGCGACAGATTACAATGACAGGCTTGTACGGCATCACTGCAGATGGTAGCACGGAAACTGAACGTGCCGTCTATGCATCTACATCCATGGACGCCTGTGCTGGCGCTGGGACGCCGTCCGCGGCATCATCCTCCTCATCTTCTAGACCTGTCGATCGAGCCAGCTGATCCAGCAACGCGTCAGCGAGTCTTGCCGCCTGAACGCTTCCGATGCGGATGGCCTCGCTAGTACGCTTGAACGAGATGTCCTCGGTGCCCGTGGTGCGGACCGAGAGCACTTTGGACGAGCGTGTTGCGAGCACCTGCACGCGTGCGCCGACACACGCCTCCTCGTCCACATCGGCGTCGAGCAAGTAGCTGTTGGGCAGCACGTTGACCGTGATGCACAGTGGCAAGTCCTGACGTCCATCTAGCGCGGCTCCGTCCTCACCGCTGTGCTCAAGCTCGAAATCGACCACCTTGGAGGCCGATCCGGATCTCGCGTTGGACGGACCCGCAGCTTGTGTCTTGGGCTTCTTCTTGAGCAGACCCTTGATGCCCATCTGGTCCAGGTCGCCCTGCGAGTTGGCAAATGCGCCTTGCACAGCGTTGCCTGACTCGTCGAGCGTGGCAGGCGCCTCGAAGGCCACACCGCGTGTGGCGGGGATGCGTGTGTCGTAGAAGGCGGCAAAGATGGCCGCAAAAGCAGCGTCGAAGAGATTGCCGCCGGAGAGCGAGTTGACGAGTAGGTCGATGTATATTGTCCAGTGCTTGGCGTTGGCGATGATGAGCAGCTGGTGCAATGGCAATGGCGATGATCTTGGCGAGAAGGCCGAGTTGACCATGGATGAGAGAGAGATGGACAAGGCGTCCAGCACCTTGCTGTCGAACGAGTGCACCAAGGATTGCGAGCTGCAAAAGTATCATAGTAGTGCGGTGATGCCAGGTTTCAATACCGAATCTAGAGTGCCCGCTTTGGAGCGAAATGGTGTGCCACTTACTAGTCTACCGAGCATTTGATGCGGCCCGTCTTTCTGCCCTCGGCTGCGAGTTCCTGGTCATCTTGTGTTTGAAATTCGGCCTCCTCGTCTTCGTCGTCGCTGTCATCGCCAAAGCTTCTGACTTCAGCCTTGACACCGCAGAAGATCTCTGTGCCACCAAGCGTGATGCGAGACGAACCGTTCGCCTGCGCTGCGACGGACGTCTCGATTTGCAGGGATCGGAAGGCGAGCAGATGTCGTCCGTCCGACCTTTGCGGTGGATTCGAAGTGAGACCGCGTAGGAAGAAGTCGCCTTGCGACCGTGACAGAGCTTGGGGCGCCATGGCTGTGTCGATTGCCGTGTTGGATTGGTGTAGGTGGCAGAGAGCGAAGGTGAGAAGCTGCAGCCTGCATCTTCCGAGCCGGAAAAAAAGCAGGAAACCTCGAGAAAGCGGAAATGGAAACGGATCTTGCCAAAGTGGAGGCACGTGACCCAGGATGTCCGACACGCCTGTTGGGCTTTTTGCGCCTCGAGACCAACACACACTTCCGCCCCGCCTCGCCGCGTGGTGTCAAAATACAACAAAATCCAGGCGGCTGTGCCTCGAGATTTTTGCTGCTCGCGCCTCAGCCAACTCAACGCGTCGTCGAGCAGGGGCGGCAGCAGCAGCAGCATCAGATCCCAGAGACCCTGCCGGTCGACTACGCCGCAAACACCATCCGCAGCGCGCTGTGGGTCGGCTGCCGATTCGCCTTTCTTTACGTCCACATCGTACCTGCCGACCATCTCGTTACTTCTGCATCAACCTTCACGATGCCAGTCGCCGTCGCCTCGAGGGCTTCGGCCGGCGCTTCTCGTCGTGAAGCCGTCGTGAAACCGCGCAAGGAGATTACGCATCCGACCCTGCTCGCCCTGCACGCCTCCATCCCGCCTCTTTTCCAACAGGCGCAGCACAGCCTTGCTAACCATCGCAAGAACATTGTCTCGCTTCACCGCATCCACCTTAAGGTTGCCACCATCACCGAGCCCGCTTCCGACGGCCGCGTGAGGCCCATCGGCGAGAAAGCTTTCAACGAGATCTTCGTAGGCTGCCTCGATCGCGTCTTGCCCATCAAGAAGGGCGTTCCCAACGCCGACCGAATCTGCAAGTTCGTTGCCGGATATGTCACGTATGCGCAGGAGCAGTTCCGTCTACAGGCGCGCGCCGACCGCGCTGCAGCTCGCAAGGAGGCCGGTGAGCCAGAGGAGCAGAGAGACGATGACGAGGAAGAGGAGGACACCTCGGCAACCAGATTCACCTCGCTCCTCCTCAAGCACCTGCTCAAGGGCTTCGTGTCCAAGAACAAGAACGTTCGCCTTCGCTGCTGTGGTTGCATCGCCCTCCTCATCAATGGTCTCGAAACCGTCGACGAGAAGCTCTTCCAGACGCTCAAGTCCTTCCTCCTCTCCCGTGCTAGGGACAAGGAGGCGGCTGTCCGTGTACAGGCCGTCATCGCTCTTACTAAGCTCCAGACCGCCGATGATGACGACGACGAGGACTCGGAAGACATCAAGCAGGCCCTCATCGAGACGCTCCGTTTCGACCCCAGCGCAGAAGTGCGCCGAGCCGCCCTCTTCAACCTCACTCCCAACGAGCAGAACTCGCCCCTCCTCCTGGAGCGCCTGCGCGACATTGATCCCATCAACCGTCGCTGCGTTTATCTCGGCAGTCTCACTATGATGCTCAAGGCGCAGCACAGGTCGCTTCAGGGCGCTGCCTCTTCGCAAGCCGGACCCTCGCGTCTCGGTCTCGACATCGATGCGGCCGGAGAGGTCGTCCGCGTCGGTATGGGCGAGCGAGAGCCAAGCGTCAAGCGTGCCGCCCAGAAACTCGTCGCCGCCTGGTTCGACGCGTGCGGCGGCGACCTCGTCGTCTTCCTCAACCAATTCGACGTCGTCGCGTCCAAGCACATCGAGGCTGCCCTCATGAGCATCTTTGAGAGCCGCCCGGCCATCGTCGCCCAGGTCTCGTTCGATGCCGACGAATTCTGGGCCAACCTCGCTCCCTCTACCGCCTTCCTCGTTCGCGTCTTTGTCGACTACTTTCGTCGCACCAAGAACGACCGCCGCCTCGAAGAGTGCCTTCCCATGGTCACTGCGCTCGCCTTCCACATCCAGAAGGAGTACGAGGGCCTCGGCCAGCTCATCCAACAGTACAATGCGCTCTCTAGCAGCGCGCTTGCTCCCGAAGACGAGGTCGAAATCGTCGCCTTCACCATCCGCAACAAGAACTTTGTTGTCTCGCAGCTGCTCGGCATCGCGCTCGCCTCCGACTACGGCGACGAGATCGGAAGGAGAAAGATGTTTGGCCTGGTGCGCGACATGATCTCGGACGTCGAGCTGCCCGAGGATCTGGTGCCCACCTGCCTCGATGTCCTGCTCAAGCTGTCCAACGGACAGAGAGACTTTATGCGCATGATCGTCGAGATCGTCCAGGTGCTCGGAGGCGAGGATGACGACGAAACGGTCGTATCGGACGACGACGACGCCGACGACACCATGAGCATCGACGGCACGCCGCTGGCGCGCAAGAAGCCGCGCAAGTCGATCAAGGCCAAGGATGCGCCACCGCAGAATGCGCTCGCCATCGAGCATCGACGCCTGACCATCGTCCGCGCCATGCTTGAACGTGTCGTCGGTGCGCTCCAGGAAAACACGGCGTTCCACGGTCTGCTTCCCCAGCTCATCGCGCCGGCGGTGCGCTCCAAGGACGCGCCCGTACGTGAGCTCGGCCTGACGTGTCTAGCTCTGTGCGGTCTTTTGGACCGCAAGCTGGCACTCGAATATTTCCCGCTGTTTCTCCAACAGGTGCAGCAAGCCGAAGGCGAGATCAAGCTGCGCGTCGTCCAGGCCGTGTTCGATCTGCTGATTGTCCACACCATCCCCTACCTGTGCTCGTGCAACCCTGCGGGCGAGGAAGCGGGCAAGCGCCAGATCGTGGCCTACCTGCTCAGCTTGCTCGAGGACGACGATCCAGCCATCCAGAGCGCAGCATGCGAGGGCATGGCCAAGCTCATGCTGACCGGCATGGTCGAGGATGACGAGGCGCTCAAGAGCCTCGTGCTCATCTACATGTCGCCCGAGACCATGCAGAACCAGGAACTGCGCCAGTGCCTGTCGTACTTCTTGCCCGTCTACTGCGGCTCGTCGAGCTGGAACCAGCGTCGCCTGCAGCGCGTATTTGTGTCGGTGCTACAGGTGCTCACCGAGGTGTACGAAGAGAAGGACGAGGACCAGGAGATGGTCACACCCATGCAGGTCGGTCTGCAGCTGCTCGACTGGACCGATCCGGACAAGGTCATGATGGTCGCCGGTCGCGTGCGTGACGAGACGGTGCACGTGGACGTGGCCATCGACCTCATCAAAGGCATGTACACCATCGAAGAGAAGGACCAGCGCAAAGTCATGTGCCAGCTGCTCGGCAAGGTGTTCCTCCCCGACGAATTGGCCGACGCCAAGGTCCAGGAGATCCTCATCTTGCTCACGGGACTCAAGGAACTCAACCCGCTCGAGGACACTGTCTCCAAGAATGCACTCGGTCGCTTCGAGGCTGCGTTCGTCAAGGCGTATGCGGCGCAGTGTGAAGCTGGACTCGACGGCCTCGACCTTGACTCGACGCCGGCGTTCGACGGGCTCAAAGCGTTCTTTGATGCGATTCGCGTCGATGTCAACGACGTCATCGAAGCTCATGCCGAGTCGGCCGCAAAGGCTGTCAAAGCCAGCCGCAAGTCCACGTCCAAGTCGGCATCGGCACGAAGCTCCGCTGCTGCGGCCGGCAAGGCTGGCACGAGGCGCAAGGTTGCCGACAGCGACGAAGAAGATGACGATGCCGAGGATGACGATGAGGATGAGGACGACGAGGATGACGACTAGATCCGTTATGTATACCGTTCCTGTCTCTGACTGTACCACTGAATGAACTACGTCTCCAAGGATTCCACGCGCCAATGAGCGTGCATCTGTACTCGAAAGGTTGGCATGGATACAAGTGAGGCGTGACAGGAATACAAGAAGGCTACTACGAGGAGCGGGAAAGGCCTCTAGAGAGGAATACTGCGGAAGTCACGGCTGCGCCCAGGAGGACGCCAGCGAATCCGGTGAGGTATGGGCTTGGGTATCCGACGACTGGACATGTTCCGAAGAGCGCCTTCTTGAGGCGAACATCCGAGGGCAAGAACGGCAATCCACCCTTGACCTCCTTATAGCTGGGCACGTACCCGGTCTCCCAACCGTCGAGGATCTTCTTCATATCTGGCTCGGTCATGGTGCAGATCTCGTCGAGGTTCCACTTTTCGCACACCTCGATCATCCAGCGCATGCGTCTTGCGCCGATTTCTGCACTCGGCGCCCTCTTTCTCAGCATCGCCCGTAGCTTGCCGACGTTCGTGATGGCCTGACCAACGTTCTTCGGGATGGCAGCTTGGATCTTTTGGCGCGTTTGCGAGGCGATCTTGGGGCCCTGCCCACCAGTGGACACCATGACCTGCAGCGGGCCGTTGCGGATGAGCGAGCCAAAGTAAAAGTCGCACTCGGGCGGCACATCGGCCACGTTGACGGGGATGCGGCGAGAGCGGCACTCGTAGCAGATCTTCTTGGACAGCTCCACATCATCGATCGCTGTGAGCACCATGTCGTACTGGTCGAGGATCTCGGGGTGCGCTTCGTCGTACATTGCGTCGACGTAGTTGGAGACGACCTTTTCGGTGTAGATGCGGTAGCGCATCTCGTCGCAGAGTCCCGAGGAAGGACACATGACGTCCAGAATGGCATCGGCATCCAACACGTTGACCAGTCGGCCTGAGCAGCGCGAAAGAGAAAGTCATGTCAGCTGCAATGATCATTACCTTGCACTGTCGAGAGCAATTGGCCACCACTTACCCGCTGCCACGGGACCGCCTCCGACGATGAGAACCTTTTTGCCCTTCAGCTGCCACGCGATGAGCAGACCGCCGCCGGGGCAAAGGCGCGGATATCGCTCCGCCTCGTCCTGCATCGGGCACTTGGAAGGATTGCGCGACGCCATGGCTGCGATGAACTTGCCTCTCCAGGATACCAAGTGAAGTTGATCTGACGATTGCGCGGTAAGATGGTCTCGGAAGATAAGGAGGGGCTAGGCTGCGGCCGGTTGAACATTAAGCAGCGGCATGAATTTTGGGCTTAGATATGCAGCCTTCCTCCGCCTCCACCCGTCACGTGACCCAGACTCACCAGCAAGCTTCGTCTTGCTCCGACCTACAGCTGGAGAAAATCATGCAGTTCGGTCTTCAAGATACTATACAGGTCACAGGATGATGCAGTTGCGCTTGAGCCTGATCGAGTTGACACTTATGTGACGAGCAAGGTGGTGATTGAGCGCGAGATGAAGAGCAACGCGGGTACTGCTCTGTCTTAGTTGGCGCACCGGCAGCAAGGCAAAGTGGAGGTGAAGCCACGCTGTGGGCGCGGTCTGGAAGAAATTGGCTCCTCGAGCGTCCGAGCTCGCTGAAAGCACCCTTCACAGATCACATCATCAGCAAAGGGCGCAGCCAAACTCTCTCACTGCCTCTATACCCTTGTGTTGCTGTGTTTCGGCGTCTCCGACAGGCTCAGCCGCTGCAGCCATGTCATCGGTATATGCCAAGCAGAAGTTGAAGCAGTCGCGCGATGCTCTGGCCAAGAAGGACTGGCCCGCAGCTGCCGACGCTGCGACGAGCGTACTCGACCAAGAGGCCGACAACTACAATGCCAACGTCTTTCTAGGTCTCGCCTTGCTAAACCAGGGCCAGTTTGACGCATCCGAGGCTGCGTATATCAAGGCGACGCGGGACCAGCCGACACAGCTGCTGGCATGGCAGGGCTTGCAAAAATTCTACGACCAGCGCAAGAGCTGGGACAAGCTGCGGGATGTGCTCCACCAGCTCCTCGATCTCTATAACGATGCAGGCGATGCAACCAAATGTGCGGAGACCTTACAACGGCTGCTGGCGCTCGAGCGGGAAGAGGGCGGGCGTAAGGTAGTCATCGACACGCTCTCACTGCTGCTGCCCGATTCCAAGTACTATGACACCTTGTCTTCGCTCGAGCATCCAGATCAGACGCAGCCGGAGAAGACCACCACTTTCGACATACAGATGGCAATCCACATCAGCAGCCTTGATGTTCTGCTCGAGATGACTGAGCTGTCGGAAAAATGGGAAGCGGATACGATCCAGAAGGAGGCTGACAAGCGCCGCATGCGACTGGCGGGAGCCAGCAAGGGCAAAGAGGCGCTCACCAACGAAGTGCGTCTCGAGGTCTACTCTGCATCGCGTCTACCGAGCCTCTACGAGCAGATCCTCTCCCATCCCAAGGCGGCCGACGAGCTGCGCATCGAGGTCGAAGCCAAGCTTCTGCGACACTGCCTCGGTCTCCTCACCTCGTTCCCACCCGAGCAACTCAGCACAGGCTCGGCACCAACCGGCACTGCTGCCGTGGATGCCAAGCAGCAAGAGAGGCAGCGACAGGAAGAGCAGGATCGCCAGGATGCCAAGGTGCAGCTGCGAGACGAGATCCTCAAGCTCGCGTCGGGTATGGTCATCATCGGCTTGCCCGACGAGCTGGCGTGGGAAATCGATCTCGAGTGGCGTCCTGTTCGCTCGCTCGTCGATCTGCGACTTGAGCAGATTCGAAAGTTCATCTCGCTCTTCCCACGTTCCGGCCGCACCAAAGCCTTCCGCTCTTTCCTGCTCTGGATCAAAGACGAGCAATTCCTCAACGAGATCAAGGAAGAGGAGAAGCGCGTGGACTCCGAGATTCAACAGCCAGAAACGCAAGACGATCTGCTCAACCTAGCCATCGACGGTCTCGAGGAGTGCCCCGACTCGGTCCTGTCGCATCGTATCGCCGCAATGTTCTATCTGCTCGATCGTGACTTTCAGTCAGCCACCGAGGTCGCCAATTCTGCGCTTCGCGTCGTCAGTCGTATCGAAAGCGACAGTGCCGTCGACCTCGCAGACTCTCAACTAGGCATTTCTCAGCTGCTTTTGACTGCCCTCACGCATCTTCACCCTCCGCAACACCACGCTCGTTCGTCGCGTCTCATCGATGGTGTTCTGGAGAAGGATCCGTCACACATCGACACACTGTTGGCCAAGGCCTACATCGAACAGAGCGCCTCTCGCTGGGGGCCGGCTCGCAGCATCTTTGAAAAGGTGCGAAACATCGCCGCCTCACTCAACGCAAATGACTACAGGTATCGCATCGAACGGCTCCTCTCGCTCAGCCCCGATCCTGACCAGGAGGCTTGGATCGAGACGGCCTGGTGCGACGTCAATCTCGGCAATCTCGAGCAGGCCAAAAGCGAGATGGACTCCATCCTCGAGCGTGTCGATCCCATTTCCTTCCAAGGCGCGAACGCCGAACTTCGCGCCAAGCTCTGGTGGCGTCTCGGTCAGTGTCTCTGGCTCATGGACGGCGAGGTCCGATCCAACCCAGATAACGCCTTCACCGCCTTCATCACTGCCCTCAAGCGCAACCCAGCTTTCGCTCCAGCTTACACCTCTCTGGGCTTGTACTATGGGGACGTCCTGCAGCCGCCTGACCTCGTTCGCTCAAGCAAGTGCTTCCAGAAAGCTTTCGAGCTCGATGCTCGCGAAGATGTTGCTGCGAGAAGGCTCGCCGAAGGGTTCGCCGAGGAGCAGGAGTGGGATTTGGTCGAGGTCGTTGCCCGTCGCACCATCGAGGGCGAAGGCGGCGCCGATGCCATCGGATCCGGCACGGCTGCGGCCGTACAGGCTTCACGTAGACATCTCTCGCGCAATGCGTGGGCCTGGAAGGCAATCGGCAACGTCGAAATCGCCAAGAAGCAGTTCGAGGATGCCATTATGGCCTTCCAGATCGCCTTGCGTGCCGAGCCCGATGACCACATTTCCTGGCAGAGGCTTGGTCAGGCCTACGCCCTGGCAGGGAGGCACGTTGCCGCACTCAAGTGCTTTGCCAAGTGCCTTGACATTGTTCGTGCTGCTGGCGACCCCGCCGACGACGGCTGGCAGGCGCAATACAGCATCGGACAGGTCCACCTCGAGCTCGGCAACTTTCCGACCGCCATGGATACCTTTGCTTCCATTCTGGCGGTTCACCCGGACGAGCTTGGTGTCAAGGTAGCCTTGAGCAACGCCTTTCTCCTCTCGTCGCGACACGAGCTTGCCACTGGCTACGTTGAAAGGGCCGAGATCTCGGCGTACAGTGCCATTCGAGCATCGCTTCAGGCATTGCTGCAACACGACCGTCACCTCAGGTCGGCATGGAAGATCGTCGCCGATGCCGTCTTCCATCTGAGCAATTTCGGCAAGCTTCATCAAACTGCACTTATGGAGAAAGACGGACTTGGAGAGCTCAAACCACTGCTCAAGCTCGCCGCTGAACTCGAGACGGATGCCAAGCTTCCTTCGATCAGCATCGTCACGCACGAGAAGCTCGCTGGCGCTGACGAGGGACTGTCGCCTTTCAGGTTGATTAACATCAGCGTCTACCTGTACAAGCTTCGAGTGGTGCTCAACGCGTCGGACGACAACGTCGCTGGCAGCGCGTGGGCCGACCTTGCCACTGCGCTGTACCGTCTTTCTCGTGCGATGCTCCTGCCGTCTTCGCAAGCTGGCCTTGTCGGGACCGAGACGACGTCGGTCGCAGAAGTCGCCGAGGCGCAAAGTGTGCAGGCCCGACTGCAGGCCATTGGCTCGATCAAGGAGGCACTCCGCCACGAGCCAGGCCAAGAGGCGTACTGGCTGCTTCTTGGAAATCTCACTTTCCACTCGTCGGTGGATCTGGCTCAGCACTGTTTCATCCGTGCGATCGAGAATGCGCCGAAGAGCGCCATCGGCTGGACGAACCTCGGTCTGCTCTACCTGCACCATGGCGACGTGGAGCTGGCAAATGAGAGCCTGATCAAGGCGCAGACGGCTGATCCGGACTATGGTCCTGCATGGGTCGGGCAGGCGCTGGTCGCCAAACACTACGGCGACCACCGCGCCTCGCGCGTGCTTCTCGAGCACGCAGTCACGCTGACAGAGGGCAGCGTGCAGGAGGCTGATTACGGGCTGGGCGAGGCGGTGTTCGATGACTTCCGCCGATACGCAGCTACGAAAGCGGCCGATTCCAGGATCACCGAGGCAACGCTGTCGAACGCGTCGTTCGCTCTGTCCAGCTACATTGCACACTCGCCCAGCGACGTCGATGCGCTTCACCTCTCGGCGCTGGTCTCGGAGCGCCTTGGTCAGCTGGACTTGGCCATCGATAGAATCGGTACGGCGGCCGCACTGCTCGAGGAGAGGTACGAGGCGACTGAGTCGGCCGTCGTCGCGCGGCAATACGCGGTGGCCGAGTCAAATTTGGGCCGCATCAGGCTTGCTGTCGGCGACTTTGACGGTGCTACTGCCGCTTTCGAAGCTGCCATTGGATTGCTTGACGTTACGGACGACGAGACGGCCGACGACGCGGAAGACGGCAAGATCGAGCCGCACGTGTTGGAGATTGCCAAGGTGCAGAGCCAGCTCGGACTCGCCCTGGCGCAGCACTTTGGCGGTCAGAACGACAACGCGCTCGGTTCGATCCGAGATGCGCTTTCCAGCGCCCGTGCGGCAGGTGCCGTTGCTCTCGAGCGCGACCTCACGCTGCAATTGGCTAAGCTCCTCTGGGCCGTAAATGGAAGTGCGGGCATCGAGGAGGTCAAGCAGGAACTGTTTGGCAACATCGGAGCCGACGAGAACTCGTCCACCCACGTTCCGTCGATCCTCGCACTGGCCGTGCTGGGCCTGGGTAGCGATGATGCGGATCTGGCGGAAGCGGCACAGGCAGAGCTTGAGGCCGTGCTACAGAACGCGGGCACGGACGACACCGAGGCTGTGGATGACGTCGTCCGCGTTCTCGTTGCCATCCAGGATGCCGGCGCGGCGGGTGGGGCTAACGCGCTGACGCTCGTGCATGAGGCTATTCAGGCCGCACTCGCGAGGCGGGACCGAGACCAGCGCGCGCTCTTCTCGCTGCACCTCGTGTACCTTTCGCATGCAGTGCATCTACTCGAAAGGACTGGGAAAGAGGGCATGGGCGAGGAACAAACTTCTCAGCTGCTCGCGTACACCTCACTCACACAGGAACGCTTCGAAGAGTACGCTCCGCTGTTCTCGGAGATCGAGAACAGGCGTGCGGCCCTTGCGAACATCCAGGCTCAGCTGCTCAAGCACTTTCCCACAGAGCTCGCCTCGTCTGTTCCACATCCTGAGCACACGCTCGTCGCACTCGCCAGGCTCGATGCGCCCTGGACTGCCACGAATTAGTCAAAACACATTCGTGCTCAAACTTTACAAGCTCCTCCATCTTGCTTTCAGCAATCACACACTTTCCAACCAGCGACACTTTCGCAGCGTCTGATTGCAATGTGCATGTGACACAGCAGCCCCTTGCTTGTGAAGATGGAATCTTTGTGAGCACGAGTCAGGCAAAAATTGGGAAAGGGGGGGGGGGGCGACAGGAGGTGACGCGCTTCACATGGCGCACACAGGCAACCAGTGAGGTGCTCCTACTCACGATCGAACTGTGTTCGACAATCTCAGGACGGGTGTCAGTCCTGTTCAGGCTACTTACCCATCTTTCGAAGCTATGCGCTTTGTACGATGCCTGGGCGAACTTGTGCAGGGATGTGAGAGCAAGCTTGGGGTCCGGGAAAGGCCCAGCAGGATGTGGATGTTCCTAAGCGCCATTTACCTCTCTACGCTCTGATCGTAGAACGCCCTGAGCTCATCGTCGCTCATGTGAAGAGACGAATCAGCAGGAGCTGCTGGCTCTGGAGCACGCTGAACCTGCTCGTTTGACCTAGTAAGAGAGTGCAGAAAGCGAGAGCGGAGAACGGAAGAGGATCACAACGCACTGTCTGTTTAGTCGAGCAACAGTTGGAACTCGAGGTCAAAGATGCTCCTGGCCCACTGCTCCCGAGGAGCTGAACCTTCAGGAAGCCCTCGCAGTGATACTCAGACCTAGAGGAACACCACGATTCCGCCTTCTCTCCCGCTCAGATCCTATCGCTCACAGACGCAGGGAAGCGGAAAGGCCGATGTACAGTGCGAGCACAGGAGTAGATGTGCCAGGAGTCCAATCACGTTCTCGTTTCGAGCCACACCGATCTTGCATTCCGGGAAGCGGCGGAGACGTGTCAAACCTCAATCTATCCCTTTGCAGCTGCGGCTGCTCTCGCGTTCCGGTGACTTTCGGAACTCTGGGCATCTCCTCGAGCTTAACTTTTGTCGCTCAGTGCTGCCATCGATGCAATGTCCAAAGATCCCGAGTCTGGCACTCGAAACCATCGCTCTTTAGTCTCACTTCTTTGCGGAACGCGGCCAGGGCAGAGGTCATACGGTGGATTGCATTTCGGCACTAGAACGCAAAGATGACGGATCGGCCGGAAGACTTGACAAAATCGAACCAGTCCATGGTGTGGCCTGTGGCGTCCTGTTTGGCCCAGTAGTCGCGGATGACCTGGATGTTGTCGCGGTTGGCGCGTTCCAGCCCAAGGCTCTCCAGATGATGAATGCAAAACTGTCGGTCTTGCCTCGTCAGCGCTACTGTGGAGCACAGGAACCACACGGTGCACATCTCCCAGCTGGCTACGTCCAGCCACATCTGGAACGGCGCCGGCCCAGGCCCGTCCTCGTCGTCTTCAGGCTGCAACGAATCGTCCAAATCGTCCATGCCGTACGTCGCATTGATGATTGGATCCGGATGGTTGCCATCGCGCACATCGTTGGTCGGATCGGCCGAATTGAGTCCTCCGATGTAGTTGGCGGGTGCCGAGCGCTGCGTCGCCTGCGAGGGATAGCGCTGCGCCGCCACGGCTCCGCCCGTAAACGTCGGCGCGGCGGGCGAGAAGCTCTGGATCTTCATCATCTTGGCGAGCCTGATGATCTCGTGCAGGATGTTCTGCAGCTCCGGATGAAGCGGCCCGCGGCGGTGCACGGCCTGAAGCAAGTAGAGCCGCGCGGTCTGTCGCCAAATTTCCTGCAGCGCAAATGCACGCACCCGCAGCGACGACGACGTGTTGGGATCCGACCAGGGAGGCAGCGACATGACCTTGCGTTCGATCTCGCGCGAGCGCTCCGCCACCTCGTCTTCTGACGGCCGCGTCGGATGCATGACCGCACTGCTGATTGGGCCCCATACGTCCGCGGCCAGATCCGAGATCAGCTTGAAGCAGGTGAGCAGCTCGAGCGAGATCAGCGAAATGCGCCCAAAGAACGGCTCGTCTTTGTCCGCCGAGCCACCTTTGCCCATCGCCGAGCTGCTTGTGCGCCTAGGCTGGAAGGGTCGTGCGGCTTGCGCGTCGGTGCTGCGCAGCGAGACATGCGTGCGCTTACCCCGATCCGAGACGGTGTCCAGCACATCGGTGTAGACAGCGGTGAGCAGCATGACCGAAACGAAGGAGCCCTTCTTCTCTTCCGCGGCCGCATGATCCATGTCAATGCCTTCTCGCTGCATGACCACACCGAGCTCTTCGGTGAGCTGACGCGCTCGCTCGGCACCCGCAAAGCAGAGGCATGCCCAGCGCAGGTTGATGATGGCACACAACTCTTGGTCGAGCGTCAGCTCGTCCCTGCTGCGTTGCAGTTCGGCCTGCGCAATGTCGAACCACAGCTCCACCGTGTACTCCTCCACTTTCTGGCCTTTGAAGGCGTCACGCGAAGGATCGTCCATCTCCTGGATGTTGTCCTCCACGGTGGAAAGCTTGCCCGTCAAGTTACGCCCGGCCGAAGGTGTTGGACGTTGGCCGGGCTCGCTGCGACGCGAGAAACTGGTCGACCCGTACCCCTCTGAGCTGTGCCGAGTGGTACCTTGTGTGAACCGCCGATCGCTGCCTGGCCGACTTTGGATCGTGCTGATTTCTTCCTCTGTATGCATCGCATCATCATCGTCGTCGTCTTCGTCCCCTTCCTCGTCCTCGGCACCGCTATCTTCGCGCGGCAATCCGTAATGTCGGCTGGAGCGAGACGTGCGAGAAGAGCGCCGATCGTCTCGGTCCCTGTCCTCTGGTATCATAGTCATGATGGTGTGAGACATGCTACCTTCCGGCGTGTCGACGGCTTTGCCATTATGGAGGGCGTCGGTAGCCACTGAGGTCCAACTGGGCGGTGGCACACCCTGCTGGAGGGGGGCTTTCGCTTGCTCGTTTTGCGCACCTTTTCGGACACGTTGGACGAGCTCGTGGTAGGCAAGACAGACGACGACGACGGAAGCACGGCAAGCCTTGTTGGAGCGGATGACGCTCATGAGGTAGTCGACGGCCGCTTGCTTTTTCTTGTTCGAGAGGAGCATGAGGGTCGCGTGCCAGAAGCGCTCGTAGATGGGGCTGTACTTGCTCAGCAGCGACTCGATAGCATCCGAGTCTAGCAACTTGCGGTAGCGATTGGACACGCGACCAGGCGTGGATGCTTTGGCGTTGCCGGTTTTGGACGTTGGGTTCGAGGGCGACTTGCTGTCAAGCGCTCTGGCTTGTCTGGAAGGAGGGATGGATGAAGCTGAGGAGGAATTGAGGTTTTGCCTCTGCGCACTGCTGGAGGTGGACGAGGACGAGGGAGCAGTTTCGTTGGATGCACGTGAGGCGGTCCGCAGCGGAGCAGGTGACGATTGGCCGGCTGCCATAGGCGTGTTGTCCGATGTCTGAGGCAGCGACGCGCCCTCGCCGCCCACAAGAGGCCCTGTCAAGCTCATGAGCTCGCTGACAAAATCGTCGAGCATGATGTTGTCCATGCTGTTGGAATAACCTTGCGGCCATTGCTGTTGGTTGGGTGCTGGTGCAGCGCCAGCAGGATTGCTGTTGTTGAAGAGATTCATCAGAGCGTTCATATCGACGGGGCCATTTTGTGCAGGAGCATTGCTCGTTCCGTTTTGGGCAACGGCGGCAGCATTGGCAGCTGCAGCCACGTCGATGCCGCCGTTGGAGGCAGCCATGGGCCAAATGTTGGGACGATTGTAGCGGATCGCCGAGCGATTGAGCGCCGCCGCGTTCTGATTCATCCACGCCAGCTGGTTCATGACGGCAGGATTCTGAAGCCCGGTGAAAGTAGCAACGTTCTGCGGCGGCTGTTGCTGAGGGAGCGGCTGCTGGACGGGGAAGTGCGCCGAAGCGGCCCAGGCTTGGCTCTGGTCCAGTGGAGGAACAAACGCGGAGTGTCTGGAGTCGATCCCGGAGCTTGTCGGATGGGCCGGTGACGGCCCCGTCGGAGCAGCCGAGGCAGAGGATGCGGATGCCACATCGGACAGGTGACCGCCTGGAACGGCACTGGGGCCGCGGACGGCGCGTGATGGCGGCTTTGACGCGCTGTTCGGGTTGGAGGAGGCGGAAGGATAAGGCGATGCGCGGTGCTGCTGCGGAGTGCGCTGAGGCGTAGCATGCGAGCTGGTCTCGCAGTGGATGCCGCGATCCGCGCATCGATTGCACGAAGTGGCGCCGTTGTGACGGATGCGAAAGTCTTCGTCGCACTTCTTGCGGCGCTGCTTACAGGTGATGCATCCGCTCCGCGAGCGCACTTCGCCGGGCTTGCGTGTGCGCGCGGGAGGTGGCGAGCTTGGTCCCGCTGACTCCATCTTTGCGTCCATGGCCTGCGTGTATGGAGAGGTCGCGCAGCGTGCTGAGGCGCAGCAGGGCTTGCCGCGGCAAAAGCTAGATCCAGAGGCGGCGAGGGGCGGCGAGGATCGAGAGTCGTTCGAAGACGAAGGAAGCACTGACGACTGAGTACAAGCACGGGATCCTCCGTGTGCCGACGGCTCGAAGAAGCGTTTCGTGAATATGCGGAAGGATCGAGAGCGTGAAGGACCAACGTTGAAAGAGCGCGCCGCGGCTAAGTATTCCAATGCGCAGACTCTCGCGAGGCGGGACCCTTGACCGCGTGCGCCGATTCTGAAATCTCATCGGGAAGAATCGGCGACGAATCGAACAACTCGAGTTGATTCATGAAAGCCAGCATATTGATGCTGTGGCCTCTTTCAGACACAGAGAAGCATCGATAGGCAGGTTCTGTACGATTCACGAAGCAGTATCACGCCACAGAGAAGAAACTTGTGACATGCTACCGCATCTTCTCGGTGCCCAGACGGATCTGGATACCAGGCGTCTTTCCCAAAGATTGCCCACCTGCGCGTAAGTTTACGAGAGGAACTACCCTGCTGGCTAGTCGAGTCAATTGAGCGTGCAGATTGTGATCTATGTACATGGAGACATGTAGGACGAGTCTTTCCGCCGGCTGCGAGTCAATCATCGAGGAGAAAGCGAGGGTGATACTGTAGATGCTGTGTGATCACAGCGGGATTTCTGAGCCTATCGACAGACCCCGTCTTCTCCGATATCATCGTCAGCTCTTGCTGCAGGGATTCCCCTAGCTCCATCGCTCCGCCTGAAATGAGCCGAGAAAGTCAGTTTGTCATTTGAGCTGAAGCCACTGCGAGCGCGATGTCCGGCTCGTATTGGCGCGATCGCCCATCTCACTATCGAGCTCAAGTAGCGGGTGATGGGACTGGCCGATGCTGCACAAAATACGGATAGGAACATGTTGGCCTTGCTCTGTTGTGCAGGCGCTGTCAGCGCATGCTTGTCACTGCCACCTTCAATCAAGGTATCGTTGCTAAAGTCGAAGCTGCAGCAGGAAGAAGAACGGAATGCATTTCCGCGGTGCGTTGTACGTGCCTGGCAGCGGATTCGTCACTGCGCGGCGCGGCATGCGTTGGAGAGCGGGTTCAAACCCTGCGAGGCTGACAGCTGACCGTCCTATCTTCGGCTTGTCCGTGCGCGACGCAACCCACGGAGCTCTAGCCGTGCAGAGGAATGACGTCCCTTCACATGCGAGCGCGCTCGCGACTGGTGCTGTGCCTGCCCACGCAGAAATGCTCCGAATCCGAAATTCATGACCCGCTTCGGAAGAGAGTTTGGGTTGGAGCTCGAATTCTCAAACCATGCTCGTCGGCCCGTCAGCATCACTGACCCGGGCCCTGCATGCAAAGCACGCCCGCTCCAGTCTCGTTGACGGGAGGCTCGTCCGGCTACGCGATCCCGCAATTGCAAAGACCGAGGACGCAGCAGTTTGGCCGTGGCCCGCCGATCTGCGTGAGTCAGGGATCGACCTATAAGTGTCCTGTCCTACGTGATTGAGAACTGCATCTCTCTTTCCCTATCCGTATCAACCCACCATCGCCTGCCCTCTGTCCTAACTCGTGACTCGGATCGGTCACCTCTATACCCAGGCAATCGTCCTGCTGTCTGTAGCCCCTCGAGCTGCCAACAGCTTGGTTCTCGACGTCGGCCGCGCCATCCTCAACATTTCATTTCTTATCCGAGCTACCTGAGCATCACAGCAAAATGTCGGCCGCTTCCACATCCAGCGGCGGCTACAAGATGGAGCCTGGCGCGCTGACTTCCAACTTCAGCGTCGGCGACTATGCACGCTTCTTCGCATCGGGTGCGCTCTGCGCCACCATCACCCACGGCGCCATGACGCCTGTCGACGTGGTCAAGACCCGCATCCAGCTCGAGCCCAAGGGATCCAAGGCCTCCATGCTCTCGATGGGTCGCCAGATCATCGCCTCCGAGGGTCCCGCCGGTCTCCTCACCGGCTTCGGCCCCACCGCGGTCGGCTATCTCATCCAGGGCGGTGCCAAGTTTGCCGGCTACGAGTTCTTCAAGAAGAAGGGTGTCGATCTTGCCGGGAGCCACGAGGCTGCCCAGCGCTATCGACAGGCCATCTACCTCGGTGGCGCAGCCGCCGCAGAGCTCATCGCCACGACCCTTCTGACGCCTCTCGAGGCAGCTCGTATCCGCATGGTCTCGGAACGAGGCTACGCCAAGGGCCTTGTGTCGGCAATCACCCGCATGGGTGCCGAGGAGGGGATTCGCGGCTTCTATGCCGGATACGCCCCCATCCTCTGCAAGCAGATTCCCTACGCCATCGGTCAATTCGTCACTAACGAGTGGGCACACACCGTCGCCGACTCCACCATCTCGACAGAAGACCGTGCCAAGTACGGCAAGGCTGGCGAGGTCACCATCCAGCTCGGATGCGGTATGGTCGCCGGTGTTGCCGCCGCAGTGCTCTCACACCCTGCCGACACGCTTCTCAGCAAAATCAACAAGGGCGGAGGAGGTCAGGGCAGCGCCATGACCAAGCTCATCCGTCTGGCCGGCGAGACCGGTCCCGTCGGAATCTGGGCAGGCCTCGGCACTCGTGTGCTGATGACAGCGTTCTTGGTGTCTGGGCAGTTCCTACTCTACGCTCAGGTGGGCCAGCTCATCGGCAAACCACCTGGTATTGAGATCCGTTCGGACAGCGAGAAGGCACAGTAGAGGAATTGGCGTCGCCGGCCAAAATCAGGCTTCACCGTCTTTGTTATCACATTTTCTTGCACGCATCTGATCCTCCGTTGCCGACTGTATACTACAATCCTTTTTTCTTGCCATCTCCGATTGGAACTTGTCCCACTGTCGCTTTGTAGCAAGGCCGTGTGGAGCGTTCGTATCAACTTTTTGAGGTCGACGTGCAAATGCCGCCGGAAGACTCCACATGCCCGAAATCCGAAAATCCCTCCACTCGACCCTTCCAGCCTGCAACCTCGAAATCCGCGTTCGACTTCGGACACTGCGCTTCTCATCTTCCTGGCAACTTCAACCACCTCCTTCCTCTTTCTGTCGCGGTGCAGGCAGGCTGCAGAGATGGATCCGTTTCAGGTGCGCTTGCGCTTCGTCTCGGCGCTGCAACGCGTCAATGCTTCGCTGCCGACCATTCAAAAAGCGCTTTCGTTTGTCGTTGAGCATGCCGCCACGCTGCACCCGGAGCTGTGGGAATGCATCACCGACGAGCTCAAGTCCGCCAGCATCAATCGCCGCATCAACCTCCTCTTCCTCATCGACGCCATCTTCACCGACGACACTCTCTCGGCCACGGTCCGATCGGTGTATACCCCGCATCTTGAACGCGATCTCTACCTCATTTTCGACCTCGCCGTTCCGGAGGACCGATGGAATGCGCTACTCAACCTCCCCGCTGCAACCAAGATGATCTCGTCGTGGAAAAGCAGATTCGTGCTCGAGAGAGGGCTGTTGGAGGACGTCGAGAAGATGCTGGAGGTGAGACGCGCGGCGTTGTATGCCATGTCGCCGGAGAAGAGACGCAAGACAGTGGTCGACGCGGGAGACATGCAGAGACGCATCGAGGAGGATCGAGAGAGACACAAGCGCCTACGCGAGAGGGCATGGATCTTGCCTGCAACGGCGTACACAAGTCAGAGCCTGTTCGGGACGCGACCAGAACAGCTCGACCCAACGTACCTCACCCGAACACAGACGGCGAGTCCCAGAGCAGAAAGAGACGATGTGGATGGTGACAGGGTCTGGACCACCCAGGATCTTGACTTCAGCCACATGTGGGAAGAAACAAGCGACTTTAACGATGATGATGTCGAGGCCATCCAGGAAGACCTCAAGCTGTCGTGGGCCAACCAACCGCCACCACCACAGCCGACTCCTCAGCCACCAATACATCCATCGCGAGCACAAGAGCGGTTCTCAGCATCTCGGCCGCCCCGAGAACCCGCGTCCATGCGGCATGTCCAACGCGCGCCCTAGTTCACCCTCTCACACGGCTCTTCACATTGTATCACCACCATCTGCAACCATCGCATTCTGTGCACATTGCATCGCGAGTGCCACTGCCTGCTCATTCCGCGTCGGCCGCATCTACTGCCGAAAGTACTGCGCCATATCGTGAAGCCTGTCAAAGACGGTGCTGAGGTAGCTGGTCTCGTTCAGCAGGCTCTCGAACTCCTTGATCGCTTCGTCCTCGCTCAGATGCAGCAGGAATTTGTCCTGCACTTTGAGCACCGCCTTATCCGGCTCCAGCCTGATGTCCGGAATGTTGGCGTCCACCATGAGCGCCACCAGGTTCAAGATCAGGTTGGCGTTCTTGCGCAGATTCGTGAACGCCGTGTAGCAGAAGGCCTTGAAGCGTGCATAGTGCGGACTTTGTGTTCCGCCCATCGCATCTACCATCTCCTTGCACACCTTGACCGGCGGCGGGAACGGCTTCGGGTCGCGACCGAGGATGTAGCCAAAGTCGACGTGGAAAAAGTGCCCGTCAGACGCGAGGAGCAGGTTGTCCAGATGACGATCGCCCACGCCGAGCAGATAGGTGACGACGCAGTATCCCGCGCACGAGCGGATGAATGTCTCAAAGACACCGGCATCGACACCAAAGGTTGACAGCGACGTGGGCTGCGGGTGGTGCGCACGCAGAAAGTTGAGCAGCGAGCCTTGGTGTGCGGATAGGATGGCGGCGATCGAGAGCGAATCGACGAACTGCACCATCCCGTCGATGCTGCCCGTCGCCAGGACGCGGTACGGCGTCATCTTGAGATCCAGGTTCTCGTTGCGCAGCAGCCGGTCCATGAGCGAGAACAGCTGGATCACCAACTGATCCTGCCGCAAATCATCGCCGTTCTTGAAGATGAGCGTATACTGCCCAACGTCCCCAGGCCGTCCCTTGGCAAGCCCGTCGTCCTCGATGTCGTCCTCGATCAGACTGGCGGTGATGCTGTCCGGAAGTTCGCTGCTGCGCTCCTCTGAAACAACCGAGCTGGAGGTAGTGTTGGCTTGACTGACGGTGGTGAACTCGAGCCGGAGCGGGAAAAGATTGCTCTTGAAGATGGTGCTCTTCTCAGCGACAATGCCACTCACTGACACCGAGGCGTCGAGTGGCAGCATCAGCGGCGGTTCGAAGCGATTCAGTCCATTCTTCGGATCCGCAATGAGCGCACGCAGCTTCTCGATCTTTTTGGGCCGCGCGTCGCGATTCGACCTGAGCTCCTTGGCCCGCCTGGAAAGCGTTGCCAGCAGAGTCGCTTGTCGAGTCAGCGTTTCCCTGCGCGCTGCTCCCGAGGGCAATTGCCCCAGGCGGTCCAGGTAGCGCTGCTTGACCGTCTTGAATAGCGAACCGGTCTTGGGGTCTTCGCATTCGACCTCGAGGTACCAGTACAGGTTGTTGCCCAGTGCAGGGTTGGACAGGCCGCGCCGGATCAGGAAATCCGCCAACCCACTTGCATCGTGTTCAGCTGCATCGTCGCTGAGCGAGTTCGACGATGAGCCGACCGTCTGCCTTGCGCTCGGGCCGCGCCGGGTGTCGCCGTCAAAGTCGCCAGTCGCAGAACCAGCCAGCGCACCGGTGGTCCGCGCAAGGGGCTTTTCGAACTTGAGCGCCTGTACGAGCTGCAAAAGGTACAGAATGAGCTCTTCGTCTTCGGCACGCTCGAGCTGGCGCACCGCGTAGGAGCGCACTCGTGCGTCCTGAAACGTGGGTCCTAGCAGCTCGAGCGCGTCGTCCAGGCCGGGCTCGGTCCACATGGGCAGAAGGATCTCGGTAGCCTGCTTGGCTTCGCCTTGGTCCGTCCACACCACGGACTTGAGGAATTTGGTGAGACCCTTGGGATCTCGCGTCAGGTAGAACCGGAATGACCAGACCCGATCCATCTCCGAGGGAGTGAGCACGCGCGTTGGCGGATACGACAGGATCTCGTTGAGCTCGTCTCGCACCTCTGCGGACGGCTTGAGCTCGCGATCCAGCGGGCCCGATCGGTGCGAACGCACCAGACGGCGGTGTTTCGCTTCCACTGGATTGGATCGCGAGATCTCTGGGTCAAAAATCGTGAAAAGCGACGAAGTGATCCTGTTGGGATCCGCTGTGGAAAGCGCCGCAGCTGCAGCTGCTGCGGCAGCCGCGGCCGTCGTCGGGTTGCCGGATGTCGCTGTGCCGGCGTTGGAGGATCCCGCTTGAGAGGCAGCACTTCCCACGTCATGGCCGCCTCCAGCCACGGGAAGTCCGGACGGCCCCGCATTCGAGCCCATCGATGTACCCGACAGGGGAGCCAGATCGTTTGACGCGGCAGCTGAGGGCAGGATGGACTCGGCCTCGCAGAATACGACGGGCAGCTCGAACCTTGGCAGGTCAATGTACAAGAACAGCCGGTCGCTCGACTGGCTTTCGGCCTGGTACACCTTCTCGACCTGGCGGTACGCCAGCTTGTCCAGCCAGTCCACCCTCGGAAGATCCCCACGCTCGTGACGCTTGATGACCTTCTCGAGCCTTCCCATCTCGTCCTTCATTTCGCCGACCTTGCTCGGAGTCGCCGTTTCGACGCTCCCATCCGCCCTCGCGCCCTTCCAGACGAAGAGTCGATGCTGTGCCGATTTGAGCGTGCCCTTCTTGCTGAAGAGCGGAAACGTCGTTCCCCCGATCACGCGTGCGGCCCGGCTCGAAGCGACGTCATAGATCGTAAACGAGAGTTGAGCGCCGAGAGGAAGGTCGCAGAGCTTGTAGGGAAGCGTGATCCACTCGTTCCACTGGTGGTTGTTGCGAAACGGGCGGTAGGCGGTCTTGACTGGCACGCTGAGTGGCTTGTTGTCCGAAAAGAGACAGCACTCTACCAGCAGATCAGGGTAGTCGCTCTGCTGAGCGCCCCATTGGCGTGCTTCGGGCTGTCTGAGAAGCTGGGTGCGGGAGATCCGGTCGAGCTTGCCTTGCAGCGATGAGATGCGGAAGGTGACATTCAAGTTCAAATCCGAAAGGCGGACGAACGAGTAAAAGTCACGGTCCATTGTCGAGCTGGTCAGGTCTCGGAATCAAAGGATGGCTTCCGAGGGCGAAGACGTCGCTTTGACAATGATGTCGACTTTAGCTCGACCCACCCACAGCGATGGAAGACGCTGTGCGGCAACCGTGCCGATATCGAGCGCTGTCCCTCGCTGATGCAGCACTGGCCGAAGGAGATCGAGTCAGACTACGCCTTTGCGCATCTGTTGCCGTTGCCGGATTGAACCGAGGTGAATCCGATGGTGGTGTGCGGAAGCGATGTGCGGGTGTAGCTAGGATGAGCGTAGTGACAGGTGGTTGGGAAGATACGTCTGTGCGCAACTCGCGCGCATTTTCAGGGTCCTCCCGCTCAGCCGAGACTTCAAAGGATTCCTAAGTGCGCGTCCCAACCCACCATTTCGCCCGCCTCTCCGCTGATGCTCGCCTCAGCGCCTCTCCGCTCAGCCTGCGATATGAATCCCGCTCAAAAGGTTTTACACGATGGAGTGCGAGAATGATGATGATCATGCCGGACACATTAGAGTACAATGGCTACATTACAAGTCGCCTCAATTGCCGGGGAAGGCAGCTAGCTTGGAACAAACGCCCTTGCCGAAATCGGCCAGGCTGACGACCTCGACTCCGGCCATCTCTGTTTCGTCCTGCTCTTCCGCCGCCGCCTGTGAGCCCGAAACCATGACGTGAAAGCGCGTATCGCGGATGCTGGTAAGCTGGCTATCGCGCAGCGTTGCGAAAACTTCCTCGTCGATCTGCTTGATCAAGGCCTCCGGCTCGTCTGGCAGCTCCGAGGGCTCGTCAAACGGCAGGCCATGGATCGCATCGATCGACCATTCCTCCGCCCATGCCGACATGTACAGCGCCTCGAGCTTTTCCTCGAGCTCGAGCACCAGCTCGATCGGAAACTCGTCATCTTCGCCGATGAGCTTGAGTGCTCGGCACACCGGCTCCAGATGATCCGCGAGGAGTCTGAAGCAAGGTCTGATCCACGGATGCAGTCGCACTCGCCACTGGCTCGGCAGGTGTTCCAGCGTGTTGCACAGGATCGACTCTTGCAGTCCCTTCTCCGTCTGCTGCGTCAGCTGGCCCTCCTCGCTTTCTTCCGAGTGCTTCTCCTCCGTGCACGTTCGCACAAGGTCCGCGAGGATCGCCGACATGGAGTACGACACCAGTCCGCCGTGGCCCGGGAAAAGTTCGCGGATGCGCTCGTCCGGATCCTCGGGCGAGAAGCCAAAAGTCCAGAACTTGCAGCGATGGACTCGCTTGAAGCGTCGCAGACACGTCGCGAGCACGAGCTCCTGTTCCTGATCCGTGCTTAGAATTTCCTTCAGCGCGGCGTTGCGCACGAACACGTTGACGCCGATCTTGGGGTCCTTGAACAGCTTGGCGTCCTTCTCCTCGTCCACCTTGAGACGAGCGCCGCCCTCGAAGATGCGGATCATGCAGTAGAGGACGCGTTTCTCGTACGCGGGCGGGTTGCGGCCCAAGAACAACACGTTGAAGCGGCTGCGGATGCCTTCGTAATGCGCCGGCGAGATCCCATATCGGTGCGCGGCCCTCTTCACCTTGCGGACCTCGCTGCGTCCCAGCTTCATGTCCTCGATGGACCGCTTGCCAACCGCGGTGTCAAAGATGCTAGCGATGGACGGATCTAACGCTGGCTGCTTCCGGAACACGAGCAGCTGTGATGGGGCCGATACCAGACTGAGCCGCAGAGGCATCACACACAGGGTCGAGGAGTGACCACTGATGTTCTGCAGCGCGGGCGGCACGCCAGCGACCGGATCCATGCTGTACTTGCTCGAGAACGCGACGAGGTACTCCTTTTGCCGTACAGAGTCCTCGGCGTTCGTGTTCGCGTGGGCAGACGGGATGGCGGACAACAGAGCCATGTCGCTAGCCTTGAGCTTTTCCGAAAGCTGGTCAAGGTATGCGCGATGTCGGATGATGCCGGGTCCCTGCGCGCTTAGCACCATGGCTTCGTGCCAGGCGATATCGGGCCCGGCCAGGACCTCGCGAATCCACGCAAACGGCATGACTCGATCGAAGTGGATCGTGACGCGATCCGGGAGGCCAAGAGCCTGAGATCGGTCCCTCGGGAACGGCTCATGCGAGCACAGCGTTCCCTCCAGCCCAAGGGCTGTGTCTGCCACGAGCTGGAACCAACAGTGCGCCACTATGGACTGTGGTGCGGGAGCCCGCGGCATGCCTTGACCATGGTGGTGGAATTCGCCTTCGAGTGGCGATCGAGGCGTCAAGGTGGGCGGCGAGAAGGCCGGGCCGGGGTCCATGTCCCACGCGGAAAGGTTCCAGCCTCCATCGTCCGCTGGCGGCGACCAAGACGCGTGCTGGTCATGCTTCGGAGCGGAGGGAGCATTGAAGCGGCGCCGAGGATCCTCGGTCTGCTTTGCCCTCTGCTGCTGGGGCACAGGTGGCACGAGGCTGCTCCTCTTCGGCACGACAGCCCGCTTGCGCTCCTCATCCGAGTCTGGAGCCGGCTGGTGCGGATTGAACTGACTACGAACGGCGCTCATCTCTGGGATGTCGAACGGCTCGTTGTCTGCGTCATCTCCAGCCTCCGAAGACGTCGAGTGAGAAGCGTGCGCGGCGGAGGCCGGCGCCGCAGGCCTGATGCCGCCCTGAAAGTCCTTGACCGGCTGGAGGACGAGCAGGCTGGTGCGTTTGGCCTCGGACGGCCTGCGATTCATCGTGATCGGGCGGCCGTTCGAGTCAGTCGGGGCTGGGACGGCCTGAGAATTGCCGTCCTGTGCTGCACGACTCCGCGCGACATCGCTGTGAAGCTTGTTGAGGAAGCTGTGCATGTCCTCCTTGATCGGCACCCTGGGCCCGCGATGGTGCTGGCCCTTGTAGCTGCCGGGAGCAGGGCGAGGAGGCGGAGCCTGACTAGTCGGGCCAGACGTCGAGCCCGAGGCGGCGGCAGGCCTGGAGGCAGAGGAAGGCCCTGCGATGGGGCGCGCGGAAGTATGTCCCGGTCCGGGTCGACTGGGCCCGGACATGGAGGCTGCAAGCCCAGGATAGTTGGGGCCAGAGCCCGGAGCCGACTTTCGAAAGACCAGCTGATTGTCGTCGTGCTCGGGGATGCTGTCGTCAAGCTGGGAGACTCGAGTTCGCGCCGAAACGCTTGGGCCGGCGCGAGCCTTCATCGAAACGTCCGCCATGCTGCGCTTTGCATGAGCTGCGCTGAAGCGGGCTGAGGCGGCAGCACCCGCACCGTCAGCGCCGCCTGCGCGCTTCCAACGCTTCTTGTTAAGCTTCTCCAACCTCTTCTGGTGACTGCGCGAGGTGCCCTTCTCGCGAGTCCGCTCGGTCTCGAGCTCGACGCGCTTCTCGCGGCGCCACAGCTCGAACTTGCGCTCCGCCTTTGCCTTCTTCTCGGCGCGTTCGTGGTCGAGAGAGGCCATGTATTTGCGAAGGTCGACCTTGTCACGCCTGATTTCACGGCGCTTCTTCTTGAGCGCCTCGTGTGCACGGCGACGCGGTCGACGGATCACGGCCCGGTCGGTATCGGAGTCATGCGTAGAGTGATTTGCGGGGTCGTACGGAGCGTCAGCTGGACGCCCGCCTTGTCGCTGCCAATACTCTTCCAGGGTGCGCCTGCTGTTGAAGTGCGACTCCGGCTCCCAAGTTGTCGAGTAAATTGGGTAGCCTGCCCACACAGTTCGATACTGCATGAAGCCGCGGCGCGGGTTTCGGCGGTGTCGGAGGACCGCACGCACTTCGTAGACGTCGTCGTAGGCTGCATCAAGGTGAGCGGTCGAACCCTGCCACTTGTCCTGATCGCGCTTGGTCCACGAGCCGAGCCCGTCCTCGCTGTCTGAGCCATGCAGGGACCCTTCGGAGCTCGTGTAGAATTCCTCGCCCTCGACGCACTCTTCCGAGTCAGAGTAGGTCAGAGAGCTGATATCCGAGACGGACGCGTCATCGGCAGCATCATCAGCGGCCTCGTCGTCAGCAGCCATGGGTGGAGAGGACGTCTCGATGGCGACGGGGTTGGACACGTCTCCGAGAGCCGGCGCGGATTCAGCGCGCGGGACTGCGATTGTCGGAGCGGCTGAGGCGGCGCTGTCGGGCGGACGCTTGTGAGTATCATCATCGACTGTGATGGGAGCGGACGACCGCTCTGGTGCGACCGGAGGGCTTTCAGGCCGGGGCGGTTCTGAAGCAATCAGCTCGACTTCGTCCTCGCTCCTCGCTTCGGTGACGCGCTCCACAGGCGATTCGCGACGGGCGTCCTTGGAGGGGACGACCAGGCCAGGTAAGGGTTCGTCATCGTCCTCATCGATGCCGTCGCCGTCGACGGACCGTGGCGCAGGGGCAGGAGCAGACTCTGCAGTCACAGCGCCGTGGTCTGGTTGGGCTTCGCGTTGAAGCTTGTTCTTGGCTTTGCGTTGCTCCTCTTTCATCTTTCTGGCCCTCTTCTTTGCTTTGTGTCGCTCCTGTTTCAGCTTTCTGGCCGATTTGGGCTTGGCCGATCGCGGTGATCTGCGCGGAGGTGGCGCGGGGCAAGGTTGCGGATCATCGTCTTTGTCGGATTCGAGCTCATCTTCTTCGCTGTCTGGCTCGTGTTCGCGCTTCGAAGGGCGTTGATCCGAGCAGAGGGGATACCTCCCTTCGTCCTCATCCGGGCTATCAAGGGCAATGGGCTCCGGAGGCATGCTGAGAGATGTTGCGCAGAGCACTAGTATGAACCGCTGGTGGATAAAGGTAGTGGTGGCACTGGCCTAGCGGGTGGGCATTGTTGGTCAGACCATCAAGTGACAAGCGGAGGAGATCAATAGATCAGGAGCAAGTGGCGGCTGCACGGCCCTGGAGACCTTGAATTGGTCGTTCGAGGGTCAAGAGTCGGAGCAGCATGCCCCTCGCTCGAGGTGGCAATAACTGAATGAAAGCGTCGATCCGGCCAGCGAGAAGAGCGGCCGATTAGGGGGACGACACAAATTGCTGAGCAAGTCTGGATTGTGCGAGTGGTCCAGCGAGAGCGCGAAGAAGTTTGCGAGCGTCCCGTTGATTTGATTGATACCAAGGCAGGCGCACGCAATAAGCTCGAGGAGAGTGGTGCTGTCGTAGGATGCGAAGGGCGGCTGTGTTGATTGTGGACTGGAAAGAAGATGGAAAGGTGATTAGGGTGTGATGGATGCAAGCCGAGGAAGCCGGAACGCTTTCTTTTCCGAGTCCAAAAGTTGGAAAGCGCTGCGCTGTGAGATGTGCAGTTCCTTCGCCTCAGCCTCAGCCTCAGCCTCAGCCGCCTCAGCCTCCGCATCACGACAGTCTCCACACCTCTACGCGGACGCGTTGCGCGCCTCGTCTGGAGACCAACACACGGCTCTCCGATTTCCGAGCTGGCCTTTCTCACTCAGCATCTGCTCGGGCATACAACGCTTTCATTCCGTTGCTCCATGGCACGGACCAAGAGAAGATTGTCCTATTCCAGCTGTGTCTATTTGGATACGGACAGCGTGCGCGCTCGACCATTCATCCGTTGATCCGTTCAGCCGAGAATGGCTGAACTTGCCGCAGCGAGTGCAAGCATGAAGATCTGCAGCAGATTGGCCATGACAAAGTGCGTGATGGTCTGGCCGATCTCGAGCCAGCTGCCTTCGCTCTTGACCGCGAAGAGAAAGTTGAGCGCAAGCACATCGGCAGCGATGCCGGCTCCAAACACGAGGCTCAGACCTGAATCGAGTCCCAGTCCTCCTGGCGCCGTGTCGCCGAGCAGTTTCAGTCCGCGGTCGGGAGCTTTTGAGCCAGGAGGTGACAGGGCAAGGCTCGGTGTCGTAGCCATCAGCGAGAAGATGGCGTTGAGGATGACGAAGGGAACGAGGATCTTGAGCAGTAGCAATGTCGCCATAAGGAACGGATTGAACACCGGCACCAGCCGATACACGGGCGAAAGGTAAAAAGACGAGATCGAGGCCACGTTGCCTGTGCCGAAGAAGCCGATGTGTAGGAAGAAGAGGTAGAAGAGACTGACGCGCAGCTCCGGAATCTGCAGGAAACGCTTGCCAGGCTGGTCTGCTGGCAGGTTCGGATCACGTCGAGTTTCGCGCAGAGCGCCCTCGAGCTTCGCCCATACGAGCAGCGTCGTGATGAAACTGCCAAAGAACAAGACTTCGTCTCGCAGTGATAGCAGCACAAACACCGGAGCAAAGGCAAACACAACGATAGCCAGGCGCTGACTGCTGGGTTGCCTCACCAGAGAGACCGCTGCGTCCTTGCCGCCCGCCTCGATTGCGACAGGCTTGCGAAACCCGTAGGCGAATGGAAATACGAGACAGGTCGCAAGGCAGATCCATGCCAAGCTTTGCGTAACGAGCGGGAGCCCCTGCTTCAGACGGAGGGACCGTGCCGAAACGGCCGTAGTGATAGCAGTAACGACGAGCACCACCAGCTGCACCTTGAGCGTCTGCAGGGTGTGGCCGAGATGCAACGCATGCGCTTCTCGAGCCTTGTCCGAAGTTGCGCGCGCTTGAACGCTTCCGCCGATCTCCTTCTCTCCAGATGGGCCTGCTCCGGGAAAGGAGAGCTTCGGTCGCGAGATTATGACCGAACCTGCCATCAAGAAAGCTGCAGCGCTGAGCATCAGCAGTGTGATGCTCTCTTCCTTGTTGACGTTGCCAATGGTGAAAAGGCCGTTCAAGAGGCAAGAGAAGCCCCAGACGATCAGCAGACCCTCGTTCTCCGACTTGAAATCCGCATCCATGCCAAGGGAGGGCCATGCGAAGCCAAGCAGAATAAAGCCGACGAACCACGCTTCGCGACGCAAGTATCCCACGGCCATAAGCTCAAGCATCGCCAGCGATGCGAGAAGCTTGAGCAAAATTGCAACGATTGAAAAGCCAGTCCGAGAGGCCGCGATACGGCGGTATGCTGCGGCAAAGAGCGGAAGGTCGTCCAGCACTCGTCCCCAAAACAGGAACGCCAGCGCAGCGTAGAGGTAGTACGAAAATGGCATCTCTTGCGCCGCAAAGAGAGCGAACACGGCTCCAGATACGGGCGCCACCAGAATTTTGAGGAGGGGTGTGGGCGTCTTCCCTCCAGGCCTTGCCACGGGGGCGGTTGCAGCCACTTCCTGCTCGGAAAGGATGTAGTTGCGCAGCAGGAAGGCAAAAGCATAAATGATGGAGCCTAAGTAGCCGATGGTCACGACTGAGCAGAGAAGGAGCCAATCATAGGTCTGCAGGTAGCGCGCGCCCTCGATAGCCTCGTCGATGAGCGCATTAGAGAGCAGCACCGCCTCATCAAAGTCGCCCTCTTCGATGCTGGTGAGGATGTGGTCGATCTTCTCCTCGCCGGGCAGAGTCTCGCCTTGTCCGAGTGCTAGCGATGCAAAGGGCACATACCGAATCATGCGGCGCGCGCGTGATGCATGCTTCACTCGGTAGGTCTCGAGCACTTGTTGCGCATTGGCGAGAAGAGCGCGCGCCTTGTGCTCTGCGGAAAGGTCCAGCAAGTCAAGACGCAGACGACCTTCCGAGTTGGCCGGAATAGGCACGCCGAGCAGCGTCGCCATGAGCGGGGTAATGTCGGCCTGGGCGAGATCTACACGCGAAATGTCTTGAAGGTCCCAGTCCAAAAAGTACGGATCGCGCTCTTGCTCTGCTTTGACCTCGTGCATCTGCTGTGAGGTGGCAGCCTGAGGTCGGCGAACACCGGCACCCCATGCCACAATGGGCGTGCGTGTATTGTCTGGATCGCCGTCGCCATGGTTGCCCTTGAGGCTCATGCCATGATCGGCTGTAAAGACGTAAGCCGTGCGACCGTCATTCCCGAAAAAGTGGTCGATGAGCTTTTCGACCTCGCGAGCGATGGCGTCGACGACGATGGTGTTGCCGACGTATTCAGGCGAGACGGGTCTGTAGAAGTGGCCGGTCGTATCGAGGCCAAGAAGATGGAGGAAGAACACCGTGCCTGACTGTTCTAGCTTGCTGCGAAGCTCAGCATCCTTCTCGCCATCATTGAGGAGCTTCTTGAAATGATCGAGGACCCAAAGATCGAGGTGCGTAGCATCCTTGGTGAAGTCTTCGTCCTCCTCGTTGTAGGTCCACATGTCGACGCGATCTGCTGCGGCACCGACGGCGAACATGGGCACGATGTCCGGCGAACCAAAGGCGAAGGAATGGGTCGACTGATTCAGGATCGAGTCGAATGCAATCGGATTGAGCTTCCAGCCCTTTGTTACCGCACTAACATCCTCGTACATTCCCGCGATCATCGCAACGTGGCCAGGACGGCTCTCGGTAGGAACTCGTGTATGACTGATCCCCCAGGCGCCACGGTCTCGAGAGACGCTGCGCAGGAAAGGTGCCGCAAAGGCTTGGTGCGGCTGCTCGCAGCTCTGATCTTGCGCACACTGTATCGACTTGGTCTCTTGCAGAGCGAGCTGGTACGGGTAGGGTGCACTGAAGGGATCCTGGGCGAAGGATGCCCACAGGCCGGACGTGCCATCTGAGCCGTAACCAGCCTCTCTAGCGGCGGACCATGGGGGCAAGAGCTCGGAAGGATGACGTTTGAACAGCGTGTCAGCTCGAAGACCATCGCCGACCATGAGCACGAGCCGCTTCGCCGGTGGCTGAAGAGACTCGCCCGCACGCCCGGGCGTCAGGGTGTCCCGGACGCTGAAACGTGGTTCCGGATGAACGACGGGCGAGGTAAAGTAGATGTCGAAGATGGAAGAGATATAGACGACATGAAACAGTAAGCTTAGAAGCAGGAAGCGAGCAGGCGAGACCTTGCTCAGCTTCCTGATGCGGAGCGATCCGGCTGACTGTATGTGGCTCGCTGTGGTCGAGGCAGCGGCCACATCGGGCTGTGAACGAGCTCTCGTTGACGATGGCCCCGCCATATCCGCAGCTGGCTTCGAGAGCGCTTCCTTGAGGCCTCCTGTTGTCGAATACGGGCAGTCGCTATCGGTAGGATTCGGTGAGGGTGATGTGGAGAAACAGCGAAAGTCCGAAGATGGGCTGACCTCGAGAAGAACTGCGAGCTCGCTTCAGGTCCGTGCTCTTCCTTCACGACGCGGGTCCTGAAAATTCCCGAGCAGGCGAAGTGGAGCTGCGTGCCAAACAGGGTCCTGTTGAAGCGGGCGTTCCGACCCAGACCAACACATGCACGTCGAGGAGATCCACACTCTGACCCTCCAGCCAGGCTCTCTCCCACACGGTCCCTTTTCTTCGGCCACTTCCGACGATTTGAGCTATCAAAAGCATCGCTCGACTCCCGCGCTGCACAATCGATCAAGCGATCTCACTGGCACATCCGACAAGCCCCTTCACCGCTCAGAACCAGTATAGAAAGCTACGACGAGCGTCAGCATGCCGTCGAGCCAGCAAGTGCGACTCGAGTTTGCGCAGCGAGACATCTCGTTCCAATACGCACAGTTGTGCCTTCCCTCGAATTGCCCCAAAGGCGTCTATGTTCAACTAGACGACGACGATACTCACTGTAAGTCAAGCAACCTTTGCTCTCGGGCAGTGCTCTGAACCGGAGCTGACGATCCTCCGCGTCGTCGTTGTCTGCGCTCGCAGTGTGGCATGGCGTGATCTTTGTTCAGAACGGCCCGTTCAGCGGAGGTATCTTCCGCTTTGACATCGTCTTCCCTCCAGCATACCCTTCGGCAACACCACAAGTGTTCTTCCCGCCAACGCTACTGCATCCGCTCGTCGATCCCGACACTGGCCGACTGCTGCTCAGCTCTCGATTCCCGACAGCATGGCGTCCTCGGCAAGACTTTGTCTTTCACATCCTGCAATTCGTCAAGAATGCTTTCCAGGAAGACAACCTTGAGTCCCTGCGCGAGGGACAAGTGGCAAACCCGGAAGTTTACAGGTATGTCATCGCCTTGCCGCCCCGAATACGATCGCAAGGCGCTGAGCCGTCATGTTTCTTTGCTCGAGCAGGATGTTGCGCACACACCGCACGCTGTTCGACAAGCTTGCGTTGCAGTCGGTCGCGCTATCGACGGCTCCGTCGAGTTTGTATGACGTGAGCGGCGGCAGCGGGTTCCCGAACCCGAGCATCGGCCTGAACCGCGCCAACCCAGTGCGCCCTGCTGATGGCATGGCTTCTTCCACAAGTCGACCGATACGGACGGACGAGGCAAACGGTATCCTGTTCCGCAAGCTCGATGATGGCGAACTTGCAGAGCTCAGACGCGATATCTTCGGCGAAGAAGCAGCAGACTCGCCAGTGCCAGCGCCAGTCGTCGAGCTCTAAGTCGATGCCCATCACACGTCGAAACGAGTCATGCCATGCATCTGCGGCATCGCGATTCCCAATATACCCCCTGTGATCTGTTTCCATGCGAGTGACCCTTGACGGCTGTGCAGTTGTGAAGGCATCAGCAAGATTGACTCGAGATCATGAGCTGGATGTGCGAACGGCTAAAAAGCGAAAAAAAGAACTGCAGCACCTAGGATTCCCGCGTGGTCCCCCACCGCAGTACTGACTAGGCGATACCTTGCTTAACTTCGCAGATCGGACGGGATGCGGTGCTTTCAGGGTTCTATGGCCGCAGATGTCTGGACGAGACGTTACAGCAGATCTGAAGCCACGGAAGGGGTCCTCACAGCCACTTGGATCCGCGGAGGTTCGCTTCGATGCGAGGTCGGAGGGACGCGTGCCGAAGCTGCCTTTGTCTTATCGTGCCGCGTCACACCGCTGAAGGAGCATGTCGTGTGAGCAAAAGCAGTGCCAATTCAGCAAACAAGTCACGGGTCGGCTAGCTACGAAGTGTTCCATGACTCGAACATGACCGCGTGATGGCCGACATGTCTCGAGATGCACGGCAGATGGTCCCTTGCAGTGGAAAAATGCGGGCTCCGTGCTCTGCCCCGCGGCTTTGCGGCTGAGTCGGTGTTGCTGTGCAGCGGTGCGGGCTTTGCTCAACTGCGCCCGCTAGCCCTTCCGTGGAGCCGCCGGTCAGAACCAGGCACGGTGTTCCCTGCACCGAAGCATCAACCTCAGACAATACTCCTACAGATCGGTGCTGCCGTTCCCACTCCAGTGCTACACAGCAAGCGCATTCGTAAGGCGGTGTGAGCGGAGTCATTGCCAGGACGTCCTGGCGAGAACTCAGCAAGCCATGTGGTCCCTGAGCAGCAGGCTCAGCCATGGAGTCCAAATGCACGCGTCGGCGCGCTCCGACCCGACACGAGCTGCAGTGGATATCCTTCCTTTTCCACATGCAGCCTTAAAAAGTCACCGCATCGGCGCGGGGGGACGAATGAGAGCCGGCACAAAACTCAGCGACCCCAGGGCCCTGGTTTGCATTGCCTGAACTCACCATAGCCGAGCCAGAACTCGACGCTCGTCTCCGCTGGAGGAGCCTCAGCCTTTCGCCAGCTTTCGACAACGTTGACGCCCGCCGCCGCTTGCCACTCGCCCACCACCATCGCGAACGACTTTGTGGGACGTCAGCTCGTTTGCTGCTGACATTCGCGCAGCAGGGACAATCTTTGACACGGCCCCATCATGACCAACACCCGCGTAATGGCGAGTGAGCCGTCCTCGACACCGATCGCTCAAGGATACACGTCGGTCTCACTCGTCTTTGATGCCTACCTTCCTGCCGCCTTCGTCGTCGTCGTGCTGGCATCGCGGCTTTGGCCCAAGTCGTCAAACTCGAAGCCGTCGTTGTTGGGTCGTGTATTCACCTCTTTCGTTACGCCGGAAGACGTTCACGAGTACGACCGTCAAGAGGCCGAAGCGAAGGAACAGGACAAGCAGATTGGTACCGACGCCTCGCCCGACGGATACGGGTCGACTGCGGTCGGACAGGCCGACGACGCGCCTCGCCGCAAGAATGCTGCATCTAAAGGGGCAGGAGACTCCGAGACCTCGCCGCTCCTTGGCGGCCGCTCCGACTCGCAGATTCCGAGCCGAACAGAGGATGTGCCGAAACAGCCTGCTGCTGTGCGCTTGGGGCTTTCGGTCATCAGCGTCCTCCACCTGATTGCCTGGGCGGCTGCTCTTCTCATCACCGTGCTGAGCCCTCGCCTCGCCAGTCATCTTGGCGAGGAAGCCGGCTTCCAATCCGGCCTGGGCTTTCAGGTTGCAGCTGCTCTTCAAACGGCCGCCTGGATCTACGCCAGCATCCTTTCTTGCTGCTTTCCATCGCCTACACCGCCGTACACTCTGCTAGCCTTCTACGCCTTTCAGCTGGTCGGCTCGGCTGTGTCAGGCTACCACTCGATCCTGTCCTCTCCTCATCCTCCGTTCTACCCACCAAATAGGAGTCAGCTCGCTCCACCGGCGTTCAGTATCGCCTCGCTTGCGCTAAGCCTTGTTGCGGTTGCGCTCATCATGAGTCTGCCTCTGCAGGTGTACGACCGCAACCCGCAGCACGACAGGAACGGATACCCTCCACCGCTCGAGGACTACTGCACCCTATGGGAGTGGGTCAGCTTCTCGTGGCTCAATCCCATCATCAACGCCGCACTCGCCAGACCGCTCGAAGAAACCGATGTCTCGCAGCTCAGCAAGCTGTCCAAATCACAGGTGCTGTTGAACAAGATGCGCACCATCCAGCGCGAGGACGACCGAGTGTATGCTGCAGCCAAGGCTAAAGCTCAGATGGCCAGTGCCGACGCACGTGCCAAAGCCGAGAAGAGGGCCGAGGCAAAGAAGCCCAACTTGGTGCGCCAGGTGTTCTGGATGAACTCGAGGGATATGGCGCTCGACTTTGTTCTCACCATCGTGTCTTACACCTTGGCCTATGCCAGCCCCTTCTTCCTCAAGCAAATCTTGGACTCACTTCAGACCAGCGCGCCTGCAACGGAAGCCTTCATCTCTACCCACGACTTCTCCCGAGGCTCAGCCGAGGCCGCCGTTCCCACGGGTTCCCAGGGCACGTTCCAACTCTACGCCACGCCGATGCTGGGCTGGATGAAGACTTCTGTCCACAACTCTATCGATCCTGCCAGGAAACGCGCCTTCTTGTTTGCTGTCTTTGCCCTGCTCACTTCGCTCGTCAAGACGCAGACCGACCTTCAACATCTGTACTACAGCCGCCGTGCCAGTGTCCGTATCAAGTCCGAGCTCACCCTGGCAATCTACGACAAGGCGCTCCGTCGCAAAGACATCTCGGGCTCGTTGCAGAACGCCACCTCCACCGCAAACACCGGGCAGGCGCCTGAGACGGCGGACAAGGACACCAAAGCAGATCAGAAGGATGGGGACGCAGAAGCGGCAAAGAAAGCAAAGCAGCAGCAGGAAGAGGAGGAAAAGAGCACCGCAAGCGTCGGCAAGGTCGTCAACCTCATGGCCACCGATGCCAACTCGATCTCCACCTCGGTCACCGCTCTCTACATGGGCTATTCGGCCCCATTGGAGCTGGCTATTGCCACCACGTTTCTATATAAACTCCTCGGCTGGTCGGCGTTCACCGGCGTCGGACCTGCGCTCATCTTGATGCCGCTCCAGCAGCGCTTTACGATGATGTCGTATGAGAACGGCAAGGGCCTCCTCAAGGCGCGCGACAAGAGGATCACGGTGCTCAACGAGCTCGTTACTTCAATCCGCTTCATCAAATTCTTTGCTTGGGAACAGGGATGGTCACAACGCATCCTGACCGCCCGAAGGGAAGAGGTCAAGTGGCTCTACCGCAATGCGTGGATCATGGCGGGGCTGATCGCGTCGTTTGCGCTCGTACCACTGGCGTTTACCATCACCGCGTTTGCGTCTTACACACTGATCGAGGGCAAGCAGCTCGATGTCGCGACCGGATTTACAGCCATCGCCCTGTTCGGCATGCTCAAGAACCCTCTTAGCGTGCTGCCTATGATCATCAACATGATCTTCCAGGCCAAGGTCTCGGTGGATCGCATCAACACGTTCCTGCATGAGGACGAGGTGCCCAGCTGGGTCGTGGACAATGCTTCCGCGCATGATGCGGAAGGCCAGGCAACCGACACGGCTCACAGCGACCGGACAATCGTATTGCGCGATGCAACGCTCCGCTGGCACGCCGCGAAGCCTATCAAGAAGCAAGATCAGCCGGCCCCCAAGCGGTCCTCCCTCTCGAGGCTCCGGTTCTGGAAGAAAGCGAAAGGCCCTGAGCCGGCGATCACCACGGAAGATGAACAGCCCGAGCCCGAGGCAGAGCCTTTCCGCCTAACGGCGCTGGACCTGCGACCGCCGCCTGGCCAAATGACTTTGATCTGTGGTCCGACTGGATCTGGAAAGTCTTCGCTTTTGTCCGCAATCATGGGCGAGATGGAGCTGCTCGAGGGCTCGGTCCTGCTGCCCAAGCGTCCCCTGCGGATGCTCAGTGGCGGCGTGGCGTACTGCTCCCAGACAGCTTGGCTCGAGACTATGAGCATCCGTGACAACATCGTCTTTGGCCAGTACTTTGACCAGGCCCGTTACGACGCTGTCCTCAGCTGCTGCTGCTTGGAGCCAGACCTCAAGACGTTCCCCGAGGGCGACCAGACCGAGGTCGGCGAGAATGGCGTCTCGCTCTCGGGTGGTCAGAAAGCCAGGGTGGCGCTGGCCCGCGCAGTATACTCTCGCTCTCAGATCCTGCTCCTCGACGATGTGCTGGCTGCCGTCGACTCCCACACGGCCAAGAGGCTAGTGGACGAGTGCCTGTGTGGTGAGCTCGTCAAGGGCCGGACGGTCGTGTTGGTGACGCACCATGTCGATGCTGTACTCCCTCATGTCGAGCATGTTGTCATGCTCGATGGTGGCCGCATCAAGGCGAGCGGCTCGCCATCCGAGCTCAGAGAGGCAGGACTTCTCTCGCCAGCTCTTCTGGGATCATCGCCGCCGGAAAGTCCGGACGTCAAGGGCAAGCAGGCTGCCAAAGACCAGATGAAGGAGGAAGAGGCAAAAGGCGCCGCAGTCGATGCACAGGTGAAGGCTCAGGCTGACGGCGTGGGCAGCAATGACTCGGGCAAGGCCGGTGCGGCAAGGGCGCCGGGACGAGGCAAGCTCGTCAGCGCAGAAGGCAAATCGACAGGCCGCGTCAAACGCGAGATCTATGTCACCTATCTCTCCGCGTTTGGCTGGCTCTTTGTCACGTTTGTGCTGCTCACGACGCTGGTGTCCCGCTTTACAGACGTGTTGGAGAAGTACTGGCTCTCGTTCTGGGGCAACGCGTACGAGCAGCGAGGCGGTTCCGATCAGCAGGGCTGGTTCGCCGACCCGAGGACGAAGGTCGCTCCGTACCTGATCGTCTACGTTGGCATTCTGATGCTCGGCTACACCACCATGATCCTCTCCTCGTTAATCGGTGGTATTGGCGCCATCGGTGCGGGCAACAAACTCTTCAGCCGCATGCTCAAAACCGTGGTGCGGTCACCAACGCGTTTCTTTGATCAGACGCCAACCGGCCGCATCCTGAACCGCTTCACCAAGGATGTCGAGACCGTCGACACGACGCTGTTCGGCAACATCCGCTTCCTATTGCTCTTCTCCGCCTCGTGTGTCTTTTCTATCGGCACGATGGCAGTCACGGTGCCGACCTTCGTGCCATTCTTGTTCCTGATCACCTACGCCTACTACCGCACGTCGGTCTCGTACATCTCGGCGGCGCGCGACTTGCGACGCCTCGAGTCGGTGACTCGATCGCCGATCTTCCAGTCCTTCTCCGAGGTGCTCAACGGAATTGCGACGGTGCGCGCGTACGGTGCGCAGGAACGCTTCATGCAGACGCTTTTCCGACGACTCGATGCAACGCAGAGTTGCTACAATCTGTTCTGGATGGCAAATCGTTGGCTCATGCTGCGTTTTGATGTCATGGGCGCCTTCACCGTCTTTGGTGCCTCTGCACTCTCGCTGGCGGGCGGCATTGATGCCGGTCTGGCGGGTATCGCCATCACGCAGGCGCAGACGCTCGTGCTTGCACTGTACTGGCTCTGCCGCTGCTGGACGGGCTTCGAGATGGACCTCAATTCGGTCGAGAGGATGCACGAGTACCTAGCATTGCCACAGGAGCCAGCCGCGGTTGTCGAGGACCACCGTCCTCCCCCTGGATGGCCGTCCAAGATCGACAGCCGCGGAATTCAGGTGAACAACTTGGTGCTCAAGTACGCGCCCCATCTGGATCCAGTGCTGCGCGGCGTCGAGTTCAGCATTGGAGCGGGCGAAAAGGTGGGACTGGTGGGACGCACGGGCTCCGGTAAGAGTACCTTGGCGCTTGCCTTCTTCCGCTTTGTCGAGTACGAAGCGGGTTCGATCGTTATCGACGGCATCGACATTAGCAAGATTGGACTCGACGACTTGCGCAGTCGACTCACCATCATTCCGCAGGATCCAGTGCTGTTCAGTGGCACGATCCGCGAGAATCTGGACCCTTTCGACGAGCGCACCGACGAAGAATGCCTGCTGGCGCTTCGCCGCGTCAACCTGCGCACGAGCCCGATCAACACGGCTGCGTCAAGCTTGCTCCCGAGCCGTGCTGGATCGATTCATGAAGTGCCCACGGAAACACATGCATTGTCTTCGTCATCGACGGCGGTCAACTCGGTCCTATCATCCGGAGCAGGAAGCACGGTGTTTAGCCTGGACACGAAGGTGTCGGAAGGGGGCAGCAATTTCTCGCAGGGGCAGAGACAGCTGATCTCGATGGCAAGGGCGCTGCTGCGCTCGACCTCGATCATCTTTATGGACGAAGCAACCGCTTCTGTCGACTTCGAGACGGATACGCAGATCCAGCGTACGCTGCGGTCGCCGCTGGACGCTGACACGAGGCACAAGACCACGATCATCACGATCGCCCACAGACTCAAGACCATCATCGACTATGATCGCATTCTGGTCATGGACAAGGGTCGTATCGCCGAGAACGACTCGCCTGCAGCACTGCTGGAGCGCAAAGGCATCTTCTACGACATGTGCCGCAAGACGGGCGAGTATGAAGAGCTCGAGATGCTGGCAAATCACGCGGCTCGCTCCTGAAGTCTTGGTAAGAATTTGATGTAGATGCAGTAGGAATGCAACGGCTCGTCATGATCTACAAGCATCTTCATCATGCTATGGATGTCCGTGTCAGGATGAGGACGCGATATTCGGTTGCGGAGGGCATAGATGAGTCGAATTGGCGCGACATATGAAGATGAGAGCGGACCAGGAGGCTCGGGTGATTTCTCGGAAGGCGGGAATTGCATTGCAGCGCTGTCGATGGATTCAGGGTCAGAAAGGCAGCGCGTGATGCTGCCCAAAACGCGAGCGGCTCCCAACGAGCATTTGTCAGTTTAAAAGCCGTGCTGGTCCCTGCCAAGGAACAGGAGAGAACAACACCAACTCACCAGCATCATTGCTTCGCTCCTTTCCAGCACCAGCGCCGTTTCTGGCACCAGCGCCGCAATCGCATCCCCACCTCACGACTCTCGCACGCGCTGCATCATCGCTTCATTTCATCCGAGAATTTGCGGAGCTTCCAGAGCGTGCCGACTTGCCTGAAGCTCAAGCTCGGTGGGAGAGCTTATATCCGCACCTGCATCACATCCGCACCTCCTCGGTCATGCGCGTGCCGCTCAGCTGAGCTACTCCGCTCTCACTTGCACATTAGGGCGACACGCAGCCTAGTATGCTCGAACGACGCTCCTGTCTTGCGCGTAGCCATCTCCCGTCATGACCTCTTTAGTCGACCTTTACAATGCTCGTCGCGCAGAGGAAATGGGCGTTCCCACTCCAAGCACTTCAACATCGACACTCGCCACCGACATTCGCCCAGAGACCACCGCTAGTCATCGCCAGAGGAATCCACAACCCACCTCATTAGCTGATCTGTACAACCAGCGCTACGAATCTGAAAGGAATCCGCAGGTCGACCACCAGTCGCGCACGTCGCTTGCGCGCCCCTCCTCCAGCAGACTTCCAACTCAGGCCAGGCAAGCCACGACCTTGTCAAGCGCAGTGTCCGCCGACTCCGACAGCGATGCGAGCACGAGATCTGTTCGTGGCTTCCAACAGACCGAAACGGACGAACTCGAAGATGAGGCCGATGACACTGATGGATCCGACAATTTCGACGTAGCAATGATATCCGCGGCTAGAAGCCAATCGCGCAGCGTATCCATGTCCGTGGCGCCCCAAGGAGCTCGCGTAAGGTACGTCCCTCGCACACCCGTCCCGCGAAGAGGCGCACTCAATACGTCGGCGGCGGCCTTGCCTGACGACGATCACGATGATCTCGATGACGCGGCAACGCCCGAGCCGGAACCACCGAGCGCATCTGCCAGCTCCAATTCGGCGCCCCTGCCCGTCCGTCCTCACCCGTCATCATCCAAGCTCGTCGTGCAGTCGGAGTCCTCCGACACGCCGCACGCTGCTGAGTCGGATACGTCCGAGCCACCGAGAGCCCCGCAGCACCACGAGCGTGTCTCTCTCCCGCGTCACACGTTGGCGGATACGGAAGAGACAAGCGGCACCGAATCAGCTCCGTCGCGTCACCATGTGCCTGCGCGCATCGGCACAGCACGCCTCCAAGACATGGAAGCCGACGACGATGCCGTGATCGTTGTGGTCGACGACTCGTCCGCCGATGAGGCTTACACGCGCTCATTCCCAAGACTTCCTGACCAGTCCTCGCGCAGCGCTTCTGCATCCTCAACTTATGCCAACGGCAACCCTGTGGTCATGATCCCCGCTTCCAGGCAATCCATGCATCGAGCAGATATGGACATGGGCAGCTCATCGGACACGTCACGCGCTCTGCAGCCTTCTTCGGATCCCATTGCCGATGGAGGATTACAGCCGAAGAGCATTGTCATTGACGATTCCAGTTCGCAAGCGACTCCGGCCACCGGCTCCGACAGCGAGGCTTTCCGACGCTATCCGAAGCGCGCGCGCAATGTCACGGACTACAACGTTCGGCGCGCTTTCGAGCGATACGAGCGGCAGCATGCTCAAGAGGCGTCTGCGCATGTCCATCAGCCAGCTCGACAAAAGGGGAAGACTCTACCCGTCATACTTGCGTCGTCGGAATTCCTCGATCGTGTGCGTCTGGGCGCTGCAAGCACATCCTATGCTCTGCCTCGACCACAGAGCTCGTTCGCCGACTTCCTTCTCGCAAAGGCGCAGGCTGCCGCTTCGGCTGATCCGACATTCTCTGCCGCTTCAACTCGCAATAGACACCTCGGCGGTGCGTTGACTGAAGCCAAGGCGCGCCAATTGCCCTCTCGCGGCCTGCATCCAGCAGCATTTTGGGACCTTCCTGTGCGCGCTGACCGCGAGCGTCTGGCTCAGCTGCCGCTCAGCACGCGTCGCGCGCTCGGTCTCGAACCCGCTCCGCCTCCGACCAGCCCACAGATTCCTCCACCTGCCGGACGCAAGGTCGCCTTCCGGGAATTGCTTTCTTTGCAGGCGCAACGGACCAAGGCAGCACAGCGGCGCATGCAGCTCGAGTCCGTCGTCGGTGAGGGGCGCCTGGGACGCTCACCGCATGCCGAAGGGCTCGACAGCGTGGCGCAACATCTGCGTGCCGGGCGCTCGTGCAAGCTTCCTCTGCCGGGCGCGCTGAGCGTGCTGTCAGACATGGAGCGGCGCGAGTGGCTGAGGTTTGAAGAAGGGCAGTCGGACCTCGAGCGGCTTGCCGAGGAGGATCGTGCGCGCGAGCGCGGCCTCGTCATGGTCGACGTCAACGACTCCGAGTGCGTAAAGACACAGATCGACAGCGCGGGCCGCACGGGCTTTGCCAAGGTGACGTGCGCGACGGGTGGAACGATCCGCGTCTACTTTGATCTCCAACGCTCCGAGGCGGCGATCTCGCAGGAAGAGGAGAGCGAACAAAGGATGGAGATTGTGCGCACGGCTTCGCCAGCCAAGTCGACATCCGCGTCGCGTCTAGCGGGCAAGCAAGTCGTACCAGGCTCAGACTCCGCATACGAGGAGTTGCTTCCAGACGTGGTCGACGTGGATGATGACGAATCGCTCGTCGGAGCGCAGATGCACGATAGCGACGACGCCGACGACGATATGCCAATCGAAGTCGAGATGCTGGGAGCGGACGACGACGACGACGCATCGGTTCGCGAAGTGACACCCGTGCCAGTTGCTAGCACTGCCATAGACCGGGGGCGCATCGACGACTTATTTTCCATACGAACATCCAAATCGCCCGGCCTAGAGCAGCCTAGCGGATCAGCTGCAGTTTCCCGGCCTGCTCCTATTGCTGTCGCTGCGTCTCCTTCCTCTTCGAAGCAACCCGGGGCACGCGCTGCCATCTCTAAATCACGCAGCGCTTCCGGCAAGAGCCCGCGCGACCTTCTGTCGTACTTCACTCTCCTGCCGTCGCCGTCGAAGCGGCCTCGGTCGCCATCTCCCACCGGCCACCGCGGGGCGCTCGGCTCTCTGAGCGCTGTAGCGCGTGGAAAGCAGCGTGCAGCGGAGAGCCCTGCGATGGAAGATTCGCTATCGACAGCCGAGGTCTCCGAGTGGATCCCCAGCCAAACGCCTTCGCAGCAGGTAGAGGTGGTCTTAGACGCGCCCACGCCTGCTTCTATGCGGGAGATGATCGGAACGCCGCGCAAGAAGCGCGCGCATTCGCCCGAGGCCTCATTCCGCAAGCCCAAGCACCCAAAGGCTGCCAGAGCGGTCGAGCCAAGTGCACAGCAGGAAAGACTCGCGCGCGCGCCAGGAATCAAGCCCAAGAAGAGGAAAAGCACAGCAACAACCGCACAGTCACAACGACTGCCCAAGACAACACCATCGCCGTCGCGGGGAGGTTGGAGAGGTCTCTCGACCTGGTACACTGCGCGAGACGCCTTCACCCCGACTCCCGACACTCCGAGGCAGCGCAAACGTCACTGACTCAGCCACACATCACACAGACACGCACACGCAGAGATGAAATGGATGCAAAAGTCTGGCTTAGTCGCGTGGATCGGATTCCGAGGCGACGCTCTTGCGGCGTTTGGTGGAGCGTGCTTCTTCCTCGTCGTCTTGGTCTTTCGACTGTTCTGCTGGAGCGGCAGTTGTGGATGAGAGAGGGTGGATGGTGGCAGCTGCGTTGTCGACTTCGTCCACCTCGCCGGGTGGGACGCCTAGTGGGGCTGTCGCTGGTGCAGGCTCGACGTCGGCTTGTGTGAGTGCATCCACCGCCTGTGCTGTGCTGCCTGCCTCTTCGGTTGTATCGGGCATGACCACGTCGGCTTCTTCCGGCGCAGCCGCCGCGGTGGGCGGTGCGGTGTCGACGACTTCGCTCGGTACCGCATCCGCATGCGTTCGATCCGCACCACCCAGCTCGAGCTCGGGAACCGCCTCATCTGCCTCGGCCGCCTCGGTGATAAACGGAATCGGCGAAAACAGTGGATCCGCGACACTCGCCACGCTGGCGGATCTTGACCGTGTGCCCGTGCTGGGCGCCAGACCGTCCATACGATCCATCTCGAGCTCGGATACGTCCGACTTGGCTTCGTCCGCATGGCCGTTGGGCACGCTCGTGGCGTTCTGGATCGGGCTGATGGGAAAGGCATCGCGCGTGGCCGTGACGGCAAGACACCGCTTGAGCGCCGCGATCCACTTGGCGCCACTGTTGTAGTGCCCTGTTGGCGAGACGACGAGCTCGCACAGTCGCTGGATCGTGAACGGCGGCTGAGTGTCAAAGTCGTCGAGCATGCCGTACAGCAGCCGCAACTGCTTGGTCACTTCGTCCTCGCTTAGCGGCGATACGGTTGAGGCAGGCGCGCGTGATGACGGATAGAAGTTCTGCATATCCGCCGGACCCACGCGCGCTTCGGGCTCTTCTTCGCTAGACGCCCGCTGTAGCGCCTCGTCCTTAGCGCCTTGCGAATCCTCGACTGCTTCTTCGGTTGGTTCGTCTGTCGAGCTCGCGGCAGCGGCAACTCCAACAGTCGTCTGGGATGTCGCATCGGAGCCCGAGTTGAGAAGAGCCGCAGCAGGATGGAGATTCAGTGGTCGCTCGGATGCGAATGTCTCCATAAGGTGCTCGCGGATGCGGAACTTGATCGCCTCTTTCAGCGTCGGCCAGTCGTAAGAAGCCGGATGCGACTCGTCATCGTGGATGAACTCGTCCGTATCCGCAATGTGCGCGAGCTGTTCCGCATACGCGGGCTTCCACTCGAAGCCCGCCCCGATCTCGTGCAGTGTCTCGGAAGTCATCGTTGCCGCCGTGTTTCCTAAACGCGTGTGCCTGGATGCCTAGTTGTGGTGCGGCGTCGTGCGCGCAGCTCAAGGGTGACAGCCAGGTGGGGGAATGCGAGCCGATAGCTCGCAGCGCTTCGAGGGCGTGATGAAGTGTCGGCGCAGCAGAGTCCCGCGTGATATCAAAGGCGAGCGGAACGTGATGCCAAGAAAGCCAATCGTCGGATGCGCCGATGTTCGCTCGTGCCGGAGTGACTGCCGATGTGCGGTGCGTCTATGCGGCTGTATCGATCTTTGATATGGTCTCCGATAGCAGTGCCTCGAGGCGCGGGTATATCTCGGGTGATCCGATGCACAGAACCAAGCGTCCAAGGCAGCGATGTGGTGATGATGGTTGGATGTCAGGACGATGCAGGCCAGTTCGGGAATCGGGCTCTAGAACCCTGCGGCGGTCGTGCCTCCTTCGCAGTAGATGTGGGGAAGGGAAAAATTTCGAATTCCACAACACAAAACTCTCTCCCTGACGCGCTCCATCCCATCTGGACCCTGTCGCGGTCACACGCTGCACATCCACTCAGTGTCCTCTGCTCTGTTCAGTAGAGTAGTGAAATGATATGACGATTGCAAGGAAATGTCCAACTATACGATAGATAGCTTGAAATGAAGGCGAAGACGAAGCAAGGTACGGTACACGGCGGCCTGATCGGGCGCGCAGGACTGCAGACTCCAGCTAGCTGCGCGGCTTAGTTGAGTACCACGGCCTGACGAATGTCGCGCGACGAGGCACCGATGAGCACCTTGAGCTTGCCCTCGGGCTGCAGCCACTGCTGCTTGTCGTTGCACCATGTCGACACATCGTACTGGCTCAGGTGGAACTTGACCTCCTTGGTGTCGTACTTGCTGATCTTCTCGCGGCCGAAACCGCGGAGCACCTTGGGCGGCTCGCCCGCGCTCCTGGGGAACTCGAGGTACGCCTGCCACACCTCGTGGCCGTCCCAGTCGCCGGCATTGGTAAGCGAGAACGTCACTTCATACTTGGGCTGGAAGAGCCACCCGGGCAGACCCGTCGAGGCATTCGCCGAGCCCCACCAGCTGTTGTCGGCCGATCCGACCTGCTGCGTCCACGCGCCTGAGTAGGCGAACTTGGTGTACGACAGACCAAAGCCGAACTCGTACCTGGGCTCGATGTTCTTGGTGTCAAAGTAGCGGTAGTCGATGTTGAGCGCCTCGGTGTAGTTGATCTGCGGCGTGACTGTGTCGTTGTAGTACAGCACATCGGCACCGTAGTCGGTGCGGTTCTTGCCGATCGTGTACGGCAGCCTGCCGCTGGGGTTGTGGTCGCCGTACAGCACATCCACAAGCGCACGGCCGCTCTCGCTGCCAGGAAGGTTGGCCCAAACGATCGCCGTCACATTGGGATTCTCGGCGAAGCTCTCCATGTCGACGGCGCCCGTAGAGTGCACGATGACGATCGTGTTGTTGTTGACAGCCGTCACGTTGCGGATCAGCTGCTCGCCCTGGTTCCAGAGCGTGAGGTTGTTGCGATCGCCCTCGTTGCGGTCGACGGTGATGTAGCCCTCACCGCTCTCGGCGCTGACGAAGACGAGCGCAACATCGGTCATGTTGGCGATCATGACGCTTTGTGCCAGGTTGAAGTCGTCAAAGTTCCACGCAATGCCGGTGCGGTCCTTGCGGGCACGCGACTGCAGCGCCTCATAGGGCGAGAAGAAGTACGAGTAGTCGGTCGATCCGGAACCCCAGCCCTGACCGAGGGTGCCGTAAGGCAGACCGCCGTTCTGCGCGCGGTCGGGCCAGTAGTTGGCGCCCTGGTACAGAGGTCCGGCATCTGAGCCAATCACAGCCATGCTGCCGGGCTTGTTAAGAGGAAGGGCATTGCGGCGGTTCTTCAGCAGCACGGTACCTGCGCTGGCGACCTCGCGGGCGATCTTGTCGTGGTCGGCCGTCGCGTCAACATGCTGGTTGGTGGCTGGGTCCTTCTTGTCGAAGAAGTTGAAGTTGGCCTTCGGGTATCCCTGGTCCTGGCCGAGCAAGAACCAACCGGCAAGAATGCGCGTGGCCATGTCGTCCAGACGCGTGGTGGCGACCGAGCCGTTGTTGACGGCAGTAGTGAGGTTGCCACCCCAGAGCGAGCCTTCCTGAAGACTGCAGCAGAGCACGTCACCAGGCATGGTCATGTCGAGACCGGCGTTGGCCGAAGCGACACCGGCGTGCTGGGCACCCCAGTCGGACATAACGTAGCCGGGGAACTCCAGCTCGGTCTTGAGACGGTTGTTGAGCAACTCCGAGTTCTGGCAGGCCCACGAGTTGTTGACAAGGTTGTACGAGCACATCACCGATGCTGCGCCTGCCTGAACACCGCGGAGGAAGGGATGCAGGTAGATCTCGCGCTCAGTGCGCGAGTCGAGGTTTGAGCTGCCCTCGTTTCGGAAGTGCTCCTGCTCGTTGTTGATGTAGTGCTTGAGTGTGGCCTGCACGCCGGCGTCCTGTGCGCCGAGGACCGAGTAGTACGAGCCTTCGCCGTTCAGGTACGGGTCGGCACCGAAGCCTTCCCAGTTACGGCCGCCAAGAGGTGTACGTGCGACGTTCATCATGGGTCCCAGCCAGATGTTGGCACCCTTGGTCTTGAACTCCTCGCCGAGAGCGTGGGCACGCTTGTAGAAGAGGTCGCGATCGAAAGTTGCAGCGGCAGTGATGGCATCGGGGAAAGAGGTGACGCGGTCGGTGCCTCGCACACCAGCGGGTCCGTCCATGAGGCAGAGACCCGGGAAGCCGACTCGCGGGATGGGCGAGATGTTGCCGACGCATGGTCCACGCTCCCAACCAGAGCCGGTGGTGAGGATGACCTTTTCGGTCTGGTTGAATTGCTGGAGATACTCACGCGCCTTACCGATGGCGTCCTTCCACTTTTGCGAGGTTCCCTTGGTCTGAGGGGTCGGGTAGAAAGGTGGCGAGTAGGGGAGCGAGTCGTTTCCGTTGAACGGCACATTTGGCACGGTCTGGTAGCCAGGGCCGTTCTGACCAGCACCTCCGATGCCCTGCTGTCTGCGCTCGAGAAACTGAGCGGCAGCGTCGACGTCGCGTTCAGCGAACAGCTGCTGGTAGTCGGGCTCGGGAGAAAGGACGGCGAGGCCGGAGCCTGCGCACGCCAGCGCGGCCAGCGGCAGGACTGTGGAGAGCTTCATTTTGGTTGAATTCTCCGTCGAGAATGGTCGATAGGGAGAGAAGACGGTTCCTTTTTACAGGAGTGTGGTGGTTTTAACGGAGGCTGGGAGAGCACCGTCCGCTAGCCAGAGATGGTTGCAGCGGAAGCGAATTCGCCGATGTGGCAAAGTCAATGTGGGCAGAGGAAATGTCGCTTGTCGTGCATCCGACGGTCTGCGAAGCGACTCTGTACGGAAGGCTGAGCGGAGGATGTGTGCGGCGGTTGCAGCGCCAAGATTCGGAACGTTGGATCGGCTAGGCTCGACAATGCGGTCAACCGACGAGTGGGGCGTATGGCACCGACAGAATCCGCCAATGGGAGAGCGAAGAAGGGGACGAAGCGTGGGAAGCGAGTCCACGAACAGGTTCAAGAACGGCTGGGGTGGAAGCGAGGGTAAGCGCAGGAAGTGTGACCATGCGGTCTCGATTGACGAGGAGCAAAGCCAGAGAGACGACGAAAACGTGACGGCAAGTGGAGGCTCCGGCTTTTGTCTATGCGAGACGGGTGCGTAAGGGGGGTGTGCAGAGGTGTGTGTGATGTTGTGGGTGGAAGAGCGGTCATAGGGGTGGGTGAGGGAAAAGCGCAGGAAAGGTGGGGATGTTTGGGTGTGGGGGGTTTGGGGCTAGGATCAGGGGGCTCCGTGTTCGGCTATGCGAAAGCGAAGCGGACGAGAGAAGGCTCGCGGCATGAAGCGTGGAGGAGGGGGGAGGGGGAGGAGGAGGAGGGGAGGAAGAATTCGCCGGTGGACGAATGCAAAGGCAGAGCCGTAGCCAAGAGCGCCTTGGGAGGAGGGATGCATGAGCTCGAGCCACACCGTCATGGTGCAATGCGCGCGCACAGGAATAGAATACAGCGCGGCGCCAACACCGAAACACGGCTTTGCAACTGGCGCTGCTTGACTGTCGCGATCTTTGCATCTGCTTTGCCGTCCCATTCTTGCAATCTTTAGTTGCGCCGTTCTCAACTCGCTCTGAACGGCTCACATCTGCCATCGGTCGCCAGTCGGTTCGGAGCTGCACCGAGCAATGACCAGGTTGCCAAAGGACGATGTGAGGTGAGCAGCGCGTGCCGCTACCGGTCGGGGCTCGGCTGGCTATGCGCGTCAAATGCTCAAGTGCTCGACCGATGCGCGCTCAACGCGCGCTTGGCTCCTTCTCTTTTTCCTTCACTTTTTTGCGCCGAAGAAGCCGAACGTTCCGCTGTGACAGCCGACGCGCATCGAGCCAACCTTCGAAAAAGGCGCGTCAGAACAGGCATCCGAACAGAGGCGCAGCGCTAAATTTCAACGATTTTCTCTCCGATGGGATCGGCGTTTTTTCAATCCCCACCCCTCACTCAGCCTTTTCTCTCCGCTGCAGAGCCAAAGTCAAACTGACGGCTGCAAAGCGTGGGCGCCAGAAAGCCAAACCTCGCACCTTATCCTCGAAGCGCATCTGCACCTGCTGCGCTCCGCCCTAGTCGAGCGCCGCCAAGCTCTGCGTTGAGGAATCCGCAGCCGAATCCGCGACGTTGCTCGATCCTTTGGCGTCAAGGTTTAGCTCGACTCTGACTCGACCGGACTGCCCGGCATCGTAGTGGTGGGGCCAAAGGTTGCCGGTTACGCACGCGTGCAGAGGCGATGCGCTTAGCGTGTCTAGGCTCGAACCCCGACGTCCAAGCGAGCCGGTGCGAATTCGGCTACCGGAGCAACTCAAGCCTTGCCACGCCGAGACTTGCATGCGGCCGGCACAGACTTCGAGACTGCTTCACACTGTCAGGATGATGTAATCTCCTCCTTCCCTTTGCCAACACGTCCCTTGAATTTCTTTATGCAATCGTAATCAGCAGACTGATGCGCCTGTCTCAAGCTTTCTCCAGCTTTCACTTGCTTGTCGCATCGCTTCGCTGCTTGATGGATGGTGCCATCAAAGAAGACATTACCTACAGCGCACACAGTCATACGTGCACTGAGGCTTAGTCTGTGGAACGTCATGACGGATTCAAGACGCTAAATTAGTTGCCGTCCCGTACCATGAATCCATGGTGGTTCCAGAGGGTGCCCAGTCAATCGCATGACTGGCGGCGGTTTACTCACGCGCCGCCCGATCCAAGGTATCATATCATTGGCTCTGACAGATCTGATAGTTTTGTGTCTCACATGCCCTCATGCATGCTGCTGCTGCTCCATTGTCTGGAGTCTTCAAACTCACTCGCTTGGAAGTCACGGAGTCTGCCTTGCCATCACGTGTAGCTTCATTTGGCCACGGTTCATTGCGCGCCCTGGAACGTGGAAGACGCTAGCGCTTCCTGCTCGCTACAGTAAGTCCCGTGGTACAGTAATGGACACAGTTCGAAAATATGGGTGGGCCAAAATCCGCGCTAAAGTGACAACCGACATGTGTCACCCGTTCCGTTGTCACCGCAGCCCAACCACGCGTTCGGCGGGCGATGCCAACGTTGCTGCTTGGCGCCGCTCCCATCAGGTGGCGCCGAACGTCGTCTCCGTTTCAACTTTACCGTGTCCATGGTTCATGCGCATCGCTTGCCGTTGCCGATCCGCAGTCTCAATCCGCGGAAGAGCTTGCTCTCACGGCCCGTTGCCCCGTCCTTGTCAACCCCGGAAATCTCAGGGCGTCTCGAGTACAGCCGCAACAGCTACTGTACGCATGCACGATGCTTCTCATGCATCCTTGCGGCCACCAGAGCGCTTAGATTGCCCAGCGCCAATCAGCTGACCCCGAGTCGCTTTACGCCCTGCCGCAGCCAACGCTTGATGAACTCAATGTTCTCGCTCTGAGACACTCCCTTGTTTGCTTCGGTGGCTTCGACCGAACATCTGCGATGCCGTGTGCTAGTCTGTCTGATAGTGCATTCAATCGCTTACGCGAGACAATTCTGCTCATCATGTGCAGTGATCAATTCGCCTCTCAGCAGCAAGCGCGGAGGCTCTGCTCATCTCGTCCTCGTCAAAGTTTAGGGTGCTGAGAGCTTCGATCGAATCGTTGTGCGGCTTCGAGGCGACTCGGCAGCATGGTGTCTCTCACGACAAGCGAGGGCGGATCACTCCCATGCGTCAGTCACCGGCCGCGGATCATGCACCTCCGTCTCACTTCGTTTGCCCGCAATCGCTGGTGCCAAGCCACATAGCCGAGCTTGGCTTCCATCGACGAGATCGAGAACCCGAACTAATCTGATCGACCTCCCCAATCACATCGCGGCGTCCCGTGAGCGTGCAGGTTCGCCAGAGGTGGACCCTGAAGCCCCGTCTTGTTCGCTTCTTGCCTGTCTAAGATCCCGGGACCCAGGTCGGGCTACAATCGGGTTCTTCCGCGGCTCGCACCAAGCCGTTCAGGAAGACGCCTGTTCAAACTTCTTTGGATGGTGCTTTGCTCGATCCGGCAACATCGCAATGCCGGTCGTTGCGTTCCATAAGCGGTCGCTGTTGCCGGCAACGTCGGCAATAGCAGTATCCTCCTGCAATAACGCAGAGGCACTTTGCGTGGAACGATGCCGCAGCCCACGCCACATATATAGCCCTCATCTCTTCCCTCTTTCCATCAAGTCAGCCAGCCAACTAAGCTTCCACACTTAAACAGAAACACCTTGATCCCCCACATCCCTCCTCTTCTCAATCTCAAGATGCAGTTCAAGTCGACCTTCGCCGTTCTCGCCCTTGCCGCTGGCTTTGTGCAGGCTGCTCCGCTCCAGGAGCGCGCTGGCTGTTCGTCGTACGTAATCATCAACACTCGCGGTACCAGCGAGCCTCAGGGTCCCTCGGTCGGCTTCCGCACCATGAACACACGCATTCGCTCGGCCGTCTCGGGTGGCTCCGAATACGACACCGTTTACCCAGCTGGAATCGATCAGAATTCGTCCCAGGGTACTGCCAACATTGTGGCCCAGATCAAGGCCGGTCTCGCCCGCAACCCCAACACGTGCTTCCTGCTCGAGGGCTACTCTCAGGGTGCCGCTGCCACCTGCAATGCCCTCCCCCAGCTTACTGGTGCGGCGTTCGATGCCGTCAAGGGTGTCATTCTCATCGGCAACCCTGAACACAAGCCCAACCTCGCTTGCAACGTCGACGGTAACGGCGGCAAGACCACCTTCAGCGCCAGAGGTATCTCGGCTGCTTTCACCCAGGGCGTTCCTTCCAACTGGGTCTCCAAGACACTCGACATCTGCATTTACGGCGACGGCGTCTGCGATACCAGCTCCGGATTCGGAATTACTGCCCAGCACCTTACTTACGGATACAACACCAACGTTCAGACCATGGGCGCCAACTTCGGCATCAAGGCTCTTCAGGGATAAACACATCGTAGCTTCATCCATCTTGATCTCAAGTCGCAGATACGCCTTTCCGATCAGATGATGTACGACTGGACCGGAAGGAAATGCCAGATTACCTTTGCTTTGCTCTCGTTCGTGCTTGCGTGAGTTTTCGATAGGCTCACATATTCGGCGAATGGTGTCGATAGACATCGCTCTAATTTTCGTCCACGCTGCGCGTGTGCATGCTGCCAGCTCAAGGTCTCAAAGCGTGAGGAAGAAAAGAAGACCATATTGGAGTGAAGCGTTGCCACGGATCGACAAGAAGCGCAAGTAGATGTCGTCCGTGTGCAGAAGAGGATGAGCAGCAAGACAGTACATCAAGCATGCGAGTTTGAAAGGCGGCTGGCACCTTCAACCTAGTACTTCTTCGGGAAGATGTTGAATAGCCTGGAAGTACGAATGTAGATTGTCAGCTCAGTCAAGCTCCTTTGAAGTCTGTTGCGAGCAATGCACTTACTTCTTGATTTTTGACCAGGGGCTGGACTTGAGCGGCTTGCTGGGGAACTGTCCCATGGTCTTTTGTGACTGGAGGCGTTCGTATCTGTTGCCTGGCACTGGGGCCGCCAAAGCGGGCTGAGCCAGCATAGAGGCTAGTGCGAACATTGCGACGAGCAGCAGCACAGTGCGAGAAGAGCGAGCGATCTGGACCATGATTGAAGTAATGACTGTGGCTAAGCTGTGGAGATGTAGAGCGATACAAATCGCAACAGGTTGGGCGTGAGGGTCCCTTTATATCCGTTAACCAGGCTCTCAAGATTCCTTCCACTCTGCAGTCCCAGTATAGGCACGGTAGGCTTGAAGGTCATCTCGAACCTCAACACAGTGCAAGCAAACAAATCTTGCGGAACAATAGTCGATGTGGGTGCATTGAGCATCGCCCTATCCGATCCTTGTGGCTGATTGGTCCCGCTGAATTGCATCTATGAGGACGCTATGCTGAACTAATCCGCTCAAACCCATCTCATTGTCGTTCTAGGGAACGCGATCGACCATCATCGACCATCTCAAGCCCAATGCCTCGTATGCTTACAGACCCGTGTTAGCGAATCGGTTTGACATGCACCATGCTCCGATTTTCTTTTTCTTACATCGTTGGTTTTTCGCCGGCATTTTCAGTCCTTTTTTTGCGGGAAAAGCCTCCACATCTGACTTGGCGGGTGGAGGCGCTTTTGGCTGAGCGCACAGACATGGCTAGAAGAGGGCTGAGTCGAGCTGCAGGGTCATGCCTCCCGCCTCCACCATCGTGTCTGACAACAAGAAACAGCCTTGATACTGCCACCCACCGGCAAGGAGCCATGGACCAACCAAGTACCACCGCACAAGCCTCCACGGCGCCCAAGAGCGGCTTCCACCAAGCGGCGTCGTTCGTGGAGCGTGCACTCAGCTTTCGCACCAATGCGCAGCGTTCGTCTGCCCCCACCTCAGGGCCCAATGAAGCAAGCTCATATGCAGCTGCAACGAAGCCCACGATACGCTCAGCTCTTTCAGCCACCGATCTCAAGCAAGTCGACAGCTTTCCTTCCGTCTCGGACGAGCAGATCCATTGGCTGCTACCTGGCGACGACCTTCAAGACGCCAGAGAGTGGGTGCATGCAGCGCTGCAGGAGATGCATCTGAACTTTGACCTGGATCCGAAACTGCTCGGAGAGCGCAGCGATGCAAATCGCGGCAATGCGATTCTCGCTCTTCTTCTCTCGCGCATCGCTGTCAGCTCTTCAGACTCGCCTGGCGACGCGGACGGTAGAGAGCCCGGTCACCTCTCTGGTGCAGTTGTGGACCAGGAAGGTCGGGCAGTGAAAGGGGAACCATCTTCAGAGGCATTCAAGTCAAAGTCAGCTGGAGTGGCCCCACCACGGGAGTACGAGACTCATGACCTGCTCAAAGCGATCGACAAAAAGGACGTCGAGACGATTCTCGCCATCCGCAACGCCAACTTCGACCTGCTGCTCGACTTGTCGCAAGGGGGCAGCAAGGCAAAGACGTCGGCCGCGGCAGCTCAGGCAGGTGGGTCTACCAATACGCCGCTAGGCTATGCCATCTCACTCGGCAAGGGCTGGGAGAGCGTGTCGATTGTTCTGGTGGGCGCGCTGTCAAAGTTCGTAAATCAGCTGCCGGATGATGAGGACGAGTACGAGAATGCGTCTGGATCGGGCGCGATTGGGGCGCAGGTGACCAAGGTCAAGAAGCCCAAGAAGTTGCAGTTAGATCCGAGGACCATGGCGCGACTGCGCAAGGTGCGCGTCAACCTCAAGCTCGCGATTGACCACAGCATCTTTCAGGACCAGACGTCGCTGCTGGCGTCGTATCTGCAGGTGCTCGTCATGTCCGAGGGCTCGCCCTTCCTGCATTCGGCCATCGAGGATGTGGCGCACTGCCTTGCTGCGCGCTACTCTGCTGCGGCGCTAGCAGACGGTGGTGCGGATCCGGTCGCACGCGCCAGGTCCCAAGTGATGCAGTTCGTGACGGACTCGCTGCGCCACAAGACCGACAAGGTCGCAGCGGTGAAGGATTATGTGGCGAATGCACAGTCGGATCTGCTGCTCATGTCGCTGTGGTCGCTGGTCAAGCTCAAAGGTTCGCAGATGGAGGCGGCGCAGAAGAGCGTGGGGTCCGAAAACGAGCTGGTCGACCTGGGCAATCCGCTGCCCATGTACTTTTTCGCACGCGACGACCGCGTCGCATCGCACTTTGTTGCCAGGGTCACCAGCCTGCAGCATGTGACGGGCGATGTCGCTCCAACTTCGCTGGTCAAGGTCGCAATTCGTGTTGCAGAGGCACTTACACAAGGCGCGAGGAGGAAGTCGTCCCACGAACGCCTTCAGATCATAGACGTCGCGCTCAATCCCACCAAACCTCGAACACAGTAGCCGTCAGCTTGTACACATATACCCTCGCCTTCTTTGTTTGAAATGTATGGCGAATTTGTGCCATGATCTAGGTTACAGCGCGGCGTGTTCCGTGCGCGGCAACAGCGAGAGCCATGTCGCGATCCCGCTGCTCGGCCGCCTTTTTCTGGCCATCTCGCTGCTGTTGCGCCAGCTGTTGCACAGCATCGTACTCTGCATGCAACCTGTCCTTTGCAGCTGCGAGTTCGAGCTTGCTGTGCGTGAGGATGCGCGACTGGGATGCGAGCGCGGACTTTTCGGCATCGAGCGCGAGCTCACACAAATTGGACCAGTCGACGTGCCTCCTGCATTTGCGCTTCACCGATGCACAGACGACGGCGTTTGAGGCGCCTGTGTCGTCCAGCTCGCCATCCAGCGGTGCATCGTGGGCGAGCATGCTGCGACCCGGATCAGTGTGCGCCCACGTGTCGAAGTCCGGGTCGTCCCAGTGAAGCCGTTGATCGTACCCGCAGAGCGGACCTGAGCTTGCATCAGCGTCCTTGTTCCGCCCCTTGGCGGATTTCTTCTTCTTGGTTTTGGGGCGCGCCTCGTCCGCCGTCTCTTCGTCCTCGCCTGCATCCGTGGCCTCGGGTGCGGAGGCGGATGGCGCGGCGACAAGCGTGGGGACGCGGTCTGAGACAAGATGCAGAAGCGTGCTGCGCAGGTCGAGCCGGTCGAGCCGCGCGTTGATCTGCGTCTTTTCAAGGTCGACTGCGGCGATCTGGCGCGTGACCAGCCGCAACTGCTCGGCAAGGCCGACGAGACTCGTAGCGGACGAGGCATCGTTCGTCGGCCCTTCCGCATTCGCTGGTGCTGCCTCTGCCGACGCGTCGTTTGCTGCTGCTTGGTCCGTCCCGTTGGCGGTTGGAAGGGATTCTGCGCTGTCAGCACGACGCATGAGCGCGAAGGCTCCCGAAAGACCGAGCCTCTGCACTGCCGCATCTGCAGCGTTATCCAACAACCCGCCCGCGACCACTCGATTCCACTCGCCCTTGGCATCGTAGAAAGCGTCAGTCCTCTGCGTGAGTGCCTCTGTCTTTCTCGCTGCCACGACGCGTGGATCCGCCTCAAACACTGCTGCTGCCTGTTTGTTCTTGTTCACCTTCAGCCCGGCCAGACGTGCCGACAGCGCAAGCACGCCACATCGGTCCGAGCAGTATTTGCTGAACGGCGTCTGCGCAGCATGCCGACATCCTGCGCGCGCACATGCTTCCTTGTACGTTGTGCGTTCCGGCGTGAACTCGTGGCATGGCGGACAGACGAAGCGGTCAACAAGCTCGGCGTCATCCTCGGTAATCTCCATGCATCGGTAGTGGTACCACTGGTCGCATCGGTCGCATGCAATCATGCCGCCTTCGATATCATCCTGCCGCCGCTTGCAGATGCAGTACAGCGCATCGTCCTCCTCTTCCTCTTCTTCGGCGGGTTCAGCAACGGGTGGTGCTTTCTCCTCCGCTTTGACCTTGGATCGACTCGAGGTGGACGATTCAGCATGGGCACCTGTCGATGCCGAAGCCTTCTTCGTGCTGCTAGACTTCTTGCTTTTGCTGGAGGCTGACGTCGTCTTTTTCTTCTTGGGTGCAGGCACGTCTTCAGCTTCGACTGCGGATCCGGTGACGACGTCGACGAGCTGGGACTCGGCCTTGACCGCGACTGGCGTGGTGTCGTGTGCGGGCAGTGAGGCGGATAGCGGCGCTCCTTCTGCCGCCAGCTCGATCTTGATTTCAGGTTCTGTTGTAGCCATTAAGACGACAGCTGGAAGGTCCGAGATTGGTGACTGACGGTCTCCTGTAGTGTGCTGAGCGGTGTTGTCGCGGCTCATCTCGGCTTCGACAGACACCTGGCGGCTGATCTGGGCGGACTTGACCCGCTTTTTGGGCGGTGTCAAGTCCACATCCATCTTTTCGACATCGTCGGCTGTAGAATCAGGTACGACGTCTCTGCCAAAATCGTCGAGTCTCTGCATCGTGAAGATTGCAAGAATGCGTTGGCCAAAGGGATGTGTGTTTGTGGTGAGGTCTGGGAAAGCATAGCTCAGAAGGATAGGTCAGGGTCCAGCCGCATCCCGCTCGCGTTAGCGCGTCGTCGTTCCGAGTTCCGAATTTAGCGACCAACACCACCGAACAACATCCGCACTTTCTACTTCCAGCCCATTCGCCACCACCGACATGGGCATCTCGCTCAAAGTGCAACAGATCGGAAACAGCTCGCAAATCAAGCAAGTAGCATGAAGAGAGCTAACTGACTCGCGCCTCGCTAGGCATGTGGCTACAAAGTCCATTCACAAAGAACCGCTGTCGCACTCGTTATAGTCCTAGTCCGTTGGCGTCCTCCTGGGGGGTGGCCGAAAGAAGAGATTATCGACATCCACCGTATTGGCTTCCCAGATCCGAAAGTCTCCGTGTGCATCGCTCGAGAGGTTGGAATTCTCCGTATCGGACCGCTTGAGCGGCTGGCGCTCAGACGGTCCGCATTCCCGCGTCGCATCGCCTTTGATCTCCTCGTAGGAGCTGGAAAGTGACCGGTCGGCCGGCGCTAGACTCTGCACTGGCTCGTCCAGCCAGCTGGCTTTGGCATCGCCGCTCTGAATGGCGCGTCGCGCTGTTTTGCTTGCAGATCTCCGGCACATTTGGCAGGAGCACTCGGACGTGCTGCAGCTCGTTTTGGAAGTGGCCGGCGCGTCCACCTCCGGGGACTCGTCTTCTGCCTCAAGCTGTGCAATCGCGCGGTCGAGCTCGATTTGATCGCGCTCCTCCTGTGAGACGTCGAGGTCCAGAGCGCCTACTGCGGAAGAGGTGCATGCGTTGGGCTTAGCCCTCATGTTGACTGTCTGGCTTGCATCGAACCAGTTGACGCTCGCTTCTGTACGTCTTGGAGATTTGATGCGGAAACCGTTCTCATTAGATTGTTCCTGAGCGTTGGGCACTCGTGACTTGATTGCTTGGCTCCTTTCGACATCTTTCCCGTCACCGACTCTCAATGCTTGTGTCGTCAGGGTCGCACCTCCTCCGTGCATCGCATCTGCATCCCCGCCGTCCTCTATCCTTGCAGTCTCAGCGTGCACTGGCACGGAGCTCCGACCAATAACGATGGGCTCTTCGACAACGATTCTCCGGCCATTACCGAATGCGTTCGATCCGACGACCTGCGGTGTCGACGCTGCATCGAGTCCTGGTCCGCTGTCGCTGCGCTTGGGGAAGGTGAACTTTGTGTCCGGCATCTTGCTCCTCCGCTGCTGGCCGTTTCGTCGCTTGACCAAGGTCGACAGACCTGTCGCTAACTGTCGAAACAAATTGTGCCGCTGCATCTGAGGCTCATTACGGCCTTCCACGAGGGCAGGGGTGCTTGCCGACATCCTGCGGCTCGTGTATATGCTGGCCTGTTGAGGCTGAGCCACCAAAAATGTCGAGTCACGTCCATCCGGATTCCACAGGCGTTCCACCTTGACTGAGCCCTCGGATGGACGTCGTAGATCCGAGTTGGCCCTCCTGACGCGTCGATTCGTGAGCGTCGTGGCGACGCCCGTGTCAGAAGGATCTAGCAGGCAAGGATTCAGGCGGTCGAAAAACGGAGACCCATGCGAACCTATGCTAGAGCTATGCTGATGGCGCCAAGTCTGCCGCTCTGCATCTAGCTGTCGATTAAGCTCCAGAATCTCAACGGCTTCCAAGAGCTCCACCGACTCTGCCCTTTCCCTGTCTACCGAGAACGTCACTTTCCAAGGATAGGGCGTCGGAATCGGTGGCAAAGGCTTCGTGGCTGCGTGCCCCGACAAGCCAAGCTGATCCTTCGGAGGTACAGGCGGTGGCATGCTAGCATGCAGCTGTAGACGAAAGTCGGTTACTGTCTTCGACGGTGGCAGGGCATCGCTTTTGGATCGCGAGAGACGAGTTCCTTTGCCTGAGGTTCCATTTGGCGCGGTCCGGGTTGTCGGAATAGCTGTTCCGCCCGTGCCACGCCATCGATCCCGCTGCCAGACTCGCTCGGGAGCTGCGTGAATCGAGGTGACCACAGCCGCAGACTTTGATCCCATGCTGCGCGATCGCAGACGAGGTCGCGGAAACATGATCGCCTCGCATGTACTGACAGGTTCCAGGATCTGGTACGAGTATGTTTGCTCTACAGTCACCATGATGCTTCGAGATCCTGATTGTGCGCGCCCGTGTCTGTTGCCGTCTTCTTGCTCCTTTGTACCCTTGTGGATTGCATCAGCATGCTTGTATGTCATGGAAGCGTCTGATAGCGAGCCGATGACCGTGCCGAAGCCCCTTCGAGCTCCGGCAGCGCCTCTTTGAACTTTTGCGGTCGGAAAGCTGGCTACATTGATGCAGCTTTCTTGCGACGAGGGAGCAGTAGTCGGAAAGGTGACGTTGGAACCACGGCTGAAGTAAGACGAGATGGTAGTCGAAGTCTGCGCTGACTGGGTCCGTGAATGAGCTGGAGCATTCGTTGTTGGTCTTGTCGCCCGGGGCCAAGGTACCTCTTTCATCATCTCTATGTGAAGTGCAGGACTCGGGACCATGCGAGGCGGCTGTGTCCGCTCATATGCATCCCTTTTCGACTTGTTGGCATCTTCTGACAATTTCGGTAAGCCGAAGGAATTGAGACCATCTGCTTGCGCCGAATTTGGATGAGACCCCGACTTCGTGGCTGCCAAAGAAGATATTCTTGGCGAGTCATGTCGTTGTTTGTTGCGACACGATGTTGGCGAGCCGGGACTGTGAGTTTGGCGGTGTGCTTGGTCGGGAATAGCCCCACGACTAGTGCTTACGGTCGTAGGCGCCTTCTCGGCGGGCTTTTCGGGGCGACGCTCTTGTCCAGATGCTGCCGAAGCCACACCTTCGTCGCAGGCGGAAGTTTCTCCCGGACCTTCGGCGATTCCATCTGGTCCGGTTGCTTTCCCGTCACATACTCTAGAGACCGGTATACCAGGCGGCCGTGGAGGAGGTGGCGGAAACTCTGAAGCTTTCGGAGTTTTCTTGCGAGGCTGAGCCTCGGATGCGGCCACCGCATCGATAGCGAATGTGCCCAAGGTTGAGGCACTGTCGAGTCCAGAAATCCAGCTGTCGCGCCCGGCAAGCATGTCCCTGCTCATGCGTTTGCCGCACGCACCGGCGAGGGCATCGTGATCAGGGTGTTCGAACGCCATACTGTTTTCATTAGCAGGCGAGCCTGAGCCAGCTGACGTTGAAAGCGGCAGCTGTCCAAGACTTAGAGGTGATGCTGCGGTGACTTGACTGGTTGTGCCGGTATCGAGCTCAGATGTTGAAAGAATGGCCCTGCCTTGCGGACCGAAAGGGGACCTTTTCACCTCTTCCCGCGCGAGAGCGCTATCTGATGGTACTCAGGATGACAAGTGGTGGTGGTGGTGAGCAGGCGTGTAGACTCTACTACCCCGGCAACTTAGCCGTCGCCACAGGAGATCAGTAGCTGCGTGTTGTGGCTGAGATGAAGTGGGAGCGACGGGATGCATACAAAGCCTTCAAGGGCGCCAGCCCCTTGTGTACCTGCCTTCATTTGCCAACTGAGCGCCACTTTCGCATATCTTGGAGAGGTGGCGGCTCAGCCCACCACATGAGATATGGCGACGAGTGTCTTACTTGTCCTCGGCGGTTACGACCGAGTAAGACAAAAAGGCAGCTTCAGGGCGGATCAAATCAGCCGCGCCGACGACGGACGATTGTGTTGAGGTGTCGTAGCTCTGATGCAGTATCAGTACGACACTTACGGCCGTGGGCGCTGACAGAGCCGCTTCGAGTCATACCTAACACCATGAAGCGCCATGCGGTTATCAGATATGCACTGCCAGTGCTTCAACCCAGGAGGCGCTCAGGGGATGTGACTGCAAGGACCTTATTTGAGGGGGCGCGGGCTCCTCTATTAAAGCCTGTAACTCCTTCTTGCCTGCCAGCTCTTTCAATAGATGAGCCCATCAAAGTCGTCGCTTGGTCACGAAGTAGAACGGTTAGAAATATACCCGTCGAGCATTTTCCAGTGGTGTCTGGTGATCGATGCAACGGAGGCCATCCTCATCGAAAGGCAGCTTGCACGCCGTTGCGTGAAGGCGCGGCAACAAGCGCCCAACAGCGAGAACGCCACAGCACACGGCAATTGATTGCCTGACCACCAACCAGGCAGGGCTTGCATGCTCCCGCGTCCCGGGCAGCTCCGGCGAAGCCAGCGCCTGTGGCCGAAGCGCGGTCCAAGCGACGATGCTGCGCCCGACGCGCTTCACTTCATTTCGGCTGTCCCGCTCGCTACTCTGTCGATCATTTCCAAGCAAGTGTTGGACTCCCGCGGCCGAGACGGACTCTATCCGTTACCGAAGCACAGCCCCTGTGCCTCACAGCTTTGCGGCTCGAGAAGGCTGTGAGTGTTGAAAGCAAATTGTTGGCTGCGTTGCGCGCTTGGGCCGGCAGCACGTTCGGCTCTTCCACCCTGCGATCGGAAAATCCTTTTTTGACACGTCTCAGATCCCGCTGCCCGCCTTCCCCCGCCTCGTCTGCTCAAAACCGCAGATTTATCCGAGCTGCATCCGTCTCTTACTTCCTTGCACCATCGCTGGTTTACGCTGATCGACCTTCTGAGCACATCAGATGCTTACTTGCAAGCTTACATGTATAGAGATCAACGAGCTCCCTTGTCGACTCGCCGGGAGAACCCGGTCATAACTGGCGGATCCGCGGAAGCTCGCCCCCGCGCCGGGACGTTCCCGAGGAGGCACAGGCATTGAGTGGGCGCCTGAAAGGATCAGTCGATATTGGCAGACGACGGTCGAGCTTCCTTAAAAATGAAAGGAAGATCCAGCTTCTGGCCGCTTGAGCCTCCCTTCGAGGAGATCCTGGTGGGTTATCGTGCCATGAGCTTGAGGTGTGACGTCAAAGTCAGCCCTGTCAGCCTTTGCTCGTCATCCTCGATTGATGAGAGGTCAACGTGTAGCGCACGAAGCGCAACAATGGACTAGTCGGAATCTCAACGGATCTGCAAGGTGAAGGGCACCGTGCTCTCGATTCCCGTGGCACAGAAGGCCCAAGCTGACATATCTCTCGAGCCGCTCTTGCTTTCTGCCTTCCGCTGCTGCATTGGAGGGAGCGGCGGGTCGGATCATCCGCGGGCTTCAGCGAGGTATGTCTGGTCCGTCCAGATTGGTGCATAATAGGCACATGCACTTATATGGCAGGCAAGCTGGCTTCTCGACGCAGCGAGAACCGCGTGGCTCCTGGCTGGTAAGCGGGAGGCCGAGATTTCGCGCAAGGTCCTCGTAAAGCCTAATTGGCTCCGATCGCGGTCATAGCGCTGCATATCCGTGTGCAGCAGCAATCACTGAGTCGATATGAAGCTGGTATCCGAGCTCGACTTTCTGATATCGCGTGCCCCTGTAGCTGAGCCGACCGGAGATCCTGAAAGGTGCCTTTCGGCACTCCACAGTGGGTCCGGCCCGCTTCTAGTATGGTCCTTTCAGACTAGAGCCCATTAGCTTGACGCTGGTCCGTGACCCGCAAGCATACTCGTCTCAAGGGGACGGCTGCTCGCTGCGAGCACTTCCGCATTCCTTGTCGCGACAGTTTCCTTCGTCTCTATACCATTGCTTCGATTCCTGTGCACTTTGCTCGACGATCTCGGAATGTCAGAGATCAGCTACCTGACCAAATCCGAGTCTGAGTCACCTCAGACTCCATCCGTATCGGTCGAACACTCTTCTGGACAAGCTTCAAAGGCAGAAACAAACGATCACCGAAATTTGTCTGTCCAAAGCAACAGCAGCGACGACACTGTGGACACATGTCCACTCGACGGTTCGTAGGCTGTGTTTGTCGCTCGGAATTGTCGACGTCTAGAATATGCGAGTACTGACATTTTCAATCCCTTCTTTGCCTATAGACTCGCTGGACCTTTCTCATCGAATGAGCGTGGATACTGTATTCTCACAAGCTTCATCGTTCAGCGATGTCACGATCGCGCCGGCGCTCAAGACACCCTTTGCACTAGCATTCGAAGAAGTCGCTTCCCTATGTCGCACACTCAGCACGACCCCTTCCTTGGAGTCAGAATCGACGGATACGAGTCTGGGCTCGCCTCTGAGCTCTCCGCCCATGCCTCCTAAGCGGCCCCCTCGCCTGCACCGACCGCCAAGGGCGACTTTGGCAGATCGACAAGACGCTGCCATGGACCTGGATCGCTATGGAACTTTCTTTACAAGATTCGAGAATCCGACCTCTCCTATCGAGTCTACGCATGGCTGTAGTAGAGGGGACAGCATCTGTCTCGATCCAGACCTGGCGACTGAGATTGCCAAGAAGGTTCTGGCAGCGGAAGAGCAAGCCCTGCAGCAAGCCAACACTGTTCCGCTTGCGACAAGACAGTCGGTTGCGCCATCGCCGCCAACGTCTCTCCTTTTCTCCGAAGTGACGCAAAGCAAAGGCGATGGGAAGTACTGGATGAACGCTGCATCTACGTCCATGCATGCCTCGACCAGCTCTCTGGGTACTCTAAGGCATTCTGCGTCCCGAGTCTCGCTAGCTTCAGCGTTTAGCAACAGTAGCGATGAAGGCGGCAGCACCAGCGGGACGCACGAAACAGCTACTCACAGAAGGAGACATGCACCCCGAGCTCAAAAAAGCAAGGCTCTAATCAGCCGAGCGTTCAAGAAGCTCGGCACCAACCGGGTCGTCTCCGACCTAGGCCAGTCGCGATCACAAGACGATCTTGCGGATTGGAGCAGAAGAGACATGTGCTCAAGCCCGGCGTTATCCTTTCTCTCTGCAACGAGCTCGCCGGACATCAGATCGAGACGTATCTCTTCGGAGTCGGATGTGCCAAGTGCAGGGTCCTGCTCTCGTGCCTCGACTCCGACACAATACTCGTCTCCGCTGTTCGGAAGGCATCGACTGGCGCAGCAAGTTGCGTTCGAAGAGACGGAAGAGCTGATGGATGTGTCTGTCACAGCATCGCCGAGGATGGCGCCAGACGGCTATTTCGACACCATGGTAGACAGCCACGTGCACCTTCCTTCTTACCATCGTGGCCTCCGCAAGCAGATGTATCCGCCGCGGGTTCGATACGAGCTGCGCGACACGCCCAGCCCTGTGGCGTCGCCACAGATGCAACAGCAACAGCTGCCATCTCCGCACGCTTCGCCCTCGCAATGGACGACGAGGCTCGCGGGGATGCATTCACAGTCTTTCGAACCGGTCCGAGCAGGCAGCCCCCGATTGGACTTTGCTGGCCCTCGCCGCTTTGGTGCAGTCTGAGCCCGTGCTGTACGATCCGGACTTTCATACACATAGCATCACACTCCTTTAGTTCTTGAGAACCTTTCTTGTACAACACCTCTGGATAGTGAGGCCGAGACTGCCGTTCCGAAGAGGGGTACACGAAAGATGCGGCGAAGGCTTCCAGGCTCTGTATCGGGCCATCTGTCATGTTGCGCTACTCTGCCGCTCTTTCACGCTCCTTCGCCTTGTTTATGCGGTGCGAAGGGTTTTTGCGCCGGCGCGTTGGAGAGTCGCATTGATTTCGCTGAGAGACCCGCTTTGCCATCAAGGCCATATTTGAATGCGACTGTGGGGTGCCGAGCTTTTGGATTGAGTTGGAATTTTTGGGGAGAGCCAACCTGCAACTGTCGCGTCGGTGGGCGAGAGGAGCGTGCGTGAGTGGGGAAGGCGTGAAATCGGCTCTTCGGCGCCTCCGGTCAGCTCGGCAAGCAGCACAAACCCACGGCCTCAGGTTGCCGGACGTGTTCGGCGTGGACCCGGAGGCAGAGCTTGTGGGTTGCTCCAAAGTCACACAACAGGGCACGGTCGTTCCGACCATCACTTCTTCCGCTGCCCCATCGGCTCGCATCCTCTTTACCTTTCAACAACCATCCCGGCACCATCAAGCAGTCTACCTCTCGCGCGTCTCGGCCCGCCGCCACGCCTACACGCAACCCATTCGCTGCTACAACTGCATCCACCGAACACACAGGACACAGCGCGTCGCCCGACCCAGATCACAGCAATAGCCTTTCGTCAACATGTCGAAACCCGCACCGGCTGCCTCGGCACTTCGCCGACCAACACCGCGCAAGCTCAACCCCACCGATAAGATCCTCGGCTGCTTCTCCAATGTCGAGCCTTCGCCACGTCTCGATCACATGATCCGCTATCTCTCGACGTGGTCCGGCACCGACAAGGCGCTCATGCTTACCCAGTACTCGTCGAAGCTCGTCATTGTGTTGCTCAACCTCCAATACGCCTTGCGGCTGCGCATGCTCGGCATCAAATCTATCAAGTCCTCTTCGGCAGCTCAGAGGGTGCAGAAGCTGAGCGCGCTCATCAGCGATGCCAGGATCCTCTACCGCATCTGGGGTATCTTGCCTATCTTCAAGTGGATGATCGGTCTTGAGCGCGCGCCGCCTCCGACACGTCTGCTGCACAACATCGAGCGCATCCAGGGCTGGTCGATGCTCGCCTACTGCCCGATGGAGGCTCTCGCCTACCTCGGCAGCCACGGCGTCCTCCCCGTCCCTGCTGCCATTCAGAACTCCTTCTGGCTCTGGGGCTCGCGCTTCTGGGCGCTCTACGTCGGCCTCCAGCTGCTCCACCTCGTTGAGGACAACCGCCTGCTACGCCTCCGTGCCAAGGCCCTCGAGCGCTCTCGCGGCCACCCGACTCCCAATAAGATTCAGCTCAAGCCCAACGGGCTCGTCGCCGACGCGTCGACACCGTCGGAGAAGTCAGGCTCGGCCTCTCAAGAGCAGGTCATCACCCGCAGGATGTGGGACGAGCTGGACGACCGCAAAGCGGCCATCCTCAACGAGCTCTGGGTCAACCTCGGCTACCTGCCTCTCACCATCCACTGGTCGTGCGCGACGGGCATCATCTCCGACGGCTGGGTCGGCCTCTTTGGCACCATTGCCGCCATGGCCGGTCTGCGATCTGGCTGGAAGAACTCGGCCGCTCCTCCAGTGCCACCTTCCGCCTGATCCCTGCCACCCTATACCAAAAACCATTACCGAAAATAGACAACTTATACGTAACGCGTCTGGAGCAAGGCGATGTGCGCTGGGTATATTGTGGTCGTGTGAGCTGTTCAGTGACGTTTTGAGGTGGCTTTCGGTCTCGCTTCGGCGGGGTCACGGGAGCGCCGATGTCGATCAGATGTGCCGTGGTGGGAAGATGACGAGCGGCCGTATTTAGATCGGCTCTGTGTGGATTGATCAAGCCTGGCTTGTTTGTCGGCCTGCGCTGTCTTCCTCGAGTCGTCAGAAGCGGACGTTGATGAGGAGACAAAATCGATCGTCCTTTTGCCCTTTGCGTTGATCTTGGCCTCTCGTGCGGCGAAAGCCTCTTGTGCTTGCGTGTTGGATGCCGCTATTGGATCGACTTCGATGAGCATTTCTTCCGAGAAGGGGAACACGCTTCGCCATCCCGGCTCGGGTCGAGCCGTGTCGAGGAAAGGCAAGTTGGACGCTGCTTCGTCGATACCCAGCATAGAGACAAGACCGGAATAGAGGTGAGGATTTTTGAAAGCGTGCGTCTCCATGAGCGACTTGTTGAAGTGCATCCCCTGCCGCTTGAGTTCCAGAAACCGCTCAAGCTTCGCGGCGATGTCCGGGTCGACAGGGATCACCTCCTCGTCGGTCGAACAGCGCAAGAAAGTGCGCGGATCGAGGCTCTGCCCCCACAGCGCTCGACTGCTGGAAGAAGATGCTGCGGAAGACTCGAATGCAGGCTGCGGTGGCGGAAGAAGGTTGGGAAGAGCCTGTAAATTTTGCGGATCGCTGACTTCCGCCAGAGTGTGCGGAGCAAAGCTGTCGATAATGCGTTCTTGCGTTCCTCGGAAGCAGCCAAGGGGAACTGAAGCCGGTGGGTGATCCGAGTAGCGCGCGAAGGTATCAAGGTACTCTGCGGTCTGGTCGTCATTCCTTGCTGCGGCTTCTTTACCGTTTACAGCTGCGTAAGATCCGTTCACCGCCCTCTCTGGTCCTTCCACCATATTCGATCGCTCATCAGCCCCTTTCGTGGCACCTAGTGGACCGGACGTGCCTGCTGCAGCTCAGCCAGTGTCAAGCCGATACACAGATGTGAGTCATGGTAGGAAGAACGCCTGGTCGCGAAGGGCGCCGAGCTGTTGGACTCAGTCCGCAAATGTGGAGGCGAATTTTGCTCTATGTTAGGCCACCGCTTCTTTCGAGCACAAGTCACGTGAAATCGAGGGCTGGAAGAAAAGTTGGAGGCCCCTCCCGTCCTAAAGCTTCCGACACCATCAGACCCATCATCCTATCTCATCTTGGTCAACGTCTGCAGCTTCAAGGCGCCTCCTGCGGTCCTCCTTTGCCTCGAATTCTTGCTGTATTGCGGCTCATCGCTCCCTTGGCTCGATACTGGTCACCCACTTGCGGCACACTGCCCCTCGACCTCGCTTATAAGATGTTTGCAACAACATCACGATTCATGGCGGCCTTCGCCAGGCCGAGCCTCTTCGCCCTTCGCTCGCCCTTGACACCAGCGGGACCCTCCTCTCTTTCGAGATCAATCAATGCCGCACGAATGTTCTCATCATCTCGGATCGCCGAAGCGAGCCCGCGCAAGAAGCACCTCGCACAGCACGGCAGCGGCGGCAAGCTCAAGACGCACACCGGCACCAAGAAGCGATGGACGCCCCTCGGCAGCGGTAGCGGCAAGGCGTACCAGCTCGACTTCAAGCGCGGACTGGCAGGAAAGCGACACTTGAACTCGCACATGTCCAGAGACCGCCTCAACGGCCTCGGTGGCACCGTCCTCAGCCCGCGAGGCAGGATCAACAGGACGCTCAGGAGGCTGCTAGGCCCCAGTCTCTGAATCATCGACCACTTCGCAGCGATCTTCACGCATGCAAGCATCAGGGATGATGGAGTCATAACCGGACGCGCGATACATGGGATGTCGTCCGCCCGGTGCGAATCGTCTCCGCGAATATCCGACAAAGTCACACGGCTGTCATCACCCTAATCACGAACTCTACACTCGAGGTCTAGACCGACACAGCTCGAGCTTCCCACAGATCCGCACCCGCACGAGGTACCTCTGATGCCTCACTACATTTGGCAACCCGAGCCGCACCACATGTACACTATTACGAAGCAATAGCATTGATCCTACCATTTTCTCGACATCCCTTGCGTGACTGCCACAAGTGGACGGTGAAGATGATTGTAAGGACACACGGTCTGACCCGGATGCGTTGCCAGTGCGGATGTCGGCGCTGATGGTAGTGCTTCCAAGTGCGGGAGGAGCAAGGCTCGTCTCCGTCGTGGCACGGCGACCTGACACGAGATTGAGTTTCGAGCAAAGCTTGTTTCAAGCGAAGTGCCCATGGTACGGTGGCATCGGAACAAATTCGGCTCACCGTCGCTTCGAGCAGCGAATAGGAGACAAGCAGGAGCGTGTCGACGTGCATCGCCTGCCAAAGTTCGGAGGATCGTGCATGCGGAAGTCGGTGCGGAACCAGCGTCTAGACCATCGTCGGAACATCGTCGTAGCTGCCGCAGCGCGTCCGCACCTCACACATGTTCCGCAACTCCAACACCTGCGGGAGCACCAAGTGCGGAAGCGGGCGTCGTTGACCTCGAGCTTTCGCTATACGGTGAGCTCTTGGAGGTGCGGGAAGCAGATCGACGTCGAAGAGATATAAGGCGGTCTCCTAGCGAGCACTCGCTATCCCCCTTCCTCACCCGACTTCCCACCTCTCATCCACACCTCACACATACACCTCTCAGCAACGACACCTCTATCTGTACCTTACAGGTCCTCACGAGGACGTCAGCAGAATCTTCCGCAACTCGACCAACACCGTCTCGCTCCCGCATCTCCAAGTCTCCGATCCGTTCCGACCCTGCACGAAGCAGACTCTGAAGCTTCGTCATCACGATCGCTCCGTGCTCCTGTTCCCAGACCGTATCAGCAAAACAGCATCCGACAAAAAAACCGAAAACCTCAGCAACAAAAAAAATCGACTCGGCTTCCACAATGATCTTCGAGGGCATCGGCATCGATCTCCACTTCCTCTTCGAGGGCCACTCCAACTCGCGCGAGGTGGCCGAAATCTTCCAGCACTATCAACATGCTGATCCGAGGCCTGTTCCGGAACGCTCCACCCGGCTCGGCCTCTTTCGCGTTCAGGAGAACACTCGCGTGGTTACCGATTACGGCGAGCAGTCCATGGGCAACTCCCGCGTAGATGCGCTCACGTTCCAGGTGACGCATGATAGCAAGGCTCGCCACAACTTGATCCGCGTCTGGCGCCATTCTGACGAGCAATCCATCGCCGACGAATCGAAGTGCGACTACGTGACATTCCGCGCGCTCAGCCGCGACAACGGCACTGGCGAAGCAAGGGTGCTTTGCGAGGCCCGACCGATCGAGTTCTCTCACCGTCACAAATCGCTTTGGGTCGATGCCGGCCTTGTCTACGAGGTGCCCGAGTGCGATATCGAGGTCCTCGGTAAGTCTTAGACCCATGACACCGCTGCCTTCTTCATTCTGGTGCATTCGCGTACTGACGGCGTCTTCTCCCCACGTGTTTACCGTTGGACCGCTTTTAGTTGAGAGGCCGGCCCTGAAGCAGAACGTTACCGTCAGGTTTGTCTACCAGTCCCAGGACGATGCGACGATTCCAACCCCATTCCCAGGCGTCCCGCTGTCCGACGATGGCCTTTCGTACCGAGACGACGCGAGCAACTTCGAGGTAGGCAGCCAGGCAGATCGCCAGCTGCGCCAGTACATCGACGCCTTCATCTCCCGTAGGAACCTGGCCAGCGGCGGCTTCCGCATTGCCGGCCAAAGCAACAACGTCGACGGAGGTGAAGATGCACGCAACGCGGGATCACTCAGCGCTCCTGCGACTCAGACTTCGAACGCGTCCTCGGCAGCAGGCTCCGCCCTCCTGAACCACGATCTCTTTGGTCCTGACTTGTCCCGTCGAGCAGCGTCGATGAACCCGGAGAACGCTCCTGATCATGCAGTCGCTCAGTCAGGCGCAGGTCCGTCGGGCCGCAACTTCCAGCTACCCAGCGACGCTTCGTTCTTCGCGCCTACCAGCCCTCGTGGATGGACCGGTGCTTGGAACCGCATCACCAGCATCGCCAATCACATTGCGCCGTCGCGCGCAGCCTCACTTCCTCCCGCCGGGCCTTCTGCCCAGACTGGCTCGGATGCGCTCCAGCCTGTCCCTGCCCTGGCTTCCCTTAACGAAGAGGCTGTGATGGGGGCTTCGGCCAACGAAGGTCGTGTCCAGGATTCTATGGATGGTAACAACGCTCAGGCCATCGAATCGCAAGACATGGATGTTGGAGGACAAGACATCCAACATGGACTCGAGCAGCTGCTTGACGGAATCGACTCGATCCTCGGAGATGCGATCATCAACATGAACCCGCACGACACGATCAACAGCTACGGTCTGCCTGCTCCTTCCGGCGTTATTGGCGATGCAACGGCCTCCAGCAACGATACGGACATGGCAATCAGCAGCGCTCCCGAACAGGTGCCGGTAGCGCAGGGAGACCAGACTTCTCGCGCCAACGAGGACGGTACTGCCGCCGAGCACCAGATCACGTCGTCCGACGAAAGCCCTGAGCAGACCGCTGCTCATACTCTCCTGACGATCTCGGATGCCCTCGAGGGACAGAGCGCTGCCACCGATAGGCCTGCGGTCTCCAACGCGCAGGACGTCGATATGGAGGACGGCGAAGCTGCTTCGAATGGCATCCGCCCTGACACGCATGGAGATACCTCTGCCGAGGGAGTCATTCAGGCGGAGAACAACATCAGCATGACCGAAGATCTGCAAGACGACTTCACCATCGTCTCCTGCACCCGACGCACCGACGCCCAAGCAGGCGGAGCAGCACCTTCCGCAGCCCCCGACCATGACGACAACGAGTCCGTGGCTGAATCCGACGTGCCCCTCGCCAGCCGCACTGGGCTCTTGACCGTCGAGGCGCTACAGGCGATCCAGGAGCTAGCTCTTGTTCCTTCTCGTGCAGGCAGTGCGCGTGGACCGCCGAGCGATGCAAGTGGAACGATCGCGCTGCGTCGACGCGGACGTCACTCTCAAAGCCCGGCGCTCTCGTCCTCCTCGCGCTCGCTTCGAGGCTTCAATCCCACCACGGACCGCTTGGACCAGATCTACAACTACCTGATGGCAAAGGTGAAGGAGGACGAACACCAGGATTCGGTCAGGTGCAACGCGATGGTGGACGAGCGTACGCTGAAGAAGAAGGAGCTCGAGGCGGCGCGCATGCGCATTCAGGTCGAGAGAGAACGATTCGAAGCCCAGTACGAGGTGGCGCACAATCAGCTCGATCTCAAGCGCGACACGATGCGCCTGCTGCGTGCGCAGTACAAGGGCCAGGCAGGCTTTTCGCGCTTCTTGACCAAGATCGGCGTGGGGTCGCGCGCGGGTAGCGATCGACGCAGCCGTAGCCGCAGCCGCGACCGCGAGACGACGCCGCGAGCCATCGTCTCACGAGCTGCAAGTCGTCAGGCCACCCCAAGCATCGTTCGCGCCACTAAGCCCGAGCCGATCGACCTGACTGGCGGCGACGATCTGCTTGCCAGCCCTGGCGTGCGCGTGGGACGTCGCGCAGCATCCATTGCGCGCAGCGTGGGCGGCACCCTCGCTTCGCAGCAAACGCAGTCGGTCATCAAGGTCGGCGATGTGAGCGACCTCATGCAGCCACCTGCGGTCGATTCCAAGCGCTCGGGAAGTGTGGCGGCCAGTGCAAGTGGAAGTCAGCATCGCTCGAAGCACGGTGGTGGAGCCCGCAACCAGGTTGGCGAGTGGCGTCACTCGGTCCACGCTTCGCCTCGCACCAGCCGAGCACCTACGCCGGCGGCCGCATCTCAGGTCTCTACGTCGCGCGGTCCGAGCGGCAGCATCGACGATCCGATCGACCTGTCGGGCAGCCGACGCCAGGCGCGATCCAATGGCACGATCGTGCTCGACTCGGGTTCTAGGCGCGGGGGTTCCTCGCGTGCGTCCAGCATCGTGCCTCCTGACGCCCCGCTGTTTTCGCCTGCCCGCAGCGTGCGCGAGTCCTCCGCAGCCACTACCATCACCACGCTCTTCTAGATTGTGTCTTTCACCATGGCGCCCACTCCTCTCGTAGCGTCGCCCTATCCACTCAGATGCTGCGCATCGTCTCTTTCTCCTCGACATTGATGGATCTGCCAATGACAGAGGCGATGGCACACACTCGGCCGCTATCGCGACCGCCATACACTCTTGCGGGACGCATAAACAGGCACCGATATCCGCCCGACGCAACTTGCTCGTCCCTCTTCGCTCTACTCACAACGGCAACGGCGCGCGTCTCCCTTAACGCCACCTTTTTTCCGCCTCTACACATCGATCACGGCGTAGATGGCCCCGGTAGGCCTCCTCCTCCGACCAACGCACGCTGTACATCTCCTCACCAAGCTCACTCGCATGGCCGCTGACCACAAGCAGGACGGCCCGCTCATCGCTGTCTCCGCAGCCCATCGCCTCGCACGCTATCCTCCATTCACGGCGATCAAATTTGGCGTCCCCCCTCCCCTTCCCCTCACGTCGATCTCACCCACGCATTCACACTTGAGTAGTGATGATCGCAAGCAATGGCATCTGATTCGACGTGTTCCTCTGCGCATCATTGTGCTATGCCGGTCTGCGCAGACTCGACCTAAGATCCGCGGGAAGTGTCTGACAGAGTCTATCGAGCTGTTGCATGAGTTTTGCCTTTTGATCCCTGAGCCTCTTCTCCGTCGTGTTGCCGACAACAGCTTTATTCGGCGTCGCAGTTCCGTCCTTGGCAGGCTTATCTGTTCTCCATCTGCTGCCTGGTCCGGGTTCGGTTGGGGTGGTGAGCTGGACGTCTACGAGGCGGATTTCTTCGACGAGGCGGGAGTACAGATCGATGGTTTCGATCTCGCCACGGGTGCTGCCGAACGCAGTCACATCGCCCTGCATCAGACTCGCAATGTACCGCCTTCGTTGTTCCTCCTCTGCGGCTGCAACGCGCGAGTGCAGCCAGAGGGAGAAGTTCGGACACCGCAGGAAGTCGACATACACACTCTGGCGGACACTCGCACCCGTTGGCAACGAGCGCGATCGAATCGCCAGCGGCGTCCCGTGCGCCTTGAGCGACGCGAGGAAATCCGTCGTGTTAAACGGTCGGATCTTGGGCACTTCCGATGGCGATCCCAGGTCAAACGACGCCGGCACCAAAGATGCCACGTACCGATTCAACGGCGCCAGGAATCGCTCCGTCAAATCGGCAAAGTACCGTCGCATCGTCACGTTCGCCGCCTGACACGCTGCCTGCACCGCCTCATCCCCACCACCACTCTTAGCTGCCGCAGCAGCAAGGTCCTGTAACCGCTTGAGCAGCTGTCGATCCTTACTTATCCGCCTCTTACGCTTGGTCGTAAAGCCAGGAATATGGTCCGGTCCTCCTCCACCCGCTCCATGCCCACCACCAATCCCACCTCCAACAGTCGGCCCCTTCTTCGCCCCGCCCGCACTGCCGTTGGGATTGTGCTTGAACGTGATCAGCTTCACCGCCGCCTTGCCCACACGGAGCACGTGCGGCCAATGCGCACACGCCGTGGCGAAGAACGGGTTGGTGGCAGCAATGAGCGTGCCTGCCTGCGGCTTGTTCTTGGTGACGAGCGTGCGGAAGTCGTAGTCGTGGATATGAAAGTACGGCCGAAAGTCGCCCGCATACGGGATGGGCCGGATCAGGTCCAGCATGTGCCACACTGCTTCGCTGGCGATCTTGGGCTCGGGCGCGATGACCAGGATGGGCTCGGCGAGCAGCACGCACTCCCACAGCAGCCACAGATCGCCGAGCGCCTCCTTGAATGTGTCGAATAGGCTCGTGGCGGGTACGCTCGCGAGCAGCGGGCCCTCGGGCCCGATCAGCGGTTCGGGTAATTCTCGGTTTCCGGAGGCCTGGCGCGAGCGCGAGCGGATGGTCATCGTCGCCGTGTTGCGGAAGCCGCCGGGAGCCGATTGCGATGCAGCCATGGGCGCCGATTCGGCCGACGGCGAGTTCTGAGGCTGCTGGCCGAATGGAATCGCCGCGGTCAGAATGGATCCGAGCAGTGGAAGCGTTAGGATGGTGCCAGGTTGAGGCGCCGGCCACGCCATGATATCGTGCGCAAACGCCTCGAACATCGACATGCCATGCTCAAAGTAGAGTGGGCCGAGCCGCGCCACGACTTCGCTGAACAGACCCACGAGCGGCAGGTGCGAGAGGATGACGACTGACTTCTGGAAGTAGCCACGTCGGTTGGTGGGGTCGCGCTTCTGACGGAAGAAGACGTAGCCGTAGATGTAGCTGCTGCTGGTGCTGTTGCCGACGCGCTTGGGCAGCACCTCGCTTCCTGGCGCGCTTCCCGGCGCCGAGCCAGAAGCGATCATACTGCCGCCTGGCGAGGCGTTGGATGCCGTGCCTACCGAGGCGCTACCCGATCTCGCGGCCGATGCAGCTTCGCCGTCGTCATCCGCCGAGGCCGAGCTCATACTGTGGGTGCTGCTGTGACGGTCGTGCGAAAAGTGGCGAGCCATGGCGCTCGAGTTGGACGAAAAAAGCTTCTGCGTGAGCCGCTCGTGGAACGATGTTGTCGATGGCAAGCCGCCCGCCGGTCCCGCTGCAGCGCCCTGCAAATTCGCATCCGACGTCTGCCTCGACAGGCCATGACTGGACGTGGCCGACGATGCAGACGAGTCCCTGAAGCCAGCCTCGGCGGGCGAAGTCGGGCTAGTCGGTACGGACAGGTTGCTTGCCGGTGGCTTCTTGCCTGCCTTGGCGAGCGCATTCTGCAGCGCCGCCTTGTTCATGGACGGCCGTGGCGTTTCCTCGTCCGCTGCGGTCGCTGCTGGTTGCAAGGCGTCTCCGATGCTCTTGATCGTCGGCGGCTCTGACCCGGACGAGTCGAGGGGCACCTCGCGCACTCGCCACGAGAACACGAGCGAGCCATCATCAAAGATGGAGGTGTCGGGGAACGACGAGAATGCGATGTTGTCGCGCTCCTCTCTGCTGATGCCGAGCGGCGGGTAGAGAAACTCGAGGTCCGGACCCAGCTCGAGGTCAAAGTTGACACAGCCCACGGAGAGCACCCAGCGCTGCATGGCTTCGCGGTCCAGCTTGAGCGAGCTGGCGGGCGTCGAAGTTCCGGGCGAGTGTGTTGAAACCGAGGCTGCTGGTGATGCGCTGGGGCGAGCTGTCTTGCTGGCGCTCGAACCGGGCCGCGATGACTTTTGGCCGTTCTGCCTGCGTGGGTCGGACGAGCTAGATGCTGGCGCAGCAGCCGAGCCTGTCGGGACGGGAAAGGTGGATGTGCGAGGCGAGGACGCGTGGAGCGAGGTTCTTCTGCTAGGCACGTTGTAGCGGCCGGTGGTGCTGGATTCGGAGGTGCGTGGCGAGTCGAGGTCGAGAAAGCTGGTCATGGACGGGGACGACGGGGCCACACCCGACGGCGCGTAGGCGTCTACGCCGAGATCACCGTAGCCGGCGCCAACCGAGAGGCGCTTGGAAGCGTCGCGGAAGGAAGCGTTGCGTGGCGGAGCGTGCGGACCTCCCTCGCCGACGGGCAGGCGATCCTGAGGTGGTGGCAAGCCGGAGCGTCTGCTGCGTCGCGAGGAGCGAGCCAGGGCGACCGAGCGCGGGTCCGAGTCGTGTGCGTTGGACGAGGATCCTGTGTCGAGATCGGCGTCCAGTTCCTGTTCGAGGCTCACCGCGTGCTTATCGGCAGACACGTGCGAGGCGAGCGAACGCGAGGTGGGGAGGCGCGCCTGTGTGATGGTGGAGACCGACGCGATGCTCTGCTGCGAGACGGAGGCGGGTGGGGCGTTTGGCGGCGTGGAGGAGCTGGTGACAGCTTGGAGAGGTGCTGCGGAGGCCAGCTCGATGGCTGGGGACGGTGCAGGTGGGTTGCGGTGCGCTCGGTCCGAGGCCGGGCTCTCTGCGGCCGAGGTGTAGGCGTCGCTGGAGGAGGAGTGGCTGTTGGTATGCAGATGCTGCCTGTTGCGGTGGGAGACGGGAAGGGTGGAAGGTGGAGACGTGGCTGGTGCAAGGTCGGAGCGGAATGTGTTAGGTTGGCCAAGCTCGTCCTCGAGCGAGAGGGATGCGAAGCCAGAGGAAGGGGCTGATGAAGCTGCGTTTGGCGTGAGGGCCGGCTGGAGCTGCACGCCGGGGCTTGATGCAGATGAATGCGTGAACGGCGATGTGGTAGCAGGAGGTTCGGCAGGCGGTGTTCCTGGGTAGGCGGGGATGGCGGTCAGCGCGGCTGCGCGCGCATCGGCATGGTCTGCAGGCTCGAAGGAGGTGGATGGCGAGCTGGACTGCATGGCGAGCAGGCCGAGGTCGCCATCGCCTGTATTTGAGGCGGAGAGGGAGCCGTGGTAGGCGGGCATGACGGGTATGAGCGCGCCACGCGAGTCGCGGCTGTGACTATGTGAAAGCGAGGGTCGAGCGCAGGGTGCACGGATCGGTCATTGAATGTTGTGCGTAGATGAAAGCAAAGGGTGCGTGATGCAGAAGCGCTTTTCCTTTGTGTGTCGATGGAGCGTTGCGATGGGCAGCCAGGGGTATCCAAGAGTGGTGGCCGCGGCGGTGTGGACAATGAGAAGGTGGGTCGATCTATAGTGCTCCGAGAGATGAGGTGTTGGCCATGCGCAAGAACCAGCGTCTAGGATGCGTCGACGACGATGGATGTGGAGTGTGATGAAGCCGGCGATGGCTGCGGCCGTGGTGGTGGTGGTGATGGATTTGTGAGCCGTGCAGAGCGTGGATGGTTCCCGAAGTGAGACACGGCGGCTAAGCTTGGCGGAGGTGTGTGTGTGAGTGTGTGTGGATCCGGGATGAGATCTGCTTGCGGTATGCAGTGTGCGAGTTGAGAGCGCCGTTTTGGATTTTGACACTTCGCCCGCACTCTTTCACTTTTGTCCTTCACCCGCATCCTCGCCTGACACACGCACACGCACAGCCAGACGCACACGCACCCACGCGCCTTTTGTCCTGAACTGTGACGCAGCGGGGCGCTTTTCTGGTGGAGGGGGAATGCGGGATCCGAAATCTGCTCTTCTCCAGAGCGCGGCTCAACTCTTTGGACGCTAACATGGGCCTTTTGCTCGACTGCATGCAGCGAGAGTCCGGCGGGAGGTCGGTGCAACTCTTCGCTGCTCTACACGCGCGCGTCCGACGCACATGACACTGTACGCGCTAGTCGTCCAACTCGGTCCAACGATGAGCCGCAGGCTAGTGCAAAGCGCAGATGGGGACTGCATGCGACGCTGCTCGTCCTGCCATTGGTCGCAAAGCCCAGCTGCATCCAATCCCACCTTGCAAGTGCATCTACACTAACCTCGGCTGCTCATGGCTCGACGCACAAACCGAAGCTCGAATTCCTTCTCTTGCAGTTCCCGACGGCTGCTAAAAAACGACGAAAACCGCTAGTCGAGCTTGTTAGGCCGTCGTCCCATGCAACGGCTTCGCAGTCTTCCATCGCTTGACCTCGTCATCGGTCTATCTCGATGCCTATCAAGAGAGCGCAATTCATGCTCACGGCAGCTGGTCAATGCCCAGTAGCACAGTCGTTCTCACACACACACTCGCCGCTGTGATGTACAAGTATTGCATTGTTGGCGCACACGCTGGTGCATGCATGTGTGATTGTTTTTGGGGGTGGATGGGCGGTCAAAGCCGAGAGTAGCAATGGCCAGTGTCAAATGCAGTGCTGGTCCACCGAGCGACCGACATTCAACGTGTGGATCGGCTTTACACACGGGTGCAAGGCCGAGGGTGTAGTAGAAGTGATAGAGATGCAAACGAGACCGACAACACGAACGAGCCACAGCTCTCCCCCCGCAGGAGAAGAGCTGCAATCCATGCGCATTTAACGGTACGACTTCTGTCGGCGGGCACGCGCACCGTGACCACCGAACTTCTTGGGCTCCGAGCGACGGGTGTCGGCGATCAGAAGGGTGCGGTCGTAGGCAACGAACAGCTGGCGGAGCTCGAGGGCCGAGGCAGCGTCGTAGTACTTGGCGTAGTAGGCGACCAGGGCCTTGGCGATGGCCTGGCGGATGGCGTAGACCTGCGAGGTCTGACCACCACCGGACACGCGCAGACGGATGTCGACGGTCCTGTGTAGATGTGGAAGCGTGGGCAAGTCGAGATTCGGGCAAGGTCAGCAAGTTGTCGTCGTCGATGGTGTATGCGAAGGCACGACAGCAAGAGTACAGCAGCGGGAACAGCAGCAGCAGCAGAGGGATTCTGACAAATGCAGCAGAGGTTGTCCTTTATCCCTCAGTCTCGCGATCCAAAACATCCTCGTCCATACCGTTGACGCTCGCTCGTCTTCGAAGCTTTCCTTCCTCCGCCAGGTGCAAAAAGGCCGTGTCGAGCTAGGCAGAATGAAACCAATGACGTTCGTGCGTCCACCGTTCGGTTTGCGTAAACTGCCTCCAAAGTGACGATGATCGACCTCCATGCTGCCGACAGACGATCAAGACATCGACGAATACTCTTCCGTTTGAGAGCAGCATGGATCACCTTGCTATCGCCGTGTCCTCTCCCTCGTAGCCCCTACGACGGTCTCTTCCAATATTTCCCAGTGTGTCCCGCTTCCCATGCTAATTGCCTGACTGACCACTTCTGAGTCGAACGTTGTCCGGAGTACTGTTTCTGCTGGTGCTGCTGCTGCGTGTATCTCGTTGCTAGGTGTCGACGCCGTCGTAGCGATAGTCGCTGGATACTTACGAGAACTTGTCCTCACCGACAACGAGGACGGGCTCGAAGACCTTCCATCGGAGGATCTCGGGCTGGACGAGCGAGATGGGCTGGCCGTTGAGGCGGATGAGACCCTTGCCCTCCTTGCAGTGGGCGACGGCGGTGGCCGTCTTCTTCTTGCCGAAGCACGAAACGGAAGGAGCGGACATGATGACTGATGGATGCAAAAGTGGTGGTGCGGGTTGGTGGTAGTGTGGTAAAGAGGCGTGCGTAGTCGCAGAAATGCAAATGTGGGCGAGAGTGTCGGATTGGAAGTGCAGATTGTCGCAGCGTTTCGCAAAACGGTCCGATCAAGAGAGCGATGAGCAGGAGAACAAGCGATGCGTGTAGGGCCGGATTGGGTTGGAACGCAGAGTTTGTCGATGCGATAGGTCGAGTTAAGTCGAGATGTCGGTGCGATGCAAGTTGGTGGTACGAGACCGGGACAGAGAGCAGCAAATGAGATGGAATAGTCAGCGACCGTATTCTGGGGTGTTGAGTTGTGGATGTGCTGCTGGCGAATGCTCCAATGTAGCGTCGAGATCACGTACCTTCTTGATGATGCGGAGAGGTGGAAGAAGGAAGGCGTCGACGACGACGAGCACTTGACCCACACCTCCAACCGCGCCCGCACGCCTGGCTGCTGCTGCTGCGACCGACCGACCGAGCTCCAAGTCCAGCCAAGACTCGGGGCCGCTCCTCACAGCATCGACAGCCTGGGGCTTCTCGAGACTCTGCTACGCCCACACAGCCGCTCACAAGCTTGAATTGGCTGTCCGGGTCAATCTCACGCGGCCTCACGCCTGGCCTCCATGGTCGCAGCAGGGGCCCTGCTCTCTTGCCTTGAGAAGCTCGGCCGAGGTCACGTGAACAGCATTTCTGGCAAAATTCTCAAAATTCCCGTAGTGTATCGGAGAGCGCCCTAACATTGGCAAAGGACTCGCTATCGCCGATGCACAATGGGTCGAGGCTGCTATCAAGATGAAGAATCGCTTTGATCACCGGTGCGGGTGTGACAGGGCGAGGATGGGAATTTTCGACTTTTTCGGGGAGGAAGCAAGGCGTTGCTCGCAGCATCACCTGCGCGAACTTCTCATACCGGCTGTTCCTCCATCATACCCTCGTTCCGTCGTCGTCACCAACATCTTCGCCCGCCCCATCACCAACGGCATCGACAACATGGCGTCGCTTCCGTCATCGAAGGCGCTGGCCTCGCTGGCCTCGCTTCGCTCCGCACTTCAGTCCATTCAGCCCGTTGCTGCTCGCGCCGCCGCTTCGCCCTCGCACCTGCGCCGAGCAGCCGCCTCTTCGTCGCTGCACACCTCGGCGACTACGTACAACTCGGCATCTTCGTCTACCACCTCGGCCGCATCAGATGTAGCATCGTCATCTTCCCTGCCTCTGGGCGAGCAGCAGCCCGAGTCGCACGCCTCGCAGTTCGAGTTTGGCGGCGAGACCTACGAGGTCCCGGCGTTCGACGAGGGCGATCTGGTGGCCGTACCCAACAAGGCGCCGATCGTGCATGTGAAGCTGTCGGAGCTGCGCAAGGGATCGCGTTCCTCGGGAGTGCCCGCCAAGGCGTACGTGCCACTGTCGGCACACGTCTTCGACGCACCCGCGCGCAGGGATGTGATTCACAGCGCCGTCGTGTACTACCTCGATGCGCAGCGTTCCGGTACGGCATCCACCAAGGGTCGTTCGGACGTTCGTGGATCCATGCGCAAGCTGCGCCCGCAAAAGGGTTCTGGTCAGGCGAGGTTGGGTACCATGTCCAACCCCATGCTTCGTGGTGGTGCGGTTGCCCACGGCCCGCGTCCTCGCGATCACTCGACTAAACTCCCCCGCCGCGTCCGCGAGCTCGCCCTCCGTTCCGCACTCTCGTCCAAATGGAGACAGGGCGATCTCCTCGTCGTCGACAACCTTGACTGGACCCCTCCACCTGGCTCCACCGGTCCCCTGGCACGTCTGCTCGGATCCAAGGGTTGGTCGGATGCACTCTTCCTTACTGCGCCTCGAAACCCACAACCCTCCATCCGCGCACTCATCAAAGACGCACGTCCCTCTTCCGCCGACCCCGTCTACGATGAGCAGCAGAGACTCGACCACCAGCAGTCCATTCGCAACTTTGTGCTTGCCAGCGGCAACCTCCCGCATGTCGAACTCATCGAGCTCGACGCCCTCACAGAGGAGTACCGTGAGAACATCGCGAAGACGAGCGAAGACAAGAAGAAGCCGGGCGAGCTCCACGCCTACGAGGTGCTGCGCAGGAACAAGGTCATCTGCGACCTCGGCGCGGTAGAGTGGCTCGAGGAGAAACTCGGCGGCGCCATCTTCCACGAGGAGGCCGACATCGAGCTTGAAGCCGAGCAGGCTCGAGAGTCCACATCCGAGCCCGAGCTCACTCAGCCCGTCGAGCCTGTCCAGCCTGCTCCCGAAGCACAGCCAGCACCGAGCGCATGAGCCGTCACATGCTCAAAACCTCACCCATCTCACTTGTTCTGTGTAGTAACGCATTTGTAATTCAGGATTACCCTCACCAAAAGGAGTGAGTAGCATGCATGATCGCGAGCTGTTCATCTGGGTCTGAGTCCAAATCCTAATGCTCCTTGTCAACGCCACGCATGGTCGCGGGAGCCTGCGTGTTGGTGGCGCGATGCCTATGGCGGGCAGCGCGCAAATCCTCTTTGAGAGGCATGTCATTCGTCGGGGTTTGCTTCATTGTCCGAAAGGTCCTGCTCGATGCCGGAATGGTACCGTTCGTCTTCGGCAAGGTCCTGCTTGCTGATTGGCGGGTTGCACATCTGGTTGCGGATGCAGGTCGTCTCTTCAAGCATGTTGTATCAAGCCGGCAACATTTGGACCGACTGATGGCCGGACGTGGGGTGCCTACGGTCGTCGCAGCGCCTGCGGCCTGGCGACGGCCGAGGCATGTCGTAACACCAGCTGGCGAATGCTGTTGACGAGCGAAGAGGAGTGGCCGGCACGTTGAGGAGCCTGGGAGGCAGGAGGGGAAGTCTGAGCCGGAGGAGGAGCTTGAGCCGCCGAAGCAGCCGGAGCGGGCGCGGGAGGGGCCATGGTGGGCGACGAACGAGAAGAACGAGGGGCTTGCTGGGCATCCAGAGCGGGAGCGGGAGCGGGAGGGGCCATGGTGGGCGACGAACGAGAAGGAGGAGGGGCTTGCTGGGCAGGAGGCACAGACTGACGAGCCTGGCTCAGCAGAGCGGACGGCGGCGCAGCGTATTGCACGTCGATCACCTCATAGCTCTCCGAGCGCACGGTGCACTGGGAGCTTGCATCGCTCGCGTTTCCGTCCGAGTCCGAATGGTAGTGTTCCATGTCGATTTCTTCCATGGCCGCGGGAGCCTTGGCGTTGGTGGCGCCATGTCCGCGGCCAGCGGCGCGCACATCCTCTTCAGGACGCATGTCGTCGTCTTCGGCGATGGTCGCCTCCTTGCCCGTGCAGTCCTCGTCTTCGTCGACGCCCAAATGGTACTGTTCCTCGTCGGAACTGTCCTGCTCGTCGTCCTGCGGGTTGCACATCTGGTTGCGGATGCGGGTCGTCTCTTCCAGCATGTCGTACCAAGCCGGCAAAATCTGGACCGACTGGTAGCCAGACAGGCCCATGGAACGGGCGAGGACGTAGGGGGCATCACGGCGGACCACAGCCCAGACGACACAGATGTTGCCCATCACGCCATCGTCGCTGTAAAAATGGCCATGTTCGATCCTGCGGAATCCAAGGATGTCGCGTGCGGAACGCTCGAAGGGCTTGAAGTGGAGCTTGGGCACCGAGTGCTGGGTGCGGAAGAAGACCATGCTCTGGTCGGGGTCGGCAGCGATGGTCACGGCATTGCCGGCAGCAACAACGGTGTTGGTCGCGTCTCTCATGATGACGTTGACGTTGGACAGGCTGATGGAGACTGAACCGGGAGGGCCGCTGTCGTCGCTCTTGATGGCGCCATCACAATCGGCTATCCTCTGGACTAAGGTATCCGCTGCCAGCTCATCTCGCATCTGTCTGTAGCATTCTTCTCTCATCACGTGTACTGTAGCATCACGTTATCGCGCAAACTCAGTCTGTCACCGTCGCGACCACAGACTGTGCCCGTCGTGATCACACAAAGAGTACTGACGCCATGCCAGCCTTTTCACTCGGTAACGCGTCTGTAGAGCACCGGCGCCATCGTTACATTGAATCCGTTACCTGTGACAATGCACAAGCAATGTAACCATTCCATTGCAGATCACACTCGAAGTTTCGTCGCGACCGAGCACATTGCAGAGTCGATGAGATTGATTGATAGCATCTGCACTGCCAGGAAAGCCCCATCCCCGAGCTCGGCGCGTCCATCAGAAGAAGCTGACGTGGAAGCCGAATCCTTGCCCGCCGCCCATACCATCACTCATACCGTCGCCCATGTCGTCGTCCATACCGTCGTCCATGTCTTCGTCCATGTCCTCATCCATGTCCTCATCCATGAAGTCCTCGCCATCCATGTCGCTTTGGGCGTCGTACATGTGCAACTCTTCCTCGAGCGAATCGAGCTCATCGATCGTCATGTCCCGCATCGAGTCCGGCACATCGACCGTGCCGTACGCGCGCCGGAAGATCGTGTCGCGGCGTTCGCGCAACTTTCGCTTCTCTTCGGCAACGTCAAAGCCGAGGATGAGTCCTACCTCGGCCATGGTCAGAGCCGTAGGGTCCGACTCGCGTGAAGTGCCGACCGAAGCGGCCACGGAGGCTTTGATCGATTGCTCGCGCACCTGCGAGCCCATAGCAGGCCTCCGAGCTGATCCGTCAGCAGCAGCAGACTGACTTGGAGTGCTACCATGAGTCACGATGGAGAGCGCACTGCTGGTCGCCGAGGTCGAGGTCTGAGTGGTGTCAGGGCCGCCAGCGGCAGCACTTGCGGCGACAGTGTCGACGTGCGTGGCAAGTGCCATACCCCTCCTCGAGCGCTCCTCGGCGATGCGCATGACCGCATCCTCGATGGTGTCCTTCATTTTGACACGGATCACGGTCGTCTCGCGTCTCTGCCCGATGCGATGGATGCGGCCGACCGCCTGCGCCTCCAGAGCCGCGTCCAGAGCCGGTTCCAGCAGGTAGGCGAGGTTGCACGATGTCAGCGTGAGCCCGGCTGCACCCGCACTGGCTCGGAAGGGAACGAGGATGACATGCACGTGGTCGTCGTCACGAATCGCCCGCAGCGCCTCGGCCTGGTTGGCCTCATTTCCACCGAACACCACCGCACTGACGCCGTTCTGCACCAAGGCATCGCACACAAAGGCAAGCATCTTGGGCCAGTGCGAGAAGATGACCGCTTTCTGCGTCGCATCGGCTTGCAGGCGCGACTTGATGTCCACGATGAGACCCGTGATCTTGCCGCTCCAATCGCCAATGACCTCGGCGTTGGCCTCGGCCGAGGCCGACCTGCCACGCTCCATGACCCGCGTTACTCGATCCGGGCGGAAGGACAGTCGACACGAAGGACAGCGAGGCCCTGGTGAATGATGCCACCAAGTCTGCCTGACCGGGTTCTTTTCGATGATCGTCTCGATGCAGTCTGTGCAGAACGAATGGTAGCACGGCAGTACGCCGATGCTCTCTTTTGGCTCGAAGCAGATCGGGCACTCGACAGTGGAAGCCAGCACGCTGGCGTCCGAGGCTCCGTTCGAGGAGGCCGACGGCTCTCCAGCCTCTTCAGAATGAGATTGGGCTTCTGCGATCTGCACCTCCTGTAACTTCTGCCTCAAGAAAGCTGCTTCGTGCTCTTTGGGTGGCAGGTCGGCCGACAACATCAGCAGCTTCACTTGCGTCGTCTCCAAGCGTTCCTTGGGCTTGTAGAGCCAGACGCGAGCCTGCTTGCGTTGCGACGCGTTGCCGCGGAGGCGCGACTTCTTGAGCGTACCTGGCTCGATGGCGGCATCCCTCCGCTGCTTCTTCCGAGACGAAGGTGAGGAGCTGTTGGCGCCCCTTTCTGCTTCGATCTGCGCCATGAGCTCGTCAAAGCCCATATCGTCAGCAGAGGCGTCCTGAACCACGAGGTGGAAGCGTGGATCTGCGAGGTTGACACTCTTGTCATTTGCGTTCTTGAACTCCTTGTCGAAGAACGTACGCGTGGGTCTTTCTGGATCCCAACGCGTTGGAGGCACAATCTCTTCGACGTTGGCCGCATCCGTTGACCCTGGCAGTGGATCAGCGTGCTTCCGCTGCAGTACGCGCAGCCAGTAGCTGGCTTCTTCCCACGTCAGATTGATCCTCGCTGCCGAGTCTGTGCCGGCCCGAGCTTGACCGTCCTGGTTGGTTTCCGCATCGGGTCCGAGATTTTGCGGTGGAAGAGCGGTGTCCTGCGCATCGGTGGTGGTAGCGTCTTGAGGATCGCTCGAATCTGCCGCTGCCTCGACAGCAGTGCGTGCCCGCGCTTGATCTTGCAGCGCCATAGCGGCAGTCCGAAGAGCCGTCTCAAGGACATTGCGAATGTCGGACGGCTGAAGCACAGGCCGGCCACCGCGCCAGTGCCTCTTGTCCTTCTCGGCATCGTAGAAGTCGTGTCCCCACACGAGTTGCAGGGTCGCAACGATCGCCTGCATGCGTATCGAATCTCGCTCGGACTCGGCGCGCTCGCAAAACTGCCGGAAGAGCTCGGCGAACGAGAGGCGCGAGAAGTTATGGCTGAACATGAGTTGGTCGGCGATCTGAGGATGGCTGAGCAATTGGCGCAGATTGACGAGGAATGTCGGTTGCGAGACGGTGGCCGATCCCTGCGCCGCCTTCTTGGCAAAGCTCTCGCGATACTTGCTGACCTCCTTGTCGTAGAAGAGCCTCTCAACATGCTTGAGATCGATCTCCAGCACTTCGCCACGGCAGGCGGGAAGAATCATCTCGTGCGCCACGTGCGCTTGCGTGTGTCTCCACACGTAGCGGGGCAGGATGGCACGGAGTCGACGGATGCCTTCAACGCAGCCGCGGCTGAATGGCTCTTGCAGGATCTCGCGGAAGAAACGCGGCGCAGCAAGCGGGTCGTGGTCCAAGAAAGCAAAGATGCCTTGGATGTCTCGGATCCCTTTGGTCACGGGAGTGCCCGTGGCCATCCAGCAGTTGCTGCGCCATAGCTCGTGCACCATCTCGGTGGCCTTGCCCGAGGCACCAGCAACGATCTGCGCCTCATCGAGCAGGATACGCCAGAACAGCACCTCCAGCAGCGGTGTTCGAACGGAGTTCACCGTTCGCCGAACTCGATGACTTTCGAGGAGCTGATGCGCAAGCTCCTCGTACGTGGCGACGACGATGTCCACCTTTGTGAGTCGCTTCTTGGCCATGGCTCGGACGGCTTCGCGTGACGACTCTGCATCCCATGCGAAGTCGGCGTGCCTGTAGCGGATGACTCCGGGCTGTGCTGATGGATCTCCTCCGTACGGGGGCTTGCCATATACGCTGCGACTGCGGAAATGCTTGCGGATCTCGTCCATCCACTGTTCCACCAAAGCAGCGGGACAGACGACCAGAGTGGCGCGCGACACAAAAGGTCGTTCGGCAGGTTCCATCTCAGCGATCATCCTGGCGCTCCTCGAGGTGTCGTACGATAGCAGCTTTGGATTATCCGGACGCTGATGCGATGCGATGAGCGCGAGGCTCTCGAGCGTCTTGCCTAGTCCCATCGACTCGCAGAGTGCGCCTCCTGGCTCGCTCCGACGGCATGTGAATCGACGCAGACTCAGCATGCCGGAGACCTGATCAAAGTAGAAGTTGAGCTCGATGGGGTCGATGTACGGTTCGCGCTTGAGTTTTGGGCCATCAGTGCTGCCGTCCGCTCCTGCAAAAGATTCGACAGGAGCTACAGCAGCACGGGCCGCCTTGACGTTGGCGTTGCGGCGGGATAGCGACAGATCGCGATGCATTGCATCGAGGAGCGCCTCTCGCCCAGCCTCGAGCTGCATGCGTCTGTGCATGATGTGAGCGGAGGTCTTGCAGCGCAGCGGCACCCAGTTGGGCAGGAGCCGATCGACATCCTCGTCCAGAACCGTCTCCTTCCTGATCATCCAGGCCAAGCAGCGAGCTTGGTAGCCCAGAAGCGGGGTGGGGATCATGTCCGATGGAGGAAATACTTGAGGCCCATCGGCCGGGGGCCGGCAGGCCTCGAGGAGACTTGCGATGTTGGTGTCGAGGGGCAAATGGGTTTCCGATGCGGGATCTCCGAGCCTCGGATCCGTTCTCGGGACTTCCTCTCCCAAGGGCACGTCGGAAAGTTTGCGCTTGAACGAAGAGTCCTGGCGTGCTTGTTTTGCGGTGTCGTGCTCATCGAAGCTGTCCGAACGAGCCGACCAGCTTTGATCCATGTAAGGGGCTGATCGCCTTGACTGCTTTTTCCGCTTCTTGCCTGGCGACTTGGATGCTGCGGGCAGGTCGACGGCCTGGACCTTGTCGAGCACCATGTGGCGAGCCAGCGTGGATTGCTTCGGTGGCAGAGAGTAGAAAGACTCATTGCGGTCCCAAAAGGTGTTTGCATCATCGTCTATGGCGATGAAGCTGTCGTCCCAGTCTACGATGGTTGGAACGGCAAGCCGAAGAGCGCGCGCGAGGCTGAACGAGCCTTCGGCACCCGTGTTCTTGAGATCGTCGTTGGATCCAACAAAGCCGTCGACGGCCGCATCGCCGGCACCGTACTGCAAGGCGATCGGCTCGAGTCCCACCTGGACATTCAGGACTCCAAGCAGGCGCGTGGAAGGGATCCTGTTACGGTCGCACCTTAGTCGCTCTGAACGCCCAAATTCGTCGTGATCTTCACCGCAGTCCGGACAAAGATCTCTTCTCGACGCGTAGACGTAGCAATCTTGGTCGAACACCTCGCTTTTGGGTGGAAGGAAAGGGAAAGCAAGCGTGACTTCACCGTAGAGTTGTATCCACTCTTTTGAGACCAACAAGGGGTCGAGGTTTGCCAAGGGGTGAGCGGCTTCTTTGAGTGCCGAAGGTACAAGGTAGCCGAGCAACGCGGTTTCGACCTCGTCGTCGTCGTCGTCATTGTTCTCGTCCTCGGCCTCGCCCTCGGTATCATCCTCTTCTTG